>JALGBA010000552.1:705000-1252500 GCA_023970755.1 Azemiops feae | reverse complement strand
CTTGGACCAGTTCCTTCCAAGAAATTGGCCACTTACTGTGGTGGCATCTTCTGTTGGCTACCACAAAGAAGATGAGGTCAACCTATTCTCCAAACTAGCACCTGAAGGCAGGACAAGAAGCAATGGATGGAAACTAAATCAAGGCGAGATCCAGCCTAGAACTAAGGAGGAATTTCCTAACAGTGAGAATAATTCATCAGTGGAACGACTTGCCTCCAGAAGTTGTGGGTGCTCCAACACTGGAGGTTTTAAAGAAAAGATTGGACAGCCACTTGTCTGAAATGGTATAGGGTTTCCTGCCTGAGCAGAAGGTTGGGCTAGAAAACCTCCAAGGTCCTTTCCATCTCTGATGTTCTGTTTACTTGGTTCAGAAAAGCAGCTTTGCAGCCCCATCCCTGTCTCACTGCTCAGGCTGCCTCTTGGCCCCTCTTGGCCCCAGAGCTCTGCTCTCTCTTTGATTGTCTTCCCTCCATTTCGCAGCAACGGGTGTTCAGAGCCAGGCAAAAATGCCAGCTAGAGTCTTTAACATGTCCCAACTGAGTCTGTTCCACTCTAAATTATGTCAGTTGCAAGGAAGCCTCTTCCTTGGCAGACGAGCAAGCCAGGGAGGATTGGAAGAGCACAGAGACATGCCAATCAGCCAGCCTTGCCATCAAATGAGAAAGAGGATATTATCAGTGGTGGAATGCACCACTCACAATCGCTTTGACCCCGTAGTGGTCATGTCTTACTCCCCATCTTCAGCGCTCCAAACCTATGCAGGTCAACCTGGACATTTTCAGTGCCTGATTGAATGGGGTCCAACTCAAAGATGTGTCTAAAGCTCATCTGGGCATGGGAAACAATTTGGAAAATTAATCCTTTGTCTGCATCTAAGAGTATGGACAAGGGCTAAGATCGTACCATCTCCCAGTTGAGCCCCTTTAATGAGTAATCTAGTTTAACGGTTGAATATGGTAGGCTGGCAGATAAACAAAAACCTACCTCTATATCCTATAAGGTGGAGACAATCGAAGATAGTGATCCTACTCAAGTGTCAGGGGCAAGATATTCCTCCCTGTCTTTAGTTCAGTGTTTCTCCACCTTGGCAAATTTAAGACATGTGGACTTCAACCCCTCATATTTCCCCGTACTGGGAATTCTGGGAGTTGAAGTCCACACGTCTTAAAGTTGCCAAGGTTGGGAGTCACTGCTCTGGAATTCACAGGTGGGCAGGCTGGACTTAGGTCTCTTGTGAGAGCATAGCAACTCCATACTGATGACACGTTTGACCCCACCCTCAGGCTCAGCCTGGTTATCTCCTACGCCTTAATATGACTACCGTTCTCCAGTTACTAACAGCTTCAGTTAGTTACAGGACTTCAGATTGGCCACCTCTGTCCTGTGGGAACACTTGGAAGTTCTCAAACACTCCGTTTGGGGGAATCTAACTAATCCACCACCACTGTTCCACTGCACTGTGACATGATAAAATCCGGTGAAAGCACAATCAAGCGATTTGTGAGTCAGGCTAGCGAAAGAGAGCCAGTGTTGACGATCACTGCATGTGCTTAAGGCCACTTATACATGTTGCCCAGGAATGCAGTTTAGAGTTATTTAAACACACACACAAACATATACACACACGTATTAATCTGGGTGGGGATGGGGCACGTTTGGGCAAAGAGAACATGTCACACCATCTTCTCTTCCAGCTCATCACATTGTATAATTAGCCTGCCCAACCATGCTGTTTCATCTTGACAACATGCAAACAGTTGTCCAGGTTAGCTGCTCTTTTTGTCTCCTCTTGCTTTCTCCCTCCCAACTCTTTCTCTAAGTCCTTGAACCCAGGTCTTCCCAGGTGGTGGGCCTCCAAGCTGGGGGCGCTTCACAGCTGCTGAAATGACAACTCCTATCAGCAACTTCTGGACCATGGGGGTTACCCTGAACAAATGGCTACAAAACATGTTTCCCTCATCACACCCCAACACCCAGTAGTTGTTATTTCAAAATCTCCTAACAAAGGCTTTGCATATCATCAGCAGAAAGAAGGATTCCCTTTCACTGAAGTTTACCTAACCAAGGATTCTGCCTCAAAGAGTGGCCAGCCAGATGTTATACAGTCCTTCACAAGAAATACCCAGATCAATGTCAAATGACATCTGTGTCAACATGGCATTCAAATATTAGTCCGTTCAGTCCCCTTTTTTTCACTCTTTAAATTGAAAACCCCCCACATAATAGAATCTGCATCTATCATGCAGAACTTCTCTAAGATAATGTCTTATATATGCACATCTCTATACAACAAAATCACTTTTCTGTATGGAATAGTTCTGATTAGATACTATAGGCAATTCAGTGTAGCTTTTCCCAATCATGATTTTAACCAATGCTTTTTTGAAAGCCACCTAAATTGGTGGCTATCACAGAAAAACAGTACAATACATTCCAAGGTGAACAGGTACAGTACTCTGTGAACAGGTACAGTACATTGTTTTGTCAGCCCTAAGCCTCCTTCCAATGGATCACAGTAGACATGACATCCTTGTGTTTTTGATCCAATTTCGCCATGCCATGCCTGGTTTTCAACCAGAACAGTTGGAAGGGACCTTGGAGGTCCTGCTCAAGTAGGAGACTCTACATTTCAGACAAGTGGCTGTCCAATCCCTTCTTAAAAACCTCCAGTGATGGAGCACCCACGACATTTGAAGGCCAGCCGTTCCACTGGTTAATTGCTCTCACTATTAGGAAATTTCTCCTTAGTTCTAAGGTTTGTTTCTTTCCTTGATTAGTTTCCATCCATTTCTTCTTGTTCTGCCCTCGGGTGCTTTGGAGAATAGGCTGACTCCCTCTTCTTGGGGGCAGCCCATGATTGTGCCTGATCTGCTGCTTCCCCCTCTTCCCCCCAAACTAGGTTTGCTCTCCTAAGCAAGAAGTTTGAGCCTTTGGGTTGTCTTCTTCTGGATCATCAAAGAGGAACAGCAGAGGGACTCAGATATACCAGTCCCTCTCTCTTCTCCTTTGACAGGTTTTATCCTGTCGCCCGGAACACACACTGCATGGAGGGTTGTGATGAAATTGGAAAAACACGCAGAGATAAAGATCAGTCTCCGATGAAGGCAGACATTTCCTGCCCCTTTACAGATGCCAAAGGGCTCGAGCCACCCTCCTAGGGGAGAGATGAGTCACCTGGGAGGGAGCAGGGGGACCAGCCCATGCCAGATGTTCCACCAAGCTGCCTGGGACCCACACGCTCACAGAGTCTCAATTGTACCTCCAGCATCTGCTTTCAGTCACGGGTGAAAAATGCAGGCACCAGCAGATGCCAGAAACCTTTCCGCCATAGCCCACCAGTCTGCCCGAAGCTTAATGCGTCGTCGATCCATCCAGTCAGCAGATGTGTGTCACTGCTACACAAGTCAGGGCTGGTTGGAAAACCATTAAGAAGGGAATGAGGGAGAAAACTCCAGTGACCTAAAGCAGACACTGTAAGAATGGAATAAGGGTTAGGTTCCGGGGATGGTGCAGTTCTAACGCTGGGAGAGGTTTATTGGGGAGGGGGTAGAAGGAAAGGTCTTCACTCACTCACTTATTTATTTTATTTTGTTTATATGCATCCCGCCTTTATTATTTTTACAAGTAATTCAAGGTGGCAAACACCTTCCTCTTCTGATTGTCCCCACAACAAGACTATAGGTGAGGTGAGTTGGGTTGAGAGAGAGGGACTGGTGGCTCCTCAGCTGGTCACCCAGCTGGCTTTCATGGCTAAGGTGCAACTAGAACTCACTATCTCCCAGTGATTTGCCCAAAGTCACCCAGCTGGCTTTGATGCCTAAGGTGGGACTAGAAATCGTGTCTTCTGCTTTCTAGTCTGGTGCTTTAACTACTAGACAAACATGGATCACAATATTGAGACAAGCTCTAATTCAGGTCCTTGCGGAAGGTTGCACATGCTTGTTTTTTAGCTTCTGAGTGCTGCAGGGGCACAGTTGGTAAAGTCATCCTGAGGAGATGTTTCCCCAAATATTTTTCTCTTCTGTAGGGTGGGGTTCAAAGTATGTTAAATGTAGTAACGCTTTAATGCATCTACTTTGCACCTGCAGGGGAAGCAAAAGTAGATGAAAGATTGCACCCCTGAAAATCAAGTGTTTTATATCCAAATTCCCATGGACTGGGCATGCTCTGGGTGGAGGGATCAAAATGAAAGATAAGCTTGTGAGATGTTCACCTTTACTTTAATTCTGACATGACATGACACCATCACGTCATCTGCTGAACTAGTTAAAAGGAAAAAAAACACCAAACTAAATAGTATTTATTTATTTATTTTCATGCTTAAATGTGCAAACCCAAACACAGTTGTGTAGCCTCCTTAATAAGAAATGCTTCAGAATTACAGCCCATAATTCATTTCTTCTTCCCATGCCACCCTGAGGCCAGGTTTCATTTGGCATTTAACAAGATTAGTCATCTGCAATTAATAGAAAACAGCCTTTCTCCAAACTGGTGCCCTCTGGAACTACAACTACCATAACTCCCCCCCCCCAGCCAGCAGAACCTGTAGGGGAGGTTTGGCCCAGGATATCCATCAAATCAAAGAGCAGCTTCTTTACAAAAGCATTGTTTATCGATGGAACTTCCTAAGGAGAGACAGGATAACAGAAGACAAGAAGAGAGATTTGGGGCTGAAATACTGAACTATAAATACGAAGGCACCTGAACTGGAATTGGGTAGGTCTAGTTTAGTGGAAAAAAAGGACTAGGGGAAACATGATAGCAATGTTCCAATATTTGAGGGACTGTCACAAAGAAGAGGGGGGTCAACCTATTTTCCAAAGCACCAGAAGGCAAGACAAGAAACGATGGATGGAAACTAATCAAGTAAGGAACCAACGTAGAACTAAGGAGAAATTTCCTAATGGTGAAAACAATTAACTGATGGAACGGCTTGCCTTCAGAAGTTGTGGGTGCTCCGTCACTGGAGGTTTTTAAGAAGAGTCACTTGTCTCCTGCTTGAGCAAGGGGTTGGAGTAGAAGACCTGCAAGGTCCCTTCCAACTCTGTGATTCTATGTTTTATGAACTGATTCTGTGCAGAAAGGGACATTCAGTATGGAGATTTGGTGGAATTGCCTTTGAATCAAATCTCTGAAGGATTTTTTTTTTTTTTTGCACAGCTTTGTGTTTAACATGCAAACGTAGAAGAATTATTTATAATTTTAGAGTCTCAATTGCCTGGGTGTGTTTTATCCACTTGATTTTGGAAGCGGAGAGTAAATTCCCCCCAAATACCTATACTGAATATTTATGAGCATGGTACCATCAGGTGCTTGGTATTACTCCCATGTAGGAGTTGTCAGGTGGAAAGTATGAGCCAATTATATTTTCTCTGGGAGTTCCCATTTAGATTTCCATTTATCATTTAATTGATAATGTGTTGTCCAAACTATAGATGTATGGACGGAGGGAGAGATGCAGTACACACCCTCACCCACACACCTGCACACATTTACCTCTCTTCTGGGCTGTCCTGGAAACTGAAACATCTCCTCTCTGACAGGGCAATTCAGAGAAATCGATGTTATACAACTTTTTTTAAAAATAAAATATCTAAGCTTTTTAGCACTCAAGAACAGTGTAAGAGGCATCTGTTCCCTCTACTGCCTTGCCTTTTGAAATGGGCTGTTTGGGTCTAATGGATAAAGATGCAACAAAATGCATTCCTGGGACAAATGCATCACTATAAAAAGACACACACACCTCTCCACAAAATCTAAGGGTCCTCATCTGTTAAAAGCACCCAGGTCTTGGAAGGAATATTGATGGCAGGGAAGAGTCTCTCTTATGTACCAAAACAGCCCTTTTCAACTCTGGTTCTTAGCAAATGCATCACTTCTTCTATTTAGGCCTTGAGAGCTACAAGAGACAGGTTTGTTTTCCTTCAGGTTTATCACCTGAAGTCTTCACCCTTGTCATAATTAGGGGATTAGGTGGTTGGAGGCATTTTGGCAGCCAAGAATGACCCCCTGTCCTCTCCCTCTAGATCAAACTGCACAGTATTTAAAGCTCACCAAATGAAACATCTCTGGTAGGAAATGGAGAAGGATGATGAAAATAATCAGCAATGGACTGATGAGACAGTTGTCACAAGGTAGGCCAGACAGAAAGCGTTCCCAGATGAACTCATTCTAACAGAATGACAGAGTTGGAAGGGACCTTGGAGGTCTTCTAGTCCAACCCCTTGCCCTTATACCATTCCAGACAAGTGGCTGTCCAGTCCCTTTTTAAAAGACTCCAGTGATGGGGCACCCACAACTTCTGGAGGCAAGCCGTTCCACTGGTTAATTGTCCTCACTGTTGGGAATGTTCTCCTTAATTCCAGGTTGCTTCTCTCCTTGATTAGTTTCTATCCATTGTTTCTTGACTTGCCTTCTGGTGCTTTGGAGAATGGGTTGACCCCCTGTTCTTTGTGGCAGCCCCTCAAATATTGGAACACTGATATCACGTCACCCCTAGTGACATGATTCTACTTTATTATAATGAGATGTTTGCCACACCCACATTCCTTCTCCAGTCTTAGTTGCCGCTTATCCAAATCTTATCCTGGCTGTTGCTCTTGTATTAGTTGGTTGTTATTCTTGATTGAGGGACTACCTGTCTTCAAATGTACATGAGAATATAAACATTAGAGAAAAGGGGAGCTGACCAAATTGAAATCCACAGAACCTGTTGTTATCTGGAGCAAAGTACACACTATCATGCCTGCTTGTTTATATGAATAACTGTGACAGTGACCAGAGAGAGATTTTGCTAGGGCATTTCCTTTTCAAGCAGGGAAAGGAAAGGAAAGGAAAGGAAAAGCACAGAGGAGAGAAAGAGAGAGAAGGGAAGAGAAGAGAAAGAAGGCAGGAGGAGAGGAGAGGAGAGGAGAGGAAGGGAAGGGAAGAGAGGAAGGAGGAGAGGAGAGGAGAGGAGAGAAGGGGAAGGGAAGACAAGAGAGGAGAAGCACAGAGGAGAGAAAGAGAGAAGGGAAGAGAACAGAAAGAAGACAGGAGGGGAGAAGAGGAGAAGGCAGGGGAGGAGAGGGAGAGAGAGAGGAAGGAAAGGAAAGGAAAGGAAAGGAAAGGAAAGAAAGAAAGAAAGAAAGAAAGAAAGAAAGAAAGAAAGAAAGAAAGAAAGAAAGAAAGAAAGAAAGAAAGAAAGAAAGATTTCTAATTAAGATATCAGAAGAGCCTTTAAAAATCCATCCTTTGAACTGTTCAGCCAGAGTCTGGCGTTGCCACTGTTCCCAGAGGGCTGCATCTGGCATCTCAGATCAAACACTGCACAATGTCCAGATGTGCAAGCTGTCACTTGGGGAGTAAACATTTAGTGATGGACAATGTGTTAATAACAGCTTTGTACCCCCTGAAGGTTACCACTAGTCAAACCAAGATAATAGCCATCAGCAAAAATGACCCAGAGGATAACGCACAAGAAACTTGGGGATTTAGGGATTGAGTTTTTCAGATGTTTCTCATCGCCACTTGACTCCCCTCCGTAGATAGTCTATGCTTTTTGTAGTGATTTTAGAGGCAAAGCCATGGAACTGGTAGCCCTGGCCAAATAGCAGAATTAATTTTGGGGGGGGAGGAAGTTTATGGACTTTTATTGAATTTATAATCCACCTCATTCCAAAAGTTCTAATTCTGCCAAGAGGTTTATGAATATGGTTGCCGAGTTAAATATCCCAACTGTAGATTATTATTATTATTATTTTTAAAAGCAAGTTTCCAACCTTTATGGTTGTCAAAAGAACGAAAACACACGAACTGTTTCTGCTGAGCAAGCAGAAGCAATTTTTGGAACTGTCGGAAGCTGCTATAATTAGTAAAACATTCACAACAGAAAAATTGTGAAAATAATTGATTATCCAATTGTCTGCATAACTAGCTCATGAGTTACAAAAACCAACTTACCCATTGTAGAACTGGGGCTTTGGGCTGCAGAATTTTACACGTCAGGTTCTCAGTTCTGTTTCTCTCCTTCGATTCCCCCCACCGCCCCCCCGTAAAATATGAATGTTAAGAAGATCTATATTCAGATACCAATGTTTAAATAATCTAGCTATTGAAACGTAGCATCATTTATGTGGCGGGGGGGAAATCAGATACTGAACTAGTATATAACCTCAGCTTTACAAATACAATTATGCATGTTTCATGATTGCGTTTTTTTTGTGGCTATTCTGCAGTAGCAACCAATGTTTAAATAGGCAATAGCATGTTGCTGACTGTGTCTGAATTCAGAAACTAAGTAAACCTTAGGACTGGTTAAGACTTAGGATGGGAAATCAACGGATAGACATGGGCTGTGGGCTAAGCTAAGAAGCTGAAAAACTTCCCCCAAAAGATTACGGTAAACCAATTTCATTCTGTTGCCAAGAAAACTGCATGGCATCACCAGGACCTGAGGTTGACTCCAAGCCATTTTTACTGTCAGAGCATGCACAGTCTTATTGCACTGAGATAACCCAGGAGTAAACACAGTAAACAGTGGTCTATATTAAATGGTGGTTTATCTTACACTATCTACAACAGGGGTGTCAAAGTCGCAATGTCATGTGACGTGTTGCGACATATCGCAACTTTTTTGCCATTGCCAGCAATGGGTTGGGCGCGGTTTCGCTATGATGCATCCGGTCCACGGGCCGGCAGTTTGACACCCCTGATCTACAATATCATACACCAGGAACAATATACATACACATGTTAATACAGCAGGATCCAACAAACCACAATTACAACAGGAAACGGAAGAGAGAGAACACAGCAGCAGAGCCTTCCTTTTATACAAAGGCTCTTAAAGAGACACAGACCCTGCTGGCTCTTAAAAGGGACATAGACCCTGCTAAGTCATTCCCAACATTACATCATACATCTCACATTACATAAGCTGGTTAGCTGTTAAATTATTACCTTGACATTTACTTATAGTACCAGAGGTAGCTTTTAAATTTGAATAGCTCCATCTTCAGTAACCTAGGTGGCCTTTGCTCCATCAGCCCCACCAGTCGCAGTGGACATCAGCCCTACCAATAGCAGCTTTCCTTAGCCAACCATTTACAGTATCAGGTGCAAAAAAATCAGGTCTACCAGTTAGGTTGCAGCATAGAAGATTTATTCCAGCCTGTACAGAAGAATCTGGTCAACTAAAGTTTAACACTAAATTTGCGCCAGGTAAGAGTCAACAAAATTCAGGAAGAATTGGACTTGGATTGCGTGTGGGAATACAATAACTCGAGGCTGATGACACATTTGTCTCTGCCTCCCCCAGCTCTGCCTGCTTTTCTCCTATAGTACTCTTTAAATGGATTGGAACCCCAACTGACAATTGTGCCTCCAGCCCGTTCTATTGATGGTCCTGAATTTAACCAACATCCAATTTTTCTTTATATAGAGAATTAGAATAAGAGATTTTGCCCTTCCCATTAGACATCCATATATTTTGGACCAGTCCTGATTCTTGTCCAATTAATTCAGCCCTCCAGACGGGTATAAAAATCGCAAAGCCACAGCATTCCTGATAAATGATTGTCCAGTTTATTTGAAAGAAGTGTGGTGATTGGATCCATCAAGATGTTCCTTCTCAAGTTCAAGCAGATCCTTCAATGCTTGTAAAACTTAATCCTGTGTTCTGGGAAAAGAAAAAAGCTATTGCCCTCATGTAAGCAACAGGCCCTTACATCTTTGCCTTTCAGGTATGTGACAAGATATTATTAAGATGTACACTTGTAGGCCATCCTCTCTGCATCATTTGATGGCATTAGTGGGTGCGGAACAAACATGTGTCATGAATCATGCAGAAGAATTCCTAACTCAGCAACAATGTTATTTTTGGCATTGCTCCTCACCACATCATACTAAACCATAATTTGCTTAACTGTGGCTTACTGACTAATAAACAATGCATAAAATAATGCATAAAATAAAACCATAATCCCATGGTTGACATTATCCATACTCAAGTTGTGGAAGCAAAATGTCTGGCTAGATTTGACCTGCTAGGATCTCTTCTGGAGCCCCAGAACCATCCCCAAATAGATGGACCAAACCTTTTATTCCATTGAAAAAGAGGGGAAGCAAAATAGGTCTTTTGTCACCCATTTTTAATGACCTTCCAGAACTGGTCCTTGTCCCATCAGGAGAGCTTTAGTGCAGCTCTTACACTGGTGGGAATTATGCATCTCCGCTCTAAGCCAAAACGAAGCAAATGACAATAATGTTAGGACAATGTGTCTCACATTGGTCCAGATATAGGCATCAGCTGTAAGTCTCCCCCAAACAGAAAAAAACCTACAGCGATTGACTGGAAAATAAGGTCCTGTTCAAATTAAGATGCTTGAACTGAAACACAAATCAGAGGTACATACAGATGCAAAACACCAGAGAATTAAAAATTACCAATTATAGCAAAGCCATTCCAAACTTGCCTCAAGTCCTGGGTGTGTAATTATTGTGGAGTCTCAATTACTTAAAAAGAAACATACTGAAGCCTATCTATCTAGGCATTGTGTTATCTCGGGAGTTGAGGGGGGGGGGAAATAATCTGGCTTATACACAGAAGGTCCTGGGTTCAAGACCGAACTTCACCAGATCGGTTGGGGGAAATTCCTACCAGAACCCTTGGATAGTGCCAAAGGATTGCATTAGATAGATCAAAGTGTTGGTTGCAGATAAGGTAGCTAAGACAATCTTGGAATGAAACACGATGTGATGAGCTTCCATAACTTCATCACTGATACTTTGATTAGGTGCCATCACATTGGCATCAACTTTTAGCAGCCACATAGGTTTTCTCCATGATAATCTGTCCCTAATGTGGTCCTTCACATGTTTTAATGATGCACCCATTGCCACTGTAGCCATTGATACTTCAAATATTTTTCTAACAACTAGTTGTTTAACTAAATATATATTTAGACTGGATACATTTGATTAAAATGAAGGGTTAGAGCTTGCTAGGAACTTTCCCCTTGACTGAACCGGATTGCCAGCAATATTTTGGAGGCCACCATGGAAACTGGATTAGGCAAGGGAGCATATAGGTCGTCCTTGATTTACAACCTCAATTAAGCCCAAAATTTCTGTTGCTAAGAGAGACTGCTGTTAAGTGAATTTTTGCCCCATTTTACGACCTTCCTTGCCACAGTTGTTAAGTGAACCCCTGTAGTTGTTAATAACATGGTTGTTGAGTGAATCCGGCTTCCCCATTGACTTTGCTTTTCGGAAGGCCACAAAAGGGGATCATATGACCCCGGGATGCTGCAACCGTTGTAAGTACATGCCAGTTGCCAAGCATCTGGATTTTGATCACATGACCCTTGGGAATGTTGCAACAGTCATAAGTGTGAATAATAATAATAATAATAATAATAATAATAATAATAATAATAATAATAATAATAATAATAATAATAATAATAATAATAATAATAATAATAATAATAATAATAATAAAAAGTTGGAAGGGACCTTGGAGGTCATCTAGTCCAACCCCCTGCTCAGGCAGGAAACCCTATACCATTTCAGACAAATGGCTGTCCAGTCTCTTCTTAAAAACTTCCAGTGTTGGAGCATTCACCGCTTCGGAGGCAGGTTGTTCCACTGGTTAATGGTCATAAGACACTTTTTTTCAGTGCCGTTCTAACTTTGAACAGTCACTAAACCAAGTGTTGTAAGTTGAGAACTACCTGTACTGGAATATGGTGCTCAAAGACCAAGGTGAGTTGATCCAGATGACTGAATCAGATGTCCAAGGTAACATCTTCACATGCCCAAGATAACATCTGAAAAGCAGTGTGATAATCCAGCTCTCTATGCCTTTTAGATGTTTCATTTACACATTTTCTTATATAGGGATAGCGTATGCATTTTTATTTTTGTTTGTTTCACTGTGACATTTGTTACAGTGAAACAAACAGAAGTCTTGGGAAATGGACAACACATAAATATTGGAATCAACCAATCATATCTTAAACATTCAAGCCCACACATGGAATGGATTACACCGTTCCTAGCTAATCAATTCACATGTTTCCAATTGCTTAATGACCTGGCAGGTAGAAGCAATTTGCTATCTTACTCACTTTATTGATTTGTTTGATGGGCAACGATGGGTAAATGATACCTGTGTTACTACGCAATACCTTTGCACGTATGGTTCGGGAGTTGTTATGTGATCCTATAAAACTAGTCATATTTGGTATCTTGATACTTATCTTTTATTCTTTTAATCTTTTGTTGCATGCTGAGAAAAGAAAGAGAGGGGAAGATAGATCACAAAGCAGCATCGAAGGGATAAAACAGATTTTGATCTCTATGATCTTAGTATTTTTAATTGCATGTGTGTTAGCGAGCTTGTCAAGACTTGAGGAGTACAATATATGTTCCCTGGTGTTATTTTCCCATAGACAAGATCTTCTTAAAAACCACAAAGCCACCTGGCATTAGCCTGAGTTGAAAAAGAGAGAGAAAATTGCATCACATATTTAGAAACCAGCTGAACAATTTGGACAGTTATTCCACAGTAGAAATCCAGACCCGTGTGTTCATATACCCATGGCATACATGCATGCATGCATGGATGCATACATACATAGTAGAACCAGATAAAGAACAGTTTGATTGAGAGAGGAGAATACAGCCCTAACATCTTTCTGCCCTGCTGATCCCATATTGACGGATGATTACAGATAAGTTTGAGACGGTATGCTTAGTCTTCAATTTACAAGCACAATGGAGGCCAACATTTCTATTGCTAAGCGAGACCGTTGTTAAGTGAGTTTGTCCCCATTTTACAACCTTTCTCGCCCCAGGTGCTAAGCAAAGCACTCTGGTGGTTAAATTGGTTGCTGAGTGAATCCGATTTGCACATGGACTTTGCTTATCAGAAGGTCGCAAAACGGGATCACACGACCCCAGGGGACACTGCAATGGTCATAAATATGAACCAGTGGCCAAGCGTCTGAATTTTGATCACGTGACTTGTGGGGATGCCACAGCCGTTGTGCGAAAAACACACATCGCTTTTTTCAGTGCCCGTCGCAACTTCGAGCAGCTGCTAAACAAATGTTTGTAAGTTGAGGATGGCCTGTAGTGCTTTGGGGCTGCTGAAACACCCTAAGAGAGTATATGCCTATATCAGCTTTTCTCAACCTATCGGCATTCCGTTGAAACCGATGCTTCTGTGCAAAATCGCACTCGGTTCCTATGAACTATCATTAACGTTGCTTTGAAATTTTACGCCAGGGTGGGCAGAGAGTTGATTATTGGGATGGGAAGGAGTAGCAGGCAGAATGATCTTTAGTGGGTGAGGCTTCGCGAGTCATGACATTTTCTGTCCCCCCCAACCCAACCAGGCTAGGGTGTGCTGCTAATTGCTAAAAAGAGGCTGTGCAGTCTTTACTTGATGCTGCAAACACAAATCCCCTGCTGTTTCTCTCACTTTCTCACTCTTGCTCTCTTTTTGCAGCCCATTGAGAGCCAACTGAGTCAAAAAAGGCGAGAGTGATGAACGTAGAGAACAAGGCAAGATGCAAGCTCTCTCTCTCTCTCTTGCAGAGCTTTCTTGATTCTATCTTGATTCTATCCCTCTGTTAATGCAGCCAACACAGTGCTGGGCTGCATTAACAGAGGGATAGAATCAAGATCACGTGAAGTGTTAATACCACTTTACAAGGCCTTGGTAAGGCCACACTTGGAATACTGCATCCAGTTCTGGTCACCACGATGTAAACAAAGATGTTGAGACTCTAGAAAGAGTGCAGAGAAGGGCAACAAAGATGATTAGGGGACTGGAGGCTAAAACATATAAGGAACGGTTGCTGGAATTGGGAATGTCTCGTCTAACGAAGAGAAGGATGAGGGGGGACATGATAGCAGTGTTCCAATATCTCAGGGGCTGCCACAAAGAAGAGGGAGTCAAGCTATTCTCCAAAGCACCTGAAGGCAGGACAAGAAGCAACAGATGGAAACTAACCAAGGAGAGAAGCAACCTAGAACTAAGGAGAAACTTCCTGACAGTTAGAACAATTAATCAGTGGAACAACCTGCCACCAGAAGTTATGAGTGCTGCAACACTGGAAGTTTTTAAGAAGAGACTGGACAGCCATTTGTCTGAAATGGTATAGTGTTTCCTGCCTGAGCAGGGGGTTGGACTAGATGACCTCCAAGGTCCCTTCCAACTTTGTTGTTGTTATTATTTCTCAAGATCTATCTTACCAGGCATTTCTGATACAGGATCAAAATGCAGCCCTGGAGGTGTGTTTCTGACTGCCTTTGGCCTGCACATCTACCCAGGCTTCTGTGAGTGGGATCCCCTCCTCAGAACTGCTCTTGACCTTATCTTGCCATCTTCTCTAATTACAATGTTTAATCTTCTCAAATGGTTTCTTTTTTTTAACAAGGGCTCAAACCACAATAGTGACCCTTTAGCCTTCCCTTAGGAATGTGCTTTTGCTTGGGAAGTGTGCTAGGCTATGATCACTTGTTCCAGGGCAGAGGTGATGGACCAATTAATTGCCTCCCTCTCCTGCTCAGCCTCCTAAAAAATTTTGCTCTGGCAAAAGGGTTCAGACAGACTGGATGGGCAGGTAGGCAGCTGGCTCACAAACATCTGGAATACAGCTACAAACATGGGAGAATCATATGATCCCCGTGAAAAATCAGGAAATGCCGAAGTTGGAAGAAATAGAGAATGATGCCGGTACATGCTTTCTGAAATGAATAAGGATGAAGGGGTGGGAAGATAAGGTTTGCAATGTATTTCTAATTATAAAATCAAAATTTGCCAACTAGTAAGGGTTGGGGTTTTTTTACTGGCATCCTGACTTGCCAAGCTATGTACTTTATCACTTTATTAATTTCCTGTTTTGTGAGCTTATACTAAAACCGTGCAGTTCTTTAAAAATGTGCACGTGTGTGTATACACACACACACACACACACACAAAGCCAAGCCTATACCTTGTCCCCAGGATATATTTAAATGCCCTGACTTGTTTCAGCTCTCATGGACTTTCGTAAGAAAATGCCCATAGTAATGTTTGGGTGTTGCTGTAATGAAAATGCCGTTGGAACTCACCAAGTGGTGTTACAAAACATCCTACATGTTCTGAACACCAAAAGGGTGAAACACCCAGATAATGGGAGCCAGGAAAAAGTAACTCTGGGTCCATTTTCCTTGCCATGCTACCAGATTTAACAAGGCTTATTCCTCAGTTACTAGCTTGTTTGTAGACTGCATGAAGCAGTCACTGCAGAACTATAATTTAATACAAGTCGTTCTCAACATATAACCATTTGTTGTAATGGTCACAAAGCCATGCCAGTTGGCAAGGGTCCGAATTTTGATCATGTGACCATGGGGATGCTACAGAACAGAACAATAAAGTTGGAAGGGACCTTCTAGTCTTCTAGTCCAAACCCCTGCTCAGGCAGGAAACCCTATACCATTTCAGACAACTTCCAGTGTTGGAACACCCACAACTTCTGGAGGCAGGTTGTTCCACTGATTAATTGTTCTAACTGTCAGGAAATTTCTCCTTAGTTCTAGATTGCTTCTCTCCTTGATTAGTCTCCATCCGTTGCTTCTTGTCCTGCCTTCCGGTGTTTTGGAGAATAGCTTGACTCTCTCTTCTTTGGGGCAACCCCTATGTGAAAAACAGTCATAAGTTCAGCCTTTTTTAGCCATTGTCACTAAATGAATGGTTGTAAGTCAAGGACTAACTGTAAGTCATTCTCTCACCCCGCCCCATTATTATTCTCAAAACTATCTTGCAAAGTGGGCTCAAGTAAGAAAAAAAAAAACCTAGTGAATCTACTGGGTACCCGAAGTTGAAGTCTGATATTCTCATCCACCAGAAAGGGGATTTATGTTGATTAAAACCACATGGTTAACTTTATCCTGCAAAAAATCATCTGCAGGAGTAGAAGAGGGAGAAAGAGGCCTATGATTTAATGGCCACCATATTAAATAAACAGTGAAGTTTTCTTCCAAGGAGAAGCCAGCCCAACAGGGAAAGTGCTGACCTTTGACCTTGACCCTTGATAGGACAGATTTTTACTTGCACAAAGCTTATGGGTGGAAAGAAAGAAAGAAAGAAAGAAAGAAAGAAAGAGAAAGAAAGAAAGAGAAAGAAAGAAAGAAAGAAAGAAAGAGAGAGAAAGAAAGAAAGAAAGAAAGAAAGAAAGAGAAAGAAAGAAAGAAAGAAAGAAAGAGAAAGAAAGAAAGAAAGAAAGAAAGAAAGAGAGAAAGAAAGAAAGAAAGAAAGAGAGAGAAAGAAAGAGAGAGAAAGAAAGAAAGAAAGAAAGAAAGAGAAAGAAAGAAAGAAAGAAAGAAAGAAAGAAAGAAAGAAAGAGAAAGAAAGAGAAAGAAAGAAAGCTGCCTAGCAAATACTGCTACTTTATCAATAACCAAAAGACAGCTGATTGAGAATCACTATCTGAATTTCATGGATACATTATGAATCAATCTTGGATCTTCCAAGCCCTACAGTAATGTGAGATTTAAACCTCTATATTGCATCAGCAGCAAAGTTCCATGTAATTGGGATTCACACAATAACATTTGGATTCACACTCTACTTTTAACCTAGTTTCTACGTGCCCCACTTTCTGGTTTCAGACAATATTCTCTAAGCCATGAACTTGCCCCATGAGCTGAGTCTGTGCAACTCACTTAAAACTCCTGCCTCCCAAAATGAGTTTATATATATATATAAATATATCTAAACTTCCTACAGTGTGGAAATGCAGCCGCAAGGCTTGTTGCTTGGCCAAGCGTATTGTGTGAACACAGCCACAGAGATTAAAAAAATTATGACTGTGCTGCCACCTAGAGTCAGGTATTACTTTTAGATTTGCCACCCCAAATATACTTAGCAGGAGTAAACTCCATCCTAAGAAATGACTTCCATTGAAATAGGCATAAAACTCTGTTAAAAGGGCCAGGCTGAAAACTAGCTTATATTCTCAAGGTCTTCCCAGGAGTTGCTTCAATTAAAGATGGGTAAGCATGTTACATAAACTCAGATTTATGTAGCCATACTGCCACACTGGCCAGAAATCTGGGACTTGATCACAAAATGCTGATTGTAATTTACTTAATCGTGGCTTGCTAAATAAGCATGGGGTGCACAGCAGACAACACAGCAGCATTTGCAAACTGCAAGGGCTGGGAATCGCACAATATGCTGAGCCCAAACCAAACAAACCACACTATAGCTTAAAGAGATGTGACAAGCCAGACACTAAACTGCAACCATATGATCCAGCTGGAGCTTGCATGAAACCTCCTTCTTCCATGCATTCCTTCTCCTCTTTCCAACCCAAGAGAAGCAAGCATTGACACAGCCACAAAGTTACAGAAGCCTTTTGAAAACAGCGGAAAGGAAAATCAATAAGTCTCCAGCTCTGGCTTATATAGCAGCAGCATATAAACACTACTCTGGCTTTTTGCATTAAAGTTTCAACAGTCTTGAGAATTTTGTTGCTTTTCTTCTCTTGGATTCTGAAGGTTTGAAATATTAGGAAGATACAGCTGTGCACCCGAATGCATAACTATTTGCCCCTCTGTTGGTTACCCTAGAAGCAATACGCAACCTGCACTGTTCCAAGACAACTTCATAAATTAAATTTTTATGATAAGATGTGCAGCTAAAAAAGACACACTCATCCTTTTAATAGCAGAGACATGACTGGTACGTTGAAAGTACAACTGAGGACCTTTTAAATTGCTTGTCATCGGCAATTTTGGAGTGGTGAATTTTCTGTATCAACTTGGGGTCCCTTCCAAGTCTGGTTCTACCTATTTTTCAATTTGTAAATCGACATTTATTCAAAAGCTCTTTACCAATAAAGGAGGATTTGTGTAGCTCAGGGTTGAATTGAGGGGGTCTTGGTGCTCTCTGAGCTTGGTTGCTTTCTTGCAGACGATTCATGACTCAAACTAGATAACATCATCAGTGCTTAGAAGGGAATTGGGTTTGCAGGAAGGAGGAGAAGGAGGAGAAAGAGAAAGAGAAAAAGAGAAGGAGGAGGAGGTAGAGGAGGAGGAGGAGGAGGAGGAGAAGCTGAGGGTCCTTGGTGTGCTCTCCGAGCTTGGTTGCTTTCTTGCAGACATTTCATGACCCAAACTAGGTAACATCATCAGTGCTTAGAAGGGAATTGGGTTTGCAGGGAGGAGGAGGAGGAGGAGGAGGAGAAGGAGGAGAAAGAGAAAGAGAAAGACAGAGAGAAAAAGAGAAGGAGAAGGAGGAGCTGAGGGTCCTTGGTGTGCTCTCCGAGCTTGGTTGCTTTCTTGCAGACATTTCATGACCCATACTAGGTAACATCATCAGTGCTAGTGCTAGCATTGATGATGTTACCCAATTTGGGTAACGAAATGTCTGCAAGAAAACTACCAGGCTCAAAGAGCACCAAGGACCCTACAAAAGCCCTTTTGTCACTTGCAGTACCTTGGAGAGCTTCTTGCAAACAAGTTGCTCTGATAAAACAGCGTTTGGATGTTGGTTAAATCAGAGGCTTAGCTCCATAATAACCAAGGATGCTAATGACATCACAAGCCTCAAAGAGGGGATCTGCAGAACTCCATCATTCAATAAAACACGTAGAACACATTTAAAAAAAAAAATCCATGACATTTCTGGTTTGAATGTGAAAATCTTTTTAAAAGTCTTGGGGTAAGATTGCTGCAATTTTGTGAAATTTCAGCCATTTCAATTTTTTTTTTCATTTTTGGTTCCCAAAAAATGTTGCTGAGCTATGATTTCTTTAGCCATGGTTTGTTATCTAAGCATAATGTCCACAATGCCATCAGATGACCATCACTTGACCTTTCTGGTTTGAATGCCAACATTTCGTGTGCAATTTCAATTTTTTGCCCTGAGGTGAAAAACTGGTATCTGGCATTTGAAAAAGATGCAAATCCATCAGGTTGTTTCCCCCACTGCCAGAGCCTCCAAAATGTATTTAAGGCTCAGAACATGCCTTGACTTAATCAGTTATCGCTTGAGAATATTTGTGAAGCTCCAGAGGTTGCCAACCACGCCTCCTCCCAGTTTTTTGTACCGATATCTGGATGATTATCATATTTTTAAACAGAGAATCACTAGCTCTGCCTTCAACAGTCCTAACTAAAAGCCAACATTCTTGGCCTCCCTAGATACTAAATTATAATTGTTGTGTTTTCCGTAATTTCTTCTCAGAACAGCGGCGGTTTCAACATCCTGTACTTCATGACATGAGGATGGGAGGAAGGAAAGGGTATAAATCAGAGCCACGACAACTCCCTTGCAGAGACTGGTACAGATCTGGGATCTGCCACAAGCAACACCCACAGCTTTGCCAGATGTTTGTAAGAGGTCTGCAAGGTTAACCCCTTCTCAAGCAGGAAAATTCTCCTTAGGGCCAAGGTTTTTGCTAAGTAAACACTCAGAAGTCTGTTATCTGTTTGACATGGGTAATGGCAGTACTAGCTAGATTCTCTGGAAAACGCTTATAAATCAAAACAATTACAGGTTGAAATCCTAAGCATGCTGACTTGGAAGGGATTGCTACGCTAAGCCAATCTGCACATAATCAAAATCTAACAGCCTTATGAAGTGTCAACTTTGAAGTAAGCTGAACCAGTTGGGTATCATTGATTTATAAGCATGTTAGGTTTTATGCACTTAATGGGGCTTAATCCTCTAACATTATGCCAAATATATATTTATACATTATAACATTGGATAGTTGGTGTCTACCCATTACATTTTTTTCCCCTGGGAAGAAACCTTTACTGGTTTTCTTCCCAACAGTTGGATTTGTATTATGCCCCAAAGCAGACTTTAACAAGCTACAGCAGCTGTAGTGAAACCACATGTTGCGCTAAACTAGGCAAACAAGCAGAGTTCAATATTAATGGTGTAGTTCAAACAGCACTAAGACAAAAATACAGCTATTTAGTTTTAGCATAACCATTGAGATTCGTAAACCATGGTTTCTGGTTTAGAAACCAACAACTAAGAAGCAAGCTAGTGAAGGTTTCGTGGAATGACCATACACTGAGAAAATTCTTATCCGTTTAATTTTTACATGTCCAGGTTCCAGGAAAAACTGCGGAGCAATTTCAAGAAAAGAGAATGAGGTAGAAGCTTATTAAATAGGACTCAAAGAGACGTATCTGCATCATTTTGCATTTGTTCAACATAATCAATGTACAATACATACACTACAAACTGATTAATAAAAGGGCCATGTTTATACAACCTATGGAGTCAATCAATATACTGGTGTGACATGATGGCCTGAGTCACAAACCATACCAGGACATAATTTGATTTGGTTGGTACAAAATTATTCAATACTACATAACAAATTACTGTATTGGACAAACCATGGTTTATAGGGCGGCATCTTGGATGAGCTCCAGAACTCCAACTCATAGCAGACCTAGAGTGTTTCATATGATTTATGTCTGATTTACTTTGGCCATGTCATGTGTGCAAATTGATTGGAGAAGTCAACCATGTTAGGAATGGTTAATGGAACAACAAGAAGGGGCAAGCAAAAAACAAACAAACACGTTTGCTTGATAACATCAGAGCTGACACAAAGATGAACACCCAACAACTGAAAGAAGCTGTGTTTGATAGGGTAGCATGGAGAGCATTTGCCTATAAAGTCACCAAGATTCAGACATGACTGACTGGTTAAAACAAGTGTTTCATGCAAAAGTCTTTCCAGCCCCAACAGGAGATGCTGACATGAAAATGGGGCCCACTGGCATGCAAAGCACATGTTCTGCTCTTGAGCTACAGTTTCTTCCCCAAACTTTCTCCAGTCCCCAGCAACTTCCTCCCGGCATACAAGGATAGAGAGGAAGAGAGGAGTGTCCTAAAATACCGTCAAGGCATTCACTGCAACGGAAGCAGAACGGCTTTCAAAAAGATGTCTGGCAGAAGATTGAAAGAGAGGAAAAAATTCTATACCCTAGAGTTATATATAATAAATGTATCCAACTATGGAATGAAAGAGATCCCTGTTTTCCAAGACAATAACAGGAACAAGGAGACAACAGAGCCCAGAAAAGAAAGAGGCCCCACCCAAGATCCAAACATTTCCAAACATGTTCTAATTGAAGTCTACTTTTTGAAGCAAACGGGAAAGTCACCAATTGCAGCCCACAGCAATAAAGGTAGCACAGTCATTTAAAAGCACACTCCGTCATTGCCTTTAAAACAGCTCCAGTAAGGAATGCAGGAAGAAGGCAGCAGGATCAAACAGTCTGCCCATGTCAAGGAGCTTTTGACTGAAACATTCCTTTTTATGCAATCTTTGTGTGCACTTCACCATTTTTATTGACAGGAAAAATCAATCGGTACAAGAATCAAGCCTACATACAAATAGAGATTCATGCCCAATATATTTTTGGAGAGAGAGAAAAAAAACCCCTTTGAATTTTACTTCTCTCCCTGAGATCTGAAGTAGTGTTTTTAATGGGTGAGGAGGCAAAGGCAAATCAACCAAATATTTGTCTTATCTCTTTTTTCCCCCTAGAATCAGTGAAGAAAGCAAGAAAATGATGACTCTCAATCCAGCGCAACATCCCTCGTTAACATGAGTCATTCTTGATTAAATTAGCACAACTGCCGGGATTTGTGTAACACCTGCAATGCATTCACAACCAATGCAGCCACCAACTGGGCTGACATTTTGTGCGAAGTTGTTGGATTGCTTTTCCCAACAAGATCCAAGCTAGTAAGACATTTTTTTTTATTCTTCTCCGTCCAGCTGCAGAACAATCTCCCCCAAACCAGTCTCCCAGCCTTCCTTTGCAATGCAACAAAATTTCACACAACTTGAACTAACTCCACAAATTATGCTTTGCAGTCCAAGCTGGTTACATTCACATGGTGCATACCCATGATTAAGTTCATCAGAGTTTATTCAATTAGCTCCATTTTCAAAGTTTGCACACAATACTCTGCCCCAAATACTAGCCACAGGGGGGATCCATGGCACAATTTATGAAGCTGCAACAAGTTTGGATAACTTGGTTCACCAGGAACCAAAGGAGCACAGCCTGTAAACCCCCAAACAAACAAAACCCATATTGTGGCTTAGCGCCAGGTGAGACCCCCATTTATGTTCTCCAAGTTCTGCACCTTGAATCAGCTAAGTCAGAGAATACTTACAACATATTTTGCTGGAAAGGCCATCCAGAAAAGACCTGGGTGTCTGCTTTTGCAAAAAAACAAAAACCAGGCAGAGAACTACATGCAGCAGCTCTTGGTGTTAATACTTCTGTTTGGGGTCTTCTCAAGAGCAAGGAGGACATCTTTGCTGTCGCCTGCTTGCTTGTCATTTCCCCCAGGCAGGCGTGAAAAAGGCAGCCCCCTCTTTAGACGTAGCTCACCTGTGCTCTTTTTGGAGAATAATCCTTCCAGGAGAGAGAGAGTAGGAAAGCAAACCACTCCAGATGCACACCTAGGATTTAAAAGAGACAACTGTAAAAATGTCTGTTTCAGCTGGAATATCTCTCCCTCCTTCCCTCCTTCCCTCCCTCTCTCTCTTTGGTCCCCAGGCCGGCTTCTTTTGGAAAGACCAAAGATTAATCCACTTTAGGACTATGGTTTCCAAATTCCTAGCTAGTTGGAACTTTAGGTTGCTCTTCAATGCGTTTGGATGGCACCAGGTAGCAGAAGGTTGTGTTGCTCCCTTAGATTTGAGCTGTACTTTTAAGAAAAAAAGAATGACAAATTTCCTGTTTAGTGAGGGTGAGAAACAATGGTGGTAGCTACACACTGGGCTTAGCTGCTCTTAGCTTTGTGATATGGTGGTTTAATGAATGGAACTGTTGGATCTATACATGCACCTTATACTACCAACCATGCTTACAACCCACACGGGTAGTTTTGTGCAATATGTAAACTCAGATAACATGTAAAATCACATAACAATTTAATGTCCTATGAGAACACACACCCAAGGACTTGCCCCAGATCAGCTGGGATATGACTTCAGACTCCACAAAAGGCACCTAACTCCGAGTTAATTTCCAGTGCACAGTAAGCCATATATTATAATTTAAAATGTAGTGGCCGGGTGGCTAGGATTTACTAAACCAAAACATAGCTTGCTTGGTTTAGGATTAATGAGATTATCTTGCAGCCTTCAACAGACCTCTTTTTTTTTCCCCAGTCAAATTGTAGTTGTGATTCCACAGTACCTCAAACCTCAAGCTTCCATTAATGAGCACAAGTATTCTGCTATGTTACTTCCCCATCAGCCACACCGTTGTGGTTTTTTTTACCCTAAGTTTTCTGACCCTGTCATACAGGAAGTCCTTGACTCATGACTCATGACCACAGCCCACAGCTAGGTTGATTAATGTAAACTTGTAACACAAAACATGTTTGCAGCACTTGATCATCTACCCCTCGAAGAGCACCCTAATTTAATCCAGAATAGTTAATGGGAAGGGCGAGGAAGAGAATTCCTTACAAAATAAAATGTTATCCTGGTTTCTAACCATTCACTTATTTTGTCTTCCCCACTGCCAATTTTGGGCTGTAAATTCCTTGAGGTCCAGAAACTTGTTTCTTTTGATCAGGAAACACTGTAAAACACCCCATAAAATGGATGGCCTTGTTGTGATAGCCATCATCACCATCATAGTCATTCTTCTCTTGGAAAGGCTCCAGTAATCTCAAACCTAGGACTCCGGTTGTTTTCCAATATTTTAAATCTTAACAGTAGAATGCCTCTTTTTGTACGGTGCTCCAGTTACACATCTCTTCTGTTAGTTTTTATCTTTTAATTGTAATTTTTAACAGAACTAATACAAACTAAAAAGAAAAAAAAGAAAAAAACAAGGTGCACAACAATAGAAAAAAATGAGAAAAAAAGAAATATATATATATAAAGTAATGACTTCCCACTTCATTACAAGGATAAACAATTTTAGTAACTTATCATCTTCTCTTAAAGCCCAACAAACAATCTCTTCTTCCCATGTTCTATCTCTTATCTATGAACAAAACACTGAAAGCTTTAAAGATGTACAACTGTGCCTTTTTTTCCAGAAATCCCCAGAAATGTAGATGCCTTTGCAAGAAAGATTAGAAGGGATCTGCAATACTTCCACCCTAAGAAACTGGAAGAAAGCTGGGCTGGACAATTCTGTGTAGGCAGTGGTGGGATTCAAATATGTGAACAACCGGTTCTCTGCGTGGATGCCACTTCCGGAAGTCCGTTCTGGGCCTGGGCAATAAAAAATTAGTTACCGGTTCTGCCGAAGTGGTGCGAACCGGCTGATCCCACCACTGTGTGTAGGGCTAAATACAATCCTCTCTCTTCCCTCTCTCCCAATCCTTAGTTTATTGTGAATCTGAGAAATATATTTGGCAATGCTGGAACCCAGGCAAAATTTTTAAGCCAGGTCCCTTCCCTTTTCACCCTTGAAACTTCTCCTTGTAGAACTGAGCACCCGTGATATAAATCCACTTTTGGTTTATATGTCGTCCACCTTGTGAAAAAGTGGGACTGATTTCTTTTTGCTCCAGCCACTGTTTGATCCTTACGCATTTGCTCTTAAGATCATTCTTGTCCTTCTCTCCGGGGACAAGTCCAGTCCAGCCTTGTTCTTTTCATACGATTGCTCCAGCCTGCGGTTTTTGTGCAACCTTTTATGGTAGAACTTTATTACATCTGAGAGCTATCTCGCTACACAATATGCAAAAGAGCTTGCAGGGATTTGTTGACAAACGTGTTGGGCCTTTGATGTACCTGAGCTCTCCCTGCCCCATTTCTGGTTGATGCCTGATACTGGCATTATATAAGGCAAAGTGATTTTTCAGTCCCTCCCTCTGCATTAAAAAACAAACAAAAACAAAACCTGTTAAAGCATCTTGTCCCTGATACATTGGCTGTTTCTGGGCAAGAGGGATTTCTATTGCTCTGTTTCTGAGTTCACATCCCATCTTTTTGCTGTCAATGTGATCATGATGGAATTGTCTTAGACCTGGTTTACATAGCAGATTAAACCAAAATGTGGTTTGGACTTGTGTTTTGTGTGAACCAGCTACTGGGATTGCATACCATAACACCTCATGCAGTATAAGGTGTGAACCCATATCTTAGCCAATAAACCACAGCTTCGTGTGATATGTAGGTGGAATCCCAACAGCATAGTTCATATATAACCTATATACATAAACCACAATTCACAAGCCATAAAGGTCAGTACTAGGCTACACATTTTGTAAAATCCCAAGTATAACCAATCAGTGCAATGTATCAGGGCCTCAGTTCCCGGGGGCGGGGTTCAAATGCATAGCCAGTTCTATTTTCCCATGAGAATATTCTCCTGTCCAAAATTCAAGAATCTGCCAAATTCACACCTTCCATTCACCTCATAAATGTACCTTTCCAAAGTTGGAGTCCTGATCTTGTTGGACCACAATTCCATCTCCAACCCCATCTTTGATCATTGACACACTGCCAATGACTGATACTGAAATTCAAAGAATTGATTGTGTAGCAGAACAGCAGGCAGAACTGGGGGAGTGGAGTTAAGCACAATATCAGCATAGAATCCTTACATTTCCACAAATGGACCAAGTCCAACCCCTCTTGAATTCTGTTTAGCCTTTTCTGGTGCCAAGTTAGGGCTGAACTTTAGTTGACTGGATTCTTGTGTACAGCCGTGAAGAAATCTTCTATGCTGCAGCATGCCTGGCTGAGGAATTCTGGGAGTTGAAGTCCACAAGTTATAAAAGGGCCAAGTTTGAAGACCCCTGGTCTAAAGGATGGTTCTGATTCTTTGTGCCTACAACTTGTGAGTTGTTAAAACTAGACAAAGAAATGGTGTTCAGGTATTGTGTGAAGCCATCATGCAATGTCTTTAGTTGCTGACTAGTGTATCATAGTCAGCTAGTATACAAATCAAATAACACAGCTATCTGATTTGTAAACCATGTTTCATAGATTAGTGCAGAGGGGGACAAGGTGGATCACCTATGACCAATGCATCAGAGCTTGTATGTTAAGAAGTTGGGGGAGCCTAAGATAGCCCAAATACTTAGACACTTAGGACATGTATTTCTATCCTTATACTCCTTCTAAATTAAAGTCCTAACCCTATCTACATTTTGCATATACTCATACGTTGTATGTTGTTGTTGTTCAGTTGCTAAGTTGGGTCCAACTCTTTGCAACCCCGTAGACCACAGCACACCAGGCTCCCCTATCCTCCCGTCTCCTGGAATCCGCCCAAATTCATGTTCATTGAGTCAATGACCTATCTAACCATCTCATCCTCTGCCGTCTCCTTCCCAACATGACGGTCTTTTCCAATGAGCTCTCTCTTCTCATTTGGTGGCCAAAGTATTTGAGCTTCAGCTTCAGTATCTGTCCTTCCAATTGTAGCTTATTTTAATAGAATAAAATAAATGATCGTTAATCAAACCACTGCATATCAGGCTTCATTTATGAGTGAACTTAGTCACAAAGGCCATTTTTCCCAATCTTTTCCATGCCGACTTCCCCTGCAACGATAACATAAAAGTCATCCATCATGTTTTCTCGACCTTTTATAGCTATGCCTGCTCTCTTCTACAGCGATAAGTGTTTCCTGGTTTCACTTGGAAGAGAATAAATAAATTAATTTACATTCCCTTTGACTTGCTGCTGAAACTTTCCCACCCAGTAATTAAAACCTGCTTTCCCCATCTCATACTCAATTTATTAATTGCCCAGAATCAGATTGATACTCCTTTGACTGACACTGATCAAATAATGAATGACTCCTAACTCATCATCTGCAATGATTTCTCTAAACTAGCCTCTAGCTTTTTGATTGCTGATCCAGGGACCTCCAATGTATGTAAGCCTCCAACATTACCTAGACTTTATCTGGAGCCAAAGTCCCCCAACCCAATTTTACGTTGGCTTTGTTTGATTTATCTATACTTAAACATGCAATTATGTGTATTAGGGCAGAGATGGACAATACAGAGATTGTGGGCTGCTTACTTGGGTCCTATCACTTTTCATGTTCTGACCTTTTTTTAAAAAAAAGTCAATAAAGATAATTAAAGAGGAAGTTGTTACACTTACAGGTTGTTACAAGTTGGCAGCAAAGTGCCAGTCTTTAGCACCATATTTGTTGGCAGTAATATATTGGACCCAGCAAAGCTCTCAATGGCACAGCAGAGACTTTCTGAGAAATGGGTATTTTGTGATGAAGCCAATATTTGGAAGGTATTTTGTGAATAACTGCGGCAGTCATTTTGTGAGTGTGCCTACCTAATGCCTTCACAACTCCAACGGTGGCTTCAGTCACAAAAGGTGGCCTATTCTTCGTTTAGCACAGGTGAGGCTAGCTGGGCTTATTTAACCAGGATGATTGAAATAAACCATGTCTTCTTGCAATGTACAAACCTAGATTGTGGAAATCTCCCAGCTTCCAATACCACAGTGAAGTAGCATCCTGGGCAGAATTTAACCAAGTCAGTTGCTAGAACACTTGCCCTTCAGCTCTGCAAATACTGCGGAACAAGATTAAATTGCTAAAACCCTACTAATGAGAAAGACTTCACTGCTATTGTTGTTGCTGCATGTTATTTACAGGGGGGTTTTAATTTCAACAGCTGGAACATATTTGTCCTTAATTCTACATGGATTTATCACCCCTTTGGAACTCCTTGGTGTATCCTTCAACAACTGAAACATATGGGCCACATATTTCCCACCAGGTAGACTAATATCTGCCTTGGGTAAAGGCAACGGACAAAATGCAAGTGGAAGGGACTTCTGGGCAAGGGAAGTTGGATTTCCTTGAGCAAAGGATCTCTTTCCGATCACATCAGCTCAGAGAGCTGCATCACAGCCTTAGATACAGAATGGGGGCATTAGTAACAACAGCTTCGGTTTGCTTGAATAGCTCTGTCTGAACCTTACTAAAAAGGAAGCAGCAGAAACAGTGACTTTGAGAAACTGGAGACACAAGGAGGAACTTTCAGCCAAAGGATGGAAGTCCTGCCATTTTAAAATCATGGGGTACAACACGCAAAGCCGTAATTTAAATGAATGGCCTACTTTGGGAAGTCCACAGAATGTTTGACGGTAAAAGTCAAAGTGAAGCTGTAGACATTATAATTTGATTAGTTTATCAATTCTGGATGATCCTTTCTTTAAAAATATGTTCTCCTTTGTGGATATGACAGCAATTAGTGTTGCTTTCCCTAAAAAAAACCACAGTTCTAAAGCTATAATATCTGAAAGAAATCTGATCAATAACAAGGGCATAATTCCATAATTGCTGATGCTATTATAATTCTGTTGAAACAGTACATATTTCATCTAATGATCCAAATACTGGCATTTGTGTAATTTTACAAGTTGAAAATGTGTATCCTTCCATTGAGACAGTGATTAAAGGAAATAAGAACATGGATCTTGGACTATTAAGGCAGAATTGAGCAAACTTTGGTGCCAAATGTTCTGAAGTACATGCTCATCTTACCGTTCTAAAGCTTCAGACCTGTAAGTTATATTGGTCGATTACCCGAGATCACCAATTTGTACTTTAATTAGGACCCTGGCCTAAGATGAACAGTTCTCTTGTGATTAGCAATTGGTCTGCCAAGCTTTAATTAATTCTAAACCGTTAAGATGTAATCCGCATGGTTCAAGCTTTGAGCGGCCTCGTGGATATTTTTCCAAAATTATATCTCATTACATGAGCCTTGTCTCCTTCTGGAACACTGCTTAACTGGGCATGTTCTGATTGTTTTCTTTGTCATCTGACTTTCTGACGGGTTACTGATCTCCTCTGATATACTGTACATGACATTCAGAACCAAACCAAGGCTTTAATCAAAGTGATGAGGACGTTAAGCGTAGCTCGCTATCAAAAGCCAGAGGAAAGCTAACCCTCAGCAGCTGTGTGTTCTTGCAAGTGAGGTGGAATGAATGGATTTAAGACACTCAGGCTGGGCACCCGTGGATGTTTTTAACTCTGACTTCAGAAGTCAGCCTGGAGTTTTCCATAATAATTAAATTAGCCAACGAAAGCTAAGTTGTTAAACAGTTGTTAGTTTATTAAACAGTTGTTTTTTTACATTTATCCTGGTGTTCGACTATTTCTCTTAATTAATCACCTTAAGCCAAAACTAAATCAAATCTACATTCCAATTATGCCTTTGGGATATATGTGTGTGTGTGTGTATGTATATATGTGTGTGTGTATGTATATACACACACACACACACACATACATACATATATACATACACACACACACACATATATCCCAAAGGCATAATTGGAATGTAGATTTGATTTAGTTTTGGCTTAAGGTGATTAATTAACTCCATCAATTTGGTTTGTAAAGGATGCTTAATGATCTAGCACAGGGGTCCCCAACCCCCGGTCTGTGGACCAGTACTGGGCCACGGCATGCCAGCAACCGGTCCACACAAACAAGCAAAGCCCCATCCACGGGATGCAGGCAGCACACAAAACTACGCCCCCTCTGGTCCGTGGAAAAACCTTTCGCCACGGAACCGGTCCCTGGTGCCCAAAAGGTTGGGGACCTCTGGCCTAGCATTATGTGTGAAATAGGTTGTTGTAATTGGAGTTACTGGAGATAACTGGGTTTACCCTTTGTGCTAAACCAGGATTGTTTTAACCAGCTCCCATGACTGGGCTGAGCCATCATGTTAA
This sequence comes from Azemiops feae, assembly GCA_023970755.1. Taxonomy (NCBI): domain Eukaryota; kingdom Metazoa; phylum Chordata; class Lepidosauria; order Squamata; family Viperidae; genus Azemiops; species Azemiops feae. The sequence continues at coordinate 1,222,765 of JALGBA010000552.1, read as the reverse complement.
CCCATAATTATGATATAAAGGAGAGACGAGTTAAGATGGCAATCAGCGCCCACACATTTTCTGGTTGCTGCTGCAATTTTTTTCCCCTACTTTCACTTGCGAAGCAACAAGTTGAGGTTTAAAATGAAGGTCACGGGCTTTTGATGTTACTTTTCTTTGGTAAAATTAAGAGAGAGCATATACAGCAATCAAAGGAACTGGTAGGCGGGTCAATATAATTCTGCCAATAACAGGTATAGGTATTAAAATCACACACAATTTGCAAGTCTTGCTAAGCAGGGTGTGGTAAGAAGTCTAGAGACCAAATCCTACGCAAGAACGTTGAAGAAAAGGAGTCCGTGTAGCTTGGAGAACATCTTTGCATGATGCCTGTTTCTTTCTTTCAATGATGGAGCTTAAACTGGTAGCTTACGTGCTTTTTACTGGAAAGGTCAATGGAAGAATGGCTAAACCAAGTCATGGGAGTACCCTTTGATGTCTAGAATAGCTTTGTATCTTAAAAGAAAATCGGATAGAGCATTCAAATCAAGCTGGAATCAAACTGGGAACCATTCCTTGGCTACAGCTTAATACATGGATTTGTATCGCATCCAGATTTGAGTTTCTCTATGCACAAGGTCCCTATTTCAATTTTGCAGAATATCTAAATTAGCAGATAATTAGAAACATTAACTTCCCTCAGTGAAAGCCAGCGGGGAAGGTTGTAAATGGCAAACATGTGACCCCAGGATGCTGCAACCATTATAAATAAATGCCAGTTACCAAGCTCTCAAATGGGGACTCTGTGGACATGGAGACAGCCATAAATCTGAAAACCGGTCATAAGTTCAGCTTCCACCGTAGCTTCAAACGGCTGCTAAACAAATGGTCTTAAGTTGAGATCTATCTGTACTTTGCTGCTATTTTAACTGACATAATCGCCATCTCTGATTTGTATCTCATTTGTTGTCTAGGGAGATTCTCAATCATCCAGGTCGTGGTTGTCCCAAAGGTGCTTTTTCCAAAAGGCAATTGGACTTCCTTAGTTTTTTTTTCTTTGAAAACCTTTCACTTCTCATCCAAGAAGCTTCTTCAGTTCTGAACTGAAAAAAAAAAAAAAAACCCAACAAAGTCCAATTGTTTTTTGGAAAAAGCATCTTTGGGACGATCTCATTTGTTGCATTCTTCCCTGTTTTCACACTTTCTTATTGTTTCAGTTTGAAGATAAAATGTCAACTATTGGAAAAATTTCAATAGTGCAATATATTCTTTAATTTCATTCTGCTCGGGAACTCCTACTCCTGATAAACTCTGTGCGTTCCTCAAAATACAACGTAGCCTTGTCTTTTGAGGAACAGAACATCTCACCACCTTCACCCCCATTTTATGAGGAATTGGAGCACGTTTGAAGATTTTGGAGAAACAACCAGAAACATTTGCTCCTCAGCTGGCCGCAGAGACAAAAGGACCTCAGCCCGCTCCAAATCCGATCCCGGGATGTTGTTAAGAATCTATGACCTCCAGAGTTTCATTCTTTCAGAAGAGAAATGCTAATCAGGATTAAATCTGATTGTCTGCTTTGGATATATTCCCTCTGTGTCCTTCGCCTTCTCTCCCCGTGAGCCCTGTAACTGCAAGGCTTCGTATGGCGGAAGCCTGTGAAGTGTAAAGTGTTGTAGTTAAACTGGCTAGTTTTCACATGTCATCCTGATGTGGAGTAGTTTCAGGAAAACCTGATAGACTCTGACACACCAGGCCGGGAGCAAATGCCAAGCACAGGACTCTGGTGAGCATGTGAAGAGAGCGTGAAGCAGGAGCATCGGGCTGAACGTAAGGGCAGATTACTGGCAGTCTTCCGTAACTGTCAAGCCGAGTGTTCCCGGTGTGGCGTTTTTCAAAAGTGATAGGATCGGATTATTCTCTGGGTGCTGAGCCAGGCAGAGGCTTAGCCGTGGGGAGCCGGTCGAGCATCTGCAAGATCAAACTGGTTACATCTAGAATATCTTAAGTGAGCTTGTGAGCTTGCCTTTTTTCCAGCTGTAAAGGGAGCTGAATTATGAGTCGCCTTGCATTAAATCAGGTTATAGGTGGGAGGATAAGGTTTCAGTCCACCCGTCAAAAGTATTGGATCTCAATTCCCATCGTCCTCAGCCAGCACAGCCAGTCTTGCTGGGGATTATGGGAGCTGGACTCCCTTCGTCTCCTCTGTGCAGTAAGTGAAGGAAGGTTGGGTTAGGCGGAGGGAATTATGTGAGTCTGCTAAAGGTGCTGCAATTTTTAATGTCGGGTTGGCCAGTCTGGTTTAACTGCTAAGTTGGTCGTTAAGTTTACCTGCCCATTCTTGTTGCTAAGCAAGTTGGCCGTTAAGTGAGTTGTGCTTAATTTCATGGCCTTTTTTTTGCAACGGTTAAAGGAATTTGCTGCAGTCGTTAAGTGGATCACGCAGTTGTTTTAAGTGAATCTGGCTTCCGGGTTGACTTTGCTCGTTAGAAGCTGGCTGGGAAGGTGCAAACGACAATCACGTGACTTCAGGATGCTGCAGACATCATAAATATATCCTAGTTGCCAAGCGTCTGAATTTTGATCACATGATCACAGAGATGCTGCAAAGGTCGTAACTGTGAAAAACGGTCATTAAGTCACTTTTTTCCAGTGCCGTTGTAACTTCAAACGGTCACTAAATGAACTGTTGTAAGTCAAGGTCTATCTATACATCACTTCTCCTGGAACCAATTAACAGAAATGCACTGTATCTTAACTTCCTTTCTTAACTGTTCTGTGAACATCCTTATTTGAATAATTGCATATACTGTATTACTATTCAGGTTTTTAGGAATTAGCACCATTCAACTAAATCCTGCATGAATCGGCAAAATTTTGTGCTGCCACAATGATAATAAGTAAAGACTAGTTAAAGAACTAACGATTCTTTTTGCTTAGTTATTTTCTAATAATTTTTAGAGAACATAGATTTTAATGTATAGTTTTATTATATTAGTGTTATTAGTGTTAGATAAAGATGGTATTATTGTAATAGGGTGTTTAGAGTATACCATATTTGATCTATTTTATAATTGCCAATATATAACTGCACTTACTTCTCTTTCTTAATCCTGATTGTATTTCCTGTCTTTTATCTCTCTTTTTACTATTTAATATTACTGGTCATTGACTAAATAAATAAATAAATCCTGCATAAATCCAGCTAAAACGAATGGAATCCATTGACAGAATCTTTCCTGGTGGATAGTGTTGGATGAATAACTATTAGTTGGATGGCCAACTTTTGAAAAGATACCACATATTGAAGTCTCTCCAGATACTTCATTTGTTATGTAGAATGTGAATAGGTAGTTAGTTATAGATGATTTGACATGCTGGAGATATAATACCCACAAAATTTCTATGATGTGTTTTCCATTGTGTCTCAAAAAACAGCTCCATGATTCCAAATGGGATTTGCTTCTGCACTTTCAACCAATGGTTGAACCTCCTTGTGCACACTGAAATCACATTTTGCCTTGCTAAACAATGCAGAAAACCTCCCAAGTCCCTTGGAAAAAAGATAAGAGAATTAAAAGGAAAATATATTGAAAGAAGCAATTGGTGCCTGCAAGAAGCAGTCAAACAGTCACAAACCGCTCATCTCATCTTCATAATGGGCTGAGAACAAACATCAATTTATTGGCTAACAAACTTTTTTGCCATCAAAGTTAGCTGGCATTTGATTTATGGATCTGAGTTATGCTTCAAGAAATGTTCAACTTCGATGAAGGAGTGAAATCTGCATTTCTGGCTGTTCAGCATTGTTCCTAATCTCTATGCTCGACCTGAATTTAACTTGAGCTGTATTGCCCTCCATTCTGTGTTTTAATCAGTATTGCAAGTTTATATGATTGGAATTCAGTATGATTTATTTTAGGTTCATACATTGATGCTCAACAATTCTGTGATTAGCTAGTTGTTAGCTGAGGGTATTAGATGAATTCAACTCAACCACTGCAGTTGCTTATGGGTTTACCATGTTATGAGAATGCAGCCAGTTTTTGCTTATTATTATTATTTAAATGATTTGGTATTGGCTCTGAAAGCATCTGAACTTTTAATGATGAGGACAGCAGGACTAAATACCAAATCTTAAATCCAGATTACCTCAAACACAACACACCTTAAACTTAGTTATCTTGCAAAAATCCCTCTTTAAATCGTGCCAGAGCAATTATTGAAAGAGATTGAGGTAACCCATTATAACCACAGTTTACAAAAAAAATGAGAACAGGCTGGGATCGTATATCAAGCCAAGCTGATCAGCTTAAAATTTAGTTGCAATGTGTGAACCCAGGCATACAGTTGTTTCCAGCATGATCATGTTTATTTTGATCAGTGACCAGATAACTCACAACATACAACTGCTTAAAGATGGCTCAAGGTTGCAACTGCTGCTCCCTTGAGCAACTTTTAAGGTGTGTCCTGTTCTTTAAAAACAACAAAGAGAGAATGACGGTATTAATTAATGAGTATGTAACAATATTCTGCTTAATTCTCAATCCTATCCTTCTGAAGCTGGATTATTATTATTATTTTTTTACCACAGTGACTTTTATGCTTGTTGTAGACATTGTAGGAGGAGAACCATGCTAGACTACTGTGGCAGGAAATCAAGAATCTGATAAAACCTTTTCTGATTAACACATTTTATTAAAAGGCATAAGCTTTAGGGAGCAGCAGCTGTTGTAAAAAGACTCTCCTTCATATGGCTGATTTTTATAGTAATTTTAAAGTATTTACCTTCAAAGCAGCGGTTTTCAAGCAGAGTGCTTGTTTTTAGTGTGCCATGAGGGTTTTGTCTTATTCCTGAAATTTTAAGTGTATAACTTAATAAAATTGTATAACTCCCCCTGGAACCATGTCTGACACATTTAACAATGTGTACATATGATTAATAATTTTTGGGGTGCCACAGAACTAGGGTTTTACTCCATATCCTGCAGAGGATTCAAAAAGGCTGAGAATCTGGCTCTAAAGTAATAATTATAGAAAGTCACTGCCATCTACAGTCCACAACCAGAATCACAATTAAAAGAAAAGAATAAAATAGTGTAAAGAATGAAGCTCTTACAATCCGATGCATATTTGCGTAGAAACAGTCAATTTCTTTGCTTCTGAATATATCTAGTAAACTGACTTAGGACCATGGTGTATTTAATACAACTGAAGTGACATATCACGCTAAAACATAACCTGATTCCCACATTGTCATATGCTTTAAATCATGGATTACAAACTGTAATTTTTTTTCTTTGTTTTTCTTTATTTCCTGTCTTTATTTTGACAAAAAACTCAAGCTGTCTAGCATACCTAAAAAATTTTCCTCTTCCTCTTTCCCCCATAACAACAACCCTGTGAGATGTGCTGGGCCAAGAGAGTTTGGCCCAAAGCCACCCAGCTGGTTTTCACATCTAAAGTGGAACTAGAACTCACAAGTCTCCCGGCTTCTAGCCTGGTGCCTTAACCACTAGATCACAGGTGTCAAACTTGATCGTGTGATGTATCGTGACATTTTTTGCCTTTGCGTAGCCGGGGTGGGCATAGCCTGCGTGTGACGTTTGACACCCCTGCACTGGATCAAACTGGCTGTATGGTTGTGTCACACCATATGCTAAGATTGTGTTTTGTGGTATGAACTTAGTTTGGTGTATCATTTAAATTACTGGGCTAGGACTGAGAAGTACCTGGTGGAAACCAAAGATATTCATGAACTGAAATAGGTTAAGGGTCTTTACAACCCACTAAATCAGAGGGAGTTTTGTTTGGTTGTGCTGGGCAAGCCCAACCATCACTTCCTTAATAAGTCATGGCTTAAAGTGGTGTGTGAGCACCACGTAGCAGTTAGCTAGTTCTACTTGAAAAGGCTGTCATAAGGGGTGGGGGAGGAACCAGGATGAAGGAACCATATTTACTATTTTCAGCTTCTAGAGGAAAGCCAGGATACAAATGTAGGAAAATATGTAATTAAAAATGGTGAGGCCATGAGGCATAACTTGGCTAAAGCTAGGCTGCAGAATGTGATTTTATTAAAATTAAGGAATTTACATTTGAGGAACCAGCTACAAGGTCTGTCAATAACCCTATTTTTATGATTATTTTTGATTATGTCCATTAAATGTGATGATAATACTATGAATGTCAAAAGCAAGAAGCTAAATACCTGTTACTCATTCTTTTTACTCCAATCGGTGTTATAAACTCATTGCCCTAAAACTATTCTCTGATATATTTGAAGAAAATCTAAAATATTTCCTTTCAGATTTTCCCCAGTCTCTATTTCTTTCTTGGTTTTGCTAAACCTTAGCGCCTTATAAATTTAAGCAGTGTGTCTTCTTCAGAAGAAGGGCAGATTTGTGCATAAACACCAAAGATTAATTACGGGCATATTTAAAGAAAGCTAGCTCGCTAATATCTACCTAATTTTGACTGATAATCCTATTCTGCCTCAATGTTTGCTTTGCTTCTTTAAAAATTCTTTTTATGGGCCTCTGTTAACCAAACGTTTTTGTGGCACAGCTCCATATTTAACATCTATGAGTCATCATACCTTTCCTGTTGCCTCACCAGCAGATTTATCTGATGGTTCCCAGATGCAGGATTTATGCCATTCTTGAAAGTCTCTTCCAAGTTTCTCTGAAAGCAAGTAGCATCTCTGCCTTTCTGTATTAGGCAAACAAGAGACATGAATACTTACGAACATTGACAAAGTTGATTGCAAAAAATCCATGCTGGATTGATGATTGAAACTAAAATTATTGCTCCTACAAATAGACTTGTTTCAGTTGCAGATCAGAACAGAGGAATAGACATTTATTGGTTGACGTGTGCCATCAACTCATTGTCAACTCTTAGTGACCATATAGATTTTCTCCATGATAATCTAACCCTAACTTGGTCTTTGAAGTCTTTCAATGAACACAACACAACACAAACTCTGTTAAAAAAGAGAAAAGAGCCAACTTTCCCTAAGGAGTTTGGCTGCGTGCTGCAAGAGCTCAGTGGAACGTATTTCTGGGTAGACATGCATAAATTGGCAAGTATATATTTTTAAGACCCAGTTCTTAATAATATTTGAGCTCAATACAATAATTGTTCCATTAGCTTATATCCATATAGTTGACTTTGGTCATTGACCAGCCTTATGTAACGATTGATTGATTATGGGCCATCACATTCTTTTCAACTCCTAGCAACCACATTGATAGATTTTCTCTGTGACAATCTATCCCTAACGTGCTCTTTCAGGTCTTCCAACAATGCACTCTTCACTGCCACAACTGACTCTTGCTGTTGGTTGTCCTCTTCTCTTTCCTTTCACCTTTCCCAGCATTATGGTCTTCTCCAGAGAGCTGGGTCTTTATATAATGTATCCAAAATTGGGTCAATTGAGCCTGATCATTTGTGCCTCTAGTGAGAATTTTAGGTTGATTTGTTCAATGATCCATCAGCTTGTTTTCTTGGCCGTCCATGCTATTCTCAGGAGTGTTCTTCAACAGCAAACTTCAAAAGCATCAGTACTCTTCCTATCATGGAGGTGGCCAATGTTGGGGACAAATCTTTCCAAGTTTTTTTTTTTAAAGATCTCTTTAAATATGTTCATCATTATTTTACTTTTATTTCAGCTGCCAGATTTTCCACTGGGTCTCAAAGAGATCTTAAGATATCATATAACTTTGAAGCCTTTTATTTATAATTATTATTGTTGTTGGGACTTTGCCTGACTAGAAGCAGAGCGGTTGGACATATATTTTCTATATAAGGGGGTAAATTAAAGCAAAATAGAATGCGTGGGTGGCTGGATTAAAAATGGCACGGTGGTGTCTAGCTTCTTAAAGGTTTTCTTCCTCAGTCTGTCATGCAAAGAGAAACCAGTTTGCACAGCTGCAGAGTTTACACTCGGATTTATTTCATGCTCCTTTCTTTGGTTAAAGTATTCCAACGCTGGCTGTAGAACACTGTTGTGACAATTCATGGAAAACACTTTGAAGCTTTGAAATACAATTCTTTAATTCCTTAAATATATCAGTTATGATTGCGGGTCATCCACTGAGAAATGTATGCCACCATCCACTCAACAAATTACATATACTCTCAAGTATGAAATATGTGGGCAAAGTCCGTGGTTAAGACCAACATTGTATTCAATGCCACAATGCATTTGTTGGGACTGGCTGAGGGTCCTATGATCCCAGCCATTTTGTTGCATAAGCCAAAATTGATAGCTCTTGTGTTGCTGAATCCAATTAAACAAATTAACACTCGTCTGAAATAATATAGGGTCTCCCGCTTGAGTAGGCGGTTGAACTAGAAGACCCCCAAGCTCCCTTCCAACCCTATTATTCTATGTACTAGTTAAAGTAACAGTTAATTATTTTCATATAATAAATATTTGGAGCAATCCATGAGCAATCTGAAATTTCATGTCGGGATCCAGGAGCTGAAGAATTTGGTTTGCTTTAATGCAGGGGTCCCCAACCTTGGCAACTTTAAGACCTGTGGACTTCAACTCCCAGAATTCCCCAGCCAGCCAGGCCACAGGTCTTAAAGTTGCCAAGGTTGGGGACCCCTGCTTTAATGGATTTTAGAGAGGACGTTTCTGCGTCTTAGCAAGAAACAACGTGGTACATTTTCCTCAGCATCCTTTCCTTGCAAAGAAGACTTTGGCAGAAAGCGCACGTAGATTTCTGCAGCCAAATGTCCCGACTGTTCCTACTAGCGGGTTTTGCAGTTGAAAACTTACGCATACTTCAAGAACATGTTTATTTAATTTACTGTAGCCTTCTCCAGACCTAGAGGCATACATAAGACTTGGCTGCAGAAACTGCGATAGAGGTTATTTCCCTCTCTGTAAAACTCGGCTGGCAAAAATGGCAGTTTGTTTTTTTCAGCTATTACATATAAATTTACATACCCTCGGTGGATATTTACTACCCCCGAGTCAGACCTACTGTAGCTTACTGCTTTTTATTTACTGCCTTAAGGTTTTAAGTAATTTAACGGGGGCTGCCTGAAATTTAGGAGATGAGCACTGTAGATTAGAACTAATTCAGTGGACCGATTAAAGCAGGAGAAATCCCAACAGTTCAGCAACAGGTTTATAATCCAGATGTTATGCACACTCCAATGTAGCCCACAGATGATACACAAGGCGTGCAGGATTCAGTCTCTTCCTGAGTCAGAGACAATGCCTGGCTACGACCGATTCTATGCCATCATGAAAACAAACTACAGGACACAGAACCCATTAATGGGTAAACGCACAGTACGAATTCTGCCTAAAGCTAAATAAACTGTGATTTATATGCAAAACAGATCAGGTGTGAATCCGGTATTTGTCGCCCGGTATCACTTTGGCAAGGGTATTGAACCAGCTGAGTCGAACCCAAAGCATTGTTGGCTTAGCTGTTCACCTCCACGATCTCCCTGCTCCTCCGCCAAATAAAATAATAACTTTATTGTCACTTTGAACGTACACTAATCGGCATACCTTAAAATGAATTTTTGTTGCATTCAGCTCTCAAAGGGTCACCACCTCCGATATACACTACATAAATATGACAAAAATAAATAAATACAGAATTATGCATACGCCCACATATATTATATGACACAAGAGAGACAACACAGTCTAATTCAGGTTATGTATACACGTGCATGGTGAGAAAAACGAATCTTGCGAGTTTACCAGACAGATGGTATAGGGCAGGGGTCCCCCAGTCCCTGGTCCGTGGACCAGTACCGGGCCACGGCATGCCAGCAACCAGTCCACACAAACAAGCAAAGCCCCATCTGCGGGATGCAGGCAGCACACAAAACCACGCACCCTCCAGTCCACGGAAAAACCTTTCTCCAACCGGTCCCTGGTTCCTCAAAGGTTGGGGACCTCTGGCATAGGGAACAAAGCTATTACAGAATCCGGTAGCCCTGCTAGAAATACTTCAGAAATACTTCGAAACCTGCTCCCAGAGGGGAACAACAGAAACAGAGCGTAAAGTGGGCGTGTGGGGGGTCTCTAACAACGCTTTGAGCTCTTAAGCACATATATTGCTTGCCACGGATGCCTATTCCTAGGGGAGAGGCTATCGGACCGCCCACCCACGCTCTTGCACTCGGGTAAGGCGTGCACCCACTCACGCGCCCGCGGCTACCTCCTGTCTCCCCTTTCCGACGTACAGCCTCCCCGCGGCCCGCTCCACTCCCTCCCCGCGCGGTCTCGAAGCGATCACAGAACGTGGGCGTCCCGGAGAGCTTTTCTTTTTTGCATAGCTTCCGCGGATGGGCCAATAGGCGGGCGAGAGGCCCTCCCTGCATTTGCATAGTGGTCGTCGCGGGCCAATGGGCTGCCAGGTTTGGAGCGTGTTTGGAACGTTGCATCGAGTGCTGGGGAGCGGCGCCGAGCGAGGGGAAGGGAGCCTTTCGCGAACGCGTCGCGGGGACGGAACTCTGCTCTTTGCGGGGACTGGAGACTTGCTACGTCCCGAGGTGGGAGCATGTCGGTGGCGGGCTTGAAGAAGCAGTTCCATAAAGCTAGTCAGGTGAGCGGAGCCAGCGCGGAGGAAACCTAATGGGGTTAAAAAGTGCAACCCACCTCGCAGAACCTGAGAGCATGAGGGCACAGGCGCCCCCCGTAACTGGGTTCGCACGACGCGTTAACCCCCTGTAGAGTTTGCTGTTGGGAGACGGCTGTGTAAACCCAGCCGGGACGGTTCCTGCACGATAATACCGCGTGGGACTTGCCTCCCGCGGGTTTGCTCTGTAAACCACGATTAAACCAGCGATGGCCTAGAGCAGGTTGTGTGAAAGCGATCCTTGGAGGAGGATGCACATAGAGCGGGAGAGGGAGGAGAGGTTGTAGCCTTGTCCGAACTGGATTTTCCTGCCAACTTTTCCTTTTGATATTTAGAGATGGGTGGCAAAGAAATCTAATGAATAAATTGAGGTCTACGTCTCTCTCTCTATATATATATATATTCTCCAGGAATTGTCTCCATAACTCCGAGCAAAGTCGAGTTGGCAACCTCACCTACTCAGTGCTGGAACAAATTTCTGTGCCTTTGTGCGAAAGGCAGGGGCTTACATTTTTTTCAAATATCCTTGAAAAGGTCGCATGTGTGAAGGGATGCTAGAGGCCAATTCCCAAGCAGCCTTTGGGGCGGTCCTGCTTATGGAGGGATAGCAACCAGTTCCTCTCCGGCATGTTTACTTTTCCTGCAAGCCGGTCTGGGAATTCTCTCACTTGAAGTGCTGAGCTGAGTTGCTTTGAAGGTGATGGAGTTGGCTGGGTGATGAGTGGCTGCAACGGACTGCAGTTTCTGTTGCTTTAATCCTTATCAAGGTGTGTTGCTTCATCCTATTCTTGTCCGGTGATGGATAGGTGATTTCTCCTCTCCATTGATTTTTAGATCCCTGTTGCCCCTTGGTGGGGGCTAGGTTCCTACGCGTTGCTTTTCTTTTCTGGTTGGGTTTTTTTTCCAATGAGGGATACCTTGGAACTGCGTTTCTTCTTTGCAACTTTAAGCTATGTGGACTTAAACTCTCAGAATTCCCCAGCCAACCATGCTGGCTGGGGAATTCTGGGAGTTAAAGTCTGTATCTCTGGGGAGCATCTGGATTGGGAACAGCTATTTTAATTGGTCCCCCCCCCTCCATTTCTGCAGGGTGAAAAGCTACTAAAATGAAACCACTGCAGGGAGAATCCTGCCATTCAAACTTGGGTTTCTGTCTAATTTTTTGATATTGATTATGCTTATCCTCAACCTTCATATGGAGTTTTTAATGAGAAGGTTTTATCCTTAAAACAACCAATGGGGCTAAGTTAGGCTGACCAATAATATTTGACGCAAAGTCAGAATCTTGAAGACCCTTATTCCTTCTTGGCCTGAGACCCCAACCTGTACGACACACTGTGTCTCAGTCAATATAACTTTACGCAACGTATGCAGCGAAATTTCATTTTAATGTATGCCAATTAGTATACATTCAAAGTGACAATAAAGTTATTATTCCTATTCTATTCTATTCTATTCTATTCTATTCTATTCTATTCTATTCTATTCTATTCTATTCTATTCTATTCTATTCTATTCTATTCTATTCTATTCTATTCTATTCTATGTAAGGGTTGCATACTGTTAGTGTCTCTTTTTTTCTTAAGCAGAATGACAGTAGTTATCTCTAGCATCTGAAGGAAGTAGAAAAGTATTTTCCTCTAGTCTTTAAGATGCTAAGGAGTATGAGATGGCCTAATAGTCTTTATCTGGTGCTTAGATAAGGAAAGACTTGTGTTGTACAATAAAGGATCTGTATTTGTGCATCAGATTAGTCAAAGTGCATTGAGTCAGACCCAGTCCTGATGACTACATGAATTAAATGCCCTCAACTTTAACTCAACCTATCCCTGCCTGTAGGATGTTCCAGTGATTTTGATGCCATCCATTCAGTTTATTATCCTTTGCCTTTTTCATCTTTTGCTTCTTTCAATCTTGTCAAGCATCACTTTTTTTCTAGTTCATCGTGATTTTTATTACATGCTGAAGGCCTGTGAATATCTGTTGCTGATCTTTGTCTTAGGACAGTTTAATTGATTGCTTGATTATGTGCTATCAAGTGCCTTTCCTGACCAAATAGCTAGATTTGCAGACCATGGTGAGCTGTTCCTGTGACCTGGTCTTTTAGATTAGGGAAATAGACCATTTTTAGTTTTGGTCCTAGTAGGACTAACTTATTGGTTCTTCTTGTAGCCCATGATACTACCGGTATTATCTCAAATCTGTCTTCCCTCTCTTTCTCTCAGAGTTTAATTTTCAACATTGGACATTATCATTGGAAAGTCTGCTTCTTTGAATCTCGTCTCAGGCTTTCATTGCATTCCTCCATAAATTTAATCTTGCCCTTATTCCTTGAGTACAGAACACTAACTGTTCTTGAGCTCAGGAAGACAAAATGATATGTCATCTTCTTGTCATGAGTTCCTTTCATTGGTGGTTGATGTTACTTTGGGCTACTTAATGTGTATCATTAATCTAGTTTTTTAAACTTTCATCCCAAGCTCTTCTTAGTCCTCTTTATTTTCAGCCAACAAAATGCCATCATCTGCGTATCTCAAATTGTTAGGGGTTCAGCCTCCAATTTTCATTCCAACTGCCCTATTGTTCAATCTTGCATCCAATCTTGCATTTGTATACATTAAGTGAACATAGAGACAATATGTTCCCTTGTCTTTCTGGCATTGCTTTTCTGAGTCTCTCTGTTTTTTCCAAACTCAGTTCTTACAGTAACTATTTGTTCATTGTAAATGTTCTTTGGGGGAAAAAATAATTAGACGTTCTGATACAGACATTAGCCTTAATCATTTTGACACCTGTTCAATGCTTCAAATTCCATTCAGAAGGGGCGCTTGGAATATGAGGGAGAATGAACATGATAGCTATCCGTGACAGCGAGATGGGCAGCATATAAATTTAATAAATAAATAAACGCATGCATGAAACACCTGCAACTCACTGAAGCAACCACTTTGTTCCAGGTTGTAAAATCGGGCAAAATTCACTTAACAAATGTTTCACTTAGCCACAGAAATGAGATGGGCTCATTACAATCCACCTAGGTTTGCAGCGTACAATAATAAACCTAGAAACAATATCAATTCGGGGCATTTTTTATTTATGCCGTGACAAAGTTAACTTTTCTTTGCTTCATACTTTTCACATTCCATGTTCCAGTTCGATGTCTTCTGATAAAAGGTGGCACTCCTATTTCAGCACTGACCCTGAGAACCAATTCTCCCATAGTCAGAGGTAGGTAGGCTGATTCCAGATCTGTCTGTTACAAAAACAAAAGACAGATAGAAATAGACCTACTGTTCGAGAGACAGCGCAGTTAAGCCCATTGTATTACTCAGGCAGGAGAAGGAGGTGGAAGAATGTGAAGACTGATTTCATTATCAGTAAGATTTGCATTTGATGCACTAGACTTCCTCCCTCCCTCCCTCCCTCCCTCCCTCCCTCCCTTCCTTCCTTCCTTCCTTCCTTCTTTCCTTCCTTCCCTCCTCAAACATATGACTGGGCAGCCAGTGGGGAATAAAAAGAAAATAAAAGCATCCTAAAATATAGTTCAATACATTCTTCCATCTAAAATACAGTACAATACGTTCTTCCATCTAATCTCAGCCAAGAAATCCAGTGGTGGGATTCAGCCGGTTCGCACCAGTTTGGCAAAACCGGTAGCTAATTTTTTGTTGCCCAGGCCCAGAACGGACTTCCGGAAGTGGCATCCATGCAGAGAACCGGTTGTTCACACGTTTGAATCCCACCACTGAAGAAATCGAACAGATACTTCCGAGTGGACCAAGAAACATGACACGGAAGGACGAAAGGATAGCCCAGCTTTAATCACATAAAAGAGTTTTCCATCAGAGGGACAATTCATTGGAATTCTTTCAAAATGGCTTCATTAACTTTGTTTTGTTTTCTTTTGTTTTATGGTGATCTATTTAGAGGAGCTTTTGTGCCCTTTGTTCTTGAGCTGTTCTCTTGCCAATCAAGAGAAGCCTGGCAGGTACTGTTAGTGACGGGACCTCCTCCCCTCTTTGCTTGAGCTCATGAAAGTTCTGCCTATCTTAGCCAGCAATGAGAGGAGAACCTTTTAACCGGAGGATATCGCCATCTGTGCCCATATTATTTTCTTGGCAAGAGTAGAGAAGTTTTTTTTCCCCTGTTGCTTTTTGTCCAGGTTTGATTTTGGAGTGTCTTTAAGTATTTTGGCTTGATTTATGCTTGTAGAACTCCATCCTTCCCTTTTTGACTTACTAGCAAAGATGGCCCTACCAGAAGCTTCTATTCCTGCTAACATCAATCTCAGAGGCAAATGATGGGAGGGGGTCTTTCAGCAACCCCTGAGAGAGGCATCATAGAGATTCGTGGTTTGCTTAAACCATTGTTTGTATAAGTTGCAGTGAGTAGATGCACATGTCATACAAAGCCCTAACCATGGCTTATGAGTCACAATGAAGCCCAGACTGAACCCATTATGGCTTAGTACAGAGGTCCCCAACCTTTTGGACACCAGGGACCGGTTACATGGAGAGAGGTTTTTCCGCGGACCAGAGAGTGCGTGGCTTTGTGTGCTACCTGCATCCCATGGATGAGGCTTTGCTTGTTTGCACGGACCGGTTGCTGGCATGCTGCGGCCCGGTACCGGTCCACGGACCGGGGGTTGGGGACCCCTGGCTTAGCACACTGTTTCTCAACCAAAGCGATTTCCAAATGTGTGGACTTCAGTTCCCAGAACTCCACAGCCAGCATCAGCACAGAATTCTGGGAGTTGAAAGCCACACATCCGGGAGTTGCCACGTTAGGAAACACTGGCTTAATAAAACATGTAAACCCAGCCATGATTTTGAGAGAACCGGGTTTTCTTTTTCAAATGTGTTTTATAAATGACGTCGGAAGCTGTGACGAAAGCAGTCTTTCAAATTAAATTGGTGCTGCCCTTTTCGCTTGACTGTCCCCAGAGGTTTAGATGTAAGTTGTTTGAATTTGCTGGGTCCCGTTTTTTTTAAAAGAAAAGTTACTGCTTATTCCCCCAGTAAATTACTCATCTGAATGGGGCAGCTGTTATGCCTCTTTTCTGAGGTCAAGAACAAAAGAGGCATTCTTCATCAAGTTTGACTAACCGCAACGTAAGCAAGAGCCGAGCAACGCGCATACAATAACTCTGTAATGCATCTCAAGAGCATAAAATATTCTCTGTGGGTTGTCTTGGATTCGTTACACTGCTGAGTCATAGATAGCTGAACACGTAGATGGGGTAGCCCCTGACACAATCGCAAGAATAAAAGGCACAGCTTTGTGTAAAATATGTACATGCTAATTTATGGGTAGAGATGCTGATTTAGTAATAATTACTATCCTGCTGGTAAAAATGGGGGGGAAAAACCCTATGATAAACCGTAGCAACTACAGGGGGTAGGTGAGTGGGTAGTTGGTATAATAGAGGTAGAAAATCAGCTCTTTGGAACACCCAGACAGATGGCTTGAAAGTAACTCAGAGCCATAGACATAGTGGTAGTCCTTCACAGTGTGTTTAGTGACTGTTGGAAGTCAGCGTCACTGAAAAAGTGACTTATGACCATTTTTCATACTTATGACCGTTGCAGCCTCCCTGTGGTCACGTGATCAAAATTCAGACACTTGACAACTAGCTCATATTTATGACGGCTGCAGTGTCCCCTGGGGTCGTGTGATCCCCTTTCCTGACCTCCTGACAAGCAAAGTCAATGGGGAAGCCAGAATCACTTCACAGCTCTAGCGATTCCTCTAACAACTGTGGCAAGGAAGGTCATAAAATGGGGCGAAGCTTACTTAACAGCTGTCTCGCTGAACAACAGAAATGTTGGGCTTGATTGTGGTCATAGGTTGAGGACTCCCTTTATAAGGGAGGTGTGTCTACTCATAGAAACAAAGACTCATACAAGAATTTAGTCCAGCTGAGCTGAGAAACGTGTGTCATTTGTTTCTAAAATATTATAACCAGAAATTACCCAAATTTTATAAATCATGATATGCAGCTGAAACCTGCAGAGATCCACATTTTTGGATCTCTCTCCCTCTCCCTCTCTCTCTCTCTCTCTCTCCCCCTCCCTCTCCCTCTCCCTCTCCCTCTCTCCCTCCCTCTCTCTCCCTCTCTGTCTCTCTCTAGGCTTTTTGTATATTGAGAAGTCAGAAGTTGACTTGAGGCTCATTGTTCAGGACCAAGATTGGAATGACCCAATTGAGATATAGAAATGAGGTCACCTTTCAGGTGGAAATCCAGAAAGTCAGATTTGCTTTCTCTAGCTAGGATTGATTGTTGAGTGCCCCTTGACAGTATATTGCCTGCTTTATCTGAGCTTTATGCAAGACAATCTGGAACATTTTGTGCCTGCAATAGGTTTGAATCTTGAAATTAAATTAGGGAGCAGCAAAATGCAATTTAGAGGGAACATCACGTCCCCCGGACTGTGAAAATATCTTTTTCTGTGTTCATACTGAGCCTACACATTGAAACATAATTGCGTGCCACAGTGTCATCAGAAATTGGGTTGGGTAGAGCATCTTGAAGGCAAGCAGGCTTGTCATGTGAGACATGTTTTGCACCCTGAGGAAAAGAGACTTCCTGCAAGCCCAGTCTTTATGTAAAAAGTTTTCCTTTGGTTCTATGTTTCATC
This sequence comes from Azemiops feae, assembly GCA_023970755.1. Lineage (NCBI taxonomy): Eukaryota > Metazoa > Chordata > Lepidosauria > Squamata > Viperidae > Azemiops > Azemiops feae. The sequence goes on along the minus strand of JALGBA010000552.1, from coordinate 1,205,532 downwards.
TGTATGTTGCCCTTTTTATTATTTCCGAAGCACAAAAAATGGCTTTCAGTTGCTGCTTAGCGTTTCCATTCGTGGAAAACATTCTGAGACAAGGAGACTGTGCTTCTTCTGACTATACAGTGAGTCCTCAACTTAGCAACAGAAATTTTGGGCTCAGTTGTGGTCTAAGTGAAAACTTCGTTAAGTGAGCTTTGCCCCATTTTACGACCTTTCTTGCCACAGTTGTTAAGCGAATCACTGCAGTTGTTAAATTAGTCACACGGCTGTGAAGTGAATCTGCCTTCTTCCCCATTGTCTTTGCTTGTCAGAAGGTCGCAAAAGGGGATCACATGACCCTGGGACACTGCAAGCGTCATAAATGTGAGTCAGTTGTCAAGCATCCAAATGTAAATCACATGACCAATGGGGATGCTGCAACGGTCATAAGTGTGAAAAATGGTCATAAGTCACTTTTTTCAGTGCTGTTGTAACTTTGAACAGTCACTAAATGAACTGTTGTAAATCGAGGACTACCTGTAGGTCATAAGCTAATTCAACATTTGATATGCATTGTTAGGAACTGATGTACATTGAATGCACTGTTAGCAGATTGAACCTCTTTTTTTTTTTGTACATGGAGTTTCCATGTGAGGATCTTTTTTCCCAGCTCTAATCAGATTTTTAGACTGGGAAGCATATTGCATTTTTAGCATTCCAGGCTGTGTTTATGGATGTCTGCTACAATATTTTATTTATGGAGCTGCCAAACTGCAAGGGCTCCTTTTAAACTTAATCCTTAACTGAGTTCCCCACTAAACATGCTTTCCTTGTTCATAGAATGTGGAGTGAGAAAGTTCTAAAGTCATTGAGGCAAGTTCCCAAATATTTTTAAAAAGTCTTCTTGGACCCACCTGGCAATAATCGAGAGTTTCTCAAATTGTTCATAAGCTCATTACAATTGAAATTAAAAAAGAAAAAAGAAATCTAGGCCTGGGTTGACAGGATATATATTAAACTATCATGATTTACTTGAGTTTTCACAGTGCATTTTATAAATGTGCTGTTTTGCTATTGTTTTGATTTATTGTGATTGCTGCTGTACACACATGTAGAGGAGAAGAATAAAACAAGTAGGCATGCTTAGAAAAATAAGAAAGGGGGAGTGGGGATGGTTGCAGTCTAGTATTCCTTTTTTTATTTCCCACCAGCAGCTTCTCGCTTGTTTAATTGTCCAAGAAAAACTCTTTGAAATGTGAGGCAGTCTGTCTCTCTTTGGAAGGTATGCTGTTTTGCAATTTAGCAAGTGGCAAACTGGGAAGTAAGTCTTAGGGTATACTTGAAGATTGATGTAATGTATTTTTTCTAGAGATGGGACAGGCAAGGTTTGTGATAGATACACACTGCGACAGCACTGCCTGGTAGAAAATAAGCCAGAGAATCATGCTTGAGTCCCTCCTGAATCAAAGGGCCCTTTGTCTGCCTGCTCCATCTTATCAAAAATGTTGTCCCAATAGTTAAATTTTGCTTCTTAACCCACCCCGGTAAGGCCTGAGTGCTATATCAGCTATATTAATGCAAGCGGTCTGAGAGCCCTTTTAACCCATGATTTTAGCTACATGGACCCAACTGTTCTGTACATAACACATGCACCACTGGGACTAATAGAACAATTAATCAGTAGAATGGCTTGTCTTCAGAAGTTGTGGGTGCACCATCACTGGAGGATTTTAAGAAGAGATTGGACAGCCACTTGTCTGGAATGGTATAGGGTCTCCTGCTTGAGAGAGGGTTGGACAAGAAGACCTCCAAGGTCCCTTCCAACTCTATTCTGATTGAACTGAGGCCACCCAAATCACCTACTTATGGACTGTGGAATTGGGATCCTACAAACTTCAGAGAAAGAAGAATAGTTTATGACTGCAGGTAGTCTTTCCTTGTGGCAGGTGGATATTTTAGGCTCCCGAGAATCTTTCATTATTTTATTTCTTGCTCTAAGCGTGCTTGTCATTCTTCAGCAGCCCACAAAGATGTCAGGGCATGCCGTTTAGAAATTAGAGGAAGAAACTCTGCAACAGAATACAATAATAACCCAGCCAAAGGCTTCGGTTACACAGAGAGCTAATAGCTGTGGTAACAGCTCAAGGTGCCAGCTCTGCTCCACCCAAGACCCAACGCTGCGTTCAGATATATTTCGAGGCAAGCAAAAACAATAACCTGCAATCAAGTTCAGGCTGATCACAGCTTGGATAGGAAAGGCCAGCTCAGGGCCTAAGGCTGCGGCAAAATGCCTGATGGAAATTATTTTGTGAATTAGGGGTGCCATTTTGTGAGGGTGCCCAGAACACCCTTGTATCCGTAAAGTACATTTATTGACTCAAAAGGTTTATTGATTGATTCTAGAGCACTGCTTTCGATGACGAGTGATGAGATGGCAGAACACACAAGCTTATGGTCTTGAGCATCTTCCGTAGGTGTTGGTTCTAGAAAAATCCCCATCCTCAAAAGAGATGGGATCTTGCTCCCAGACCCTGGTTGTCTACACCTGATTGTCTAGATCAGCATTGATCAACCTTGGCAACTTGAAGATGTGTGGACTTCAACTCCTAGAATTCCCCAGCCTGGGGAATTCTGGGAGTCGATGTCCCTATGTCTTCAAGTTGGTAAGGTGACAGATGCTAGAGGCCACCTAAATCACTACTTATAGACCATGGATAGCAGACATGGGATCCCAGCTCCCTGGGATGGGGTGTGGAGGAGGACAAACCATCTCAGGTTGACTGGTGCTAGTTTATTCAACTTCTGTTTGATGGAGAAACTCTTCAGTTTTTGCAGTAGCCTTTCTCTCCAGTACTGTAATTGCATAAGTTGCTTTTCCATGCAGGTTCCCACTGCGTCCCACAAATATTAATTCATGAGTGTTTTCTTTGGAGCCCAGTGCACCCAACACTTGCTATCAGCTATCAGCTCCTTGGGGTCATTTACCCTCTTAAAATTAATAAGCTTGAGTAAAATGTACAGATGACAAACGTGTCTTCTCAAATCTACTTTTTGTTTTGAAAACACATTTTGTTTTACATCTCTTTTGTGCAAAGTTTCTTTTCCCAGCTGCCAAGCTGGGAAAACAGAGTAAAACATCAACCAGCTTTTTTTAGAAGCTACTTATAAGAAGATGTTTATTTACGGGACAGTAGTGGGATTTGGCCAAATTGGATCTCTTGAGGTTTTTTTTTAATGTTTGTCTTTTGTCTCCAGCTCAAGAACAGAAAGGGGAAAGTGGTGAGCTCATACCTAGGCCAAACAGAAGCAAAAAAAATAAAAATGATCCCGGCTTGATTTGGGAAGTAGGGAAATAAAAGGGAGAAGAAAGCCTTTGAAAGGCTATATTGTTGCTCTCTCGTTTCCACCACAAAGGTTTGCTGTCAATCTTACATTGTGTTCCAAGGAGTCTTGCTTAGTGTTGCTTCTCTCTTGTAGCGAAACAACAGGCTCATATTGTTGCAAACTTGTGGCCCTTTTGTTAAAATATTTTCCCATCATGTCATTGCTACAGGGGCTGGAGAATTGCACAGGCTAACCCCACTTTCTTCTTCTTCCTTTTAAAAAAAATCACTTTGCAAGTTTGCAAAGAACAGATTCCCCCCCCCCCCCCAAAGAGGCAACCAAATATTCAAGGAATAACATTGTGGATCAGGTGGCCAGAAGTATGGGCAATGTTATTGTGTGGGTAGAGTTGCTATGAGCTTCAAGATTATGTCCACATTTTCTCTGAGGTCTCTATCTTAAATGTCCTTTCCCTTTTTTTTTTTTTAGCAAGGAGGTGATATTTACCTAAGCACAACAAAAGCTCTTTTAAAAAGGAAAAGGATTTTCCTATAGAGCTTTGCTGTGCGCCGCAGAAGCTCAGTGGGATTTATTTATGAGCAGACACAAATAAATTGGCAAGTACAAAGTTACAAGACCCAGTTGCCAATGATATTAGGGCTCAAGATAGTCATTATCCCATTGGTTTATATTCCACATTCTTGCATTTCAGTCATTGACCAGCCTTATGTGACACTGATTGGTTGATTCATTCTTTCATTAAGGGCCATTAAGTTGGTTTCCACTCCTAGCAAGCCACATGGATAGATTGTCTTTGTGACAATCTGTCCCTAACCTAGTCTTTCAGATTTTTCAATGGTGTGATGATGTTGGACGATATTATCCATGCAGTTGTCTATGGAGATTCTCAATCTTCCAAATCATGGTTGTCCCAAGGGTGCTTTTTCAAAAGGCAACTGGGCTTTTTTTTTTTTTTTTTTGCTTGAAGATGTTTCACTTCTCATCCAAGAAGCTTCAGTTCATTTCTGAGAATTGAAGAAGCTTCTTGGATGAGAAGCGAAACGTCTTCAAGCAAAAACAAAGAAAGCCCAGTTGCCTTTTGAAAAAGCACCTTTGGGATATCCATTCACTTGTGTCCAACTCTTGGCGATTCTATGGGCTGGTCTCTCTACACCTTCCAATCTTGCACTATTTCTTTGAGTTGTTCTGTGCTCTGCTGGTGACAGCTTTGATAGTGTCCAGCCACCATGTTTTTTGAAAGCCTGTTTCCTTTTACCACTAACTCTTCCAAACATGATGGCCAAAGTAAGTGAGGCTCAATTGGCTAGTCTAAAGAAAAGAAGAAATAGGGGAGAGATGATAGCAGCGTTCCAGTATCTGAGGGGCTGCCACAAAGAAGAGGGGGCCAGGTTGTTCACCAAAGCACCAGAGGGAAGGACGAGAAACAATGGTTGGAAACTGATCAAGGAGAGAAGCAACCTAGAATTAAGGAGAAACTTCCTGACAGTGAGGGCAATTAACCAGTGGAACAGCTTGCCTCCAGAAATCGTGGGCGCTCCATCACTGGAGGTTTTTAAGAAGAGGCTACAGTCACTTGTTTGAGATGGTATAGGTTCTCCTGCTTGAGCAGGGGGCTGGACTAGATGACCTCCAGGTCCCTTCCAGATTCTATTCTATTCTATTCTATTCTATTCCATTCTATTCCATTCCATTCCATTCCATTCCATTCCATTCCATTCCCATCACCATTGTAACTGAATTCATCCACCTTGCTGTTGGTTATCCTCTTCTTCCCTTTCCTTCCAGGGCGACATGGCGGCTCAGCAGATAAGATGCTGGGCTTGTCATCTGGAAAGCTGGCAGCCCAGATTCAAGACCCCAGTGCCACACGATGGGGTGAGCTCCCGTCCTCGCCCCAGCTCTTGCTAACCTAGCAGTTCAAAAGCATGCAAATGCAAGTAGACAAATAGGTACCACTTCATAGGGCAGGTAACAGCGCTCCCTGTTGTCATACTGACCTCATGACCACAAAAATCTCTTCAGACAGTGCTGGCTCAATGGCTTTTACTTCCCTTTCCTTCCACCTTTCCTAGCATTAGAGCTTTCTCCAGAGGGGTGTGTGTGTGTGTGTGTGTGTCTTTGATTCTGCCTCCATTACTTCCTGCAGCTTTTTGGCAAGTGGTTTGCCATTACTTCCTCCTTCCTAGGGCTAAGAAACAGTGGCAGGCTCAAAGTCACTCAGTGGACTTCACCCCTGCTCATAGTCTTCAGGTTTCTGAACCGCAACACTAGACTGGCTGTTTCCGAGGATTAGATAACAGAATACATTCATAGAAATAATAATTAGAGACACAATGGAGTAAACAATGACTAGAATGCAGACAGCAGAGGTGAAAATATGATTGGCATGGTCCTTAACTTGGACAAACGGCATGTCCGTGACTGTCTCCAGAGGCTGAAAGCCCCAGGTTGGCTTCCTGGTTATCATCGCAAGTATTATGTCACTTTTATTATTGTATCTGTGAGAATGTGCTTACAGGGTGTTACCTGGTAACTTTGAAGTAAACTGCTCCCTGGGGCTTGTGCTTGTTGACTTGACTTAACATAACAAGATTAATGGCCCCCATTAACCCCTGCTTAGAGACAGCATTGAGGAAACACAATTCTAAGAATTACGTTTGCCAAGTTGAGTATATGATTTAGCATGGCATTCAAACCAGGAGAATGCGTGTGTGTGTCTCTCTCTCTCTCTGATAATGGTGGTCTCCAGGAAGAGGAAATGGAGTGCTTTTCTTTTGTCTGGCTTGCACAAATGTCAGTCCCTTTTGGTGTCGACACATGCAGTTGTGCATTCGTTGTAACGGCCCATAGTTACTACTGTGCCAGTTGAGTTGTGAAGTAGAAGACATTTAAAGGAGGGGTGTGTGATGTGGGTGGGACAAGGGGCCAGACACTCTGGTTGCTCATAGAAACCTGAAGATCTTTGACTTGAGGAAACATCTGCTACAACCTGGTGTGGTTTGGAGGTGGAGCTGGTAAAGTTAGAGGCCCAAAAGTGATAAAGGGGAGGGAGCAGGTCAGAAAGATAAGCTGGGGAGGGGAGATAAGTCTCCTTCTGCATCTGAAATGGGAATTCCCTTTTCTGACAAAGCGGCCTTTGTATACAAAGCGTGTGCGTACATGATACACTAAATAGTGAGGGGTCCTTGGTACTTTCTGAGCTTGCTTGCTTTCTTGCAGACGTTTCATTACCCTAACTAGGTAACATCATCAGGGCTAGTAAGGAGTGGGCTTTGCTCTCAGTTTATATTCTGGTGTCTTGCCTGTCTGGGTGTGTGGGTGGGGTGCGGTCTTAGGGATTCTTGGTTGGGCTGTTTACTAATGGCTCTTGGGCAGTTTCTTGACTGGGGTGTTGCCTACTTGATCGTTGGTCTGAAGTTGACCTTGGAGTTCATCTATGCTGACCCGAGTGCTGATTACTGGTGAAGAGGTGCTGGAGTCTTTTTCCCTTTTGGGCCCAGGATTCAGGAGATGCACAAACAAGATTAGTTTATAGCATTGAAACATAAATTGGTGATACAAGGTCTCATCTCCACAAAGATGTTGTGGCTGAAAGCCAATGGCCAGCCTTCCTGAGGAGCAAAGGGGATGAGTTAGGGTTTAATCTTTACAATCAAGTTTCCATTGGTTGTAATGAAACATATGCTAGGTATGCTGTTTCCAGGGTTTAAGGAAGATTCTTGGTTTTCCTTGGGTATATGTGTTCTATCAGCCTTTTTCCGTGATGGCGAGTCCTTTGGTGCTGTTGTTTATCATTATTCCTTTCCTCCTGCAGCTTTTCAGTGAGAAGATCAGTGGAGCAGAAGGGACAAAACTTGATGGAGACTTTCAAGAGATGGAGAAGGTAAGGCAGGTCTGGCTGCTAATTGCAAGGTATTTATTTCTAATTATAACTTGAGAGGCCCTTTCATCCTTTTTCTAAAATAGGCCATAGCTAGGAAAAGGTCTAGCTAGAGGACATCAGCTGGGCACAAATTTGCATGTAATGTATGAAAGAAACAGTCCCCGTCATACATTGTTAAAGATGAGCGATGGTTCAGAATTGAATTCTTTTGAATCCAGCATCTTGACCCATGTCCAATGGGCGTCGTTTCAACCACCTTAGAAGTGTTTCAAGGTCAAAACACTTCCCAAATTATCAGAACTGCCCGTTTCTCATTTAGGAAGTAAAACTGGAGGTGTTGAGTAAAAAAACCCGACTCAGATTGAAAAAAATGATTTGCACAGCCCGCCTAAAGATGTTTCATTTTCTTCTTGCAGAAAATCGATGTCACTAGCAAGGCGGTGGCAGAACTCTTATCCAAAGCTACAGAATATCTCCAACCTAACCCAGGTAGGAACGAGATATTTTCAGTTGAGTTCCAGATGTTTCGAACGACCGAGCATCTTTGCGAAACAATCCATCAGATCTGTGCCCCACAGCTTCGTTTGTTTTCTACAGATGTTTTTATGTCGTAGCAGTTTTATTGGTTGTATTTTTACTTACTGTTTAGGGGTAGTCCTCAGCTTACAATCATTAATTTAGTGGCCGTCACAGCTACGACAACACTGGAAGAAGTGGCTAGCCAGCTTCTGATGAGCAAAATCAATGGGCGGAGCCAGATTCACTTAACAACCTTGTGATTCATTCAACGGCTGCAACGGTTTGCTTAACCCAGGGGTCTTCAAACGTGGCCCTTTTATGACTTGTGGACTTCAACTCCCAGAATTCCTCAGCCAGCATGGCTCAGCTTGGAAATCTCTCCCTTTTCCCTCAGCGTGCCTGGCTGAGGAATTCTGGGAGTTGAAGTCCACAAGTCATAAAAGGGCCACGTTTGAAGACCCCTGGCTTAACCCCATGGCAATAGGGTCGTAAAATTGGGTGTGACTCACTTAATAATGGCCTTGCTTGGCAACAGAAATTCCGCTCCCAATTGTGGTCTTAAGGCGAGGACCACCCATATGCACTTATGTTGTACGTTGACTTACAACAGTTCGCTTAGTCCCCGTTCGAAGTTACAAAGGCACTGAAAAAAGTGACTTATGACCATTTTTTCACACTTACGACCGTTGCAGCATGTGATCATAATCTGGAAGCCTGGCAACTGGCTTGTATTTATGACGGTTGCAGTATCCCGGGGTCATGTGATCCTCTTTTGCATCCTTCTGACAAACAGTGGGGAAGCCAGATTCACTTAACAACCATGTTATTAACCTGACAACTGTGGCCATTCGCTTAACAACGAATGTGGCAAGCAGAGTCGTTAAACGGGGCAAAACTCACTTAACAACTGTCTTGCTTAACAACAACAAAAATAGGGCTCAGTTGTGGTCATAAGTTGAGGACTGCCTGTCCTGTGGATGCCATTAAGTGCCCCATGGGTCTGGATGAAGTTGGTGACAACTTGCTCTACGGTGGTTGCATAGCAGAGTAAACGTTCTGGAGACATGAAGTCAACGAGCAGAAATGTTCTCCAGACATATAGAAATCCCGGTATATCTTTTAAGCTTTTCAATATTAATCTCTCTCTTTTAAAGCCTACAGAGCTAAGCTGGGAATGCTGAACACGGTCTCCAAGATCCGAGGGCAAGTCAAGGACACAGGGTACCCACAGACCGAAGGATTACTTGGGGACTGTATGCTCCGATATGGGGAAGAACTGGGAGAGGACTCCACCTTTGGTGAGCTTCTGCAGCCATGCAGCCTTGTTTATGTAGTTCTTGCAAGTGGCACTTAATAAATCTGGATTGTTAAGAAAAGGGCGGGTCCCTGCCTGAGCAGAGGACCTAACAGAGATGCAAGATGCGAAGAGTGTGGAGGCAGGAGCGTGACAAAATACGGCCTCTCTCTTTGCCTGCTGCTCCTTAAAATGGATGCGCCATTTTCAAGGACTGTAAATGGTGCTCAGGTGTATTACCTGAGATGCAGGCAAGAACATTATGTCCCTAGGCTAGACAGCTTGGAACAGAAACAAAGCCAAAAAAAAATAAACAGGTTGAGTCTTCTATGAATGGCTGTAGTAGATCCAGTTTACAGGCAGTTTGGAAAGTGTCCTGCTTCAAGAACTGAGACCCCCCATTGAAAATTCTAAAGTGAGATTGGGAGGGGGGGGGAACATTTATCTTGTTCTGTTGAAACATGGCTAGTAACATATTTTCATGTTCCTGCATCTGAAAGAAAAGTAAGGCCATTCCCCTATTCTTTATTCATTCTACTGGAGATTTTCTATGGTGAGGGAGAATTTGTATCCTGCCTTTATTATTTTTACAAATAACTCCAGGAGGTGAGCACATCCAACATTTCCTTATCTGTCTGTCTGTCTGTCTGTCTGTACGTACGTATGTATGTCTCGTCTCCTCGTCTCATCTATCTATCTATCTATCTATCTATCTATCTATCTATCTATCTATCTATCTATCTATCTATCTATCTATCTATCTATCTATCTATCTATCTATCTATCTATCTATCTATCTATCTATCTATCTATCTATCTATCTAATCTATCTATCTTATTCATTGAATTGGTATGCCACCCATGTCGCTATCAAAGTGACTCATTGGTTATCAGAATGTGAAAGATATACCTGCCAGATTAAAATGATCCTACCTGTTTTTGTCTGACAAGGTGGTTTAAAGTGAGGTGGGCTGATTTCTTCCCCTGTATGAGGGTATTGCAGCAATTGTAGGGAACAATAGTTCTCGCCATGCAGAAATAGAGGCTGATGGAAATTTAAGGATAGAGGCTCATCTGGATGAGTTGCTTTGAAGGAAGATGAACTGGCGCTACTTAAAAGAAATACTTATTTGCAATTACTGCTCAGCCTTTCAGCTGCTGTGCTACAGATCTATGGTTACCAGTTAGCATAGACAAATGGGTGTGCTGAATGGGGATGATGGGAGATGTAATCCTGAACACCTGTAAGCGCGCCAAATTGTGCAGGGCTTTGCTTAAGAACGCTAAAGCTTCTCTCTCTCTCTCTCTCTCTCTCTCTCTCTCTCTCTCTCTCTCTCTCTCTCTCTCTCCCCCTCTCCCCCTCTCTCCTTCTGCAGCAAGAGGTACTTTTTAGTTATGAATTGCCTCTTTCACAGGATGTGACCAGAGAAATGGGTTGGGAAATAAGGATAGAAGCTTTACACGTTTCAGAGAAAAGAGGCTGAAAATAAGCCTTTTAAGTTTCAGTTAGAAAGCTGCTGAATCTTTTGGTTTTTTTTTTAATAAATCCTCCCCGATATGATACACAACTGTTGTTTCTTCTTTACAAGGTGCTGCACTGATCGATGTGGGAGAAAGTATGAAGCAGATGGCAGAAGTGAAAGACTCCCTCGATATCACCATCAAGCAGAATTTTATTGACCCTCTACAGCTACTGCAAGAAAAGGATTTGAAAGAGATTGGAGTGAGTTTATCTCTGCCTCTGAATATTTGCCTAGGGACGTGAGGCGCATCCTTGGAATAATATTAGCGTTTCTCAAATCTCTCTCGCGTGCTCTCTTTTTCACTCCAAAATGCCTGGATTTGCGTAATGTCTTAAACTTAGGTTAACAAAATACAACAGCCACGTTCATGTGATGTGCAGTTCCCAGACAAAGGATATTTCGTCTGGCTTAATGTGGTCATGCCAAGGTAATTTTTTATGGTTTATTTATTTATTGGCATCCCATCTTTTTATTATTTTTACAAATAACTCTAGGCGACGAACATATCCAACATACCCTTCTCCTCCTATTTTCCCCACAACCACCACCCTGTGAGATGGGTTGGGTTGAAAGACAATGACTGACCCAAAGTCACCCAGCTAGCTTTCATGGCTAAGGCAGGACTTGAACTCCCCCCCCCCTTTCTAGTGTGGTGCTTTAACCACTAGACCAAACTGGCTCTCCAGTTTGAGTGGTTGAGATCTAGCAACACAATGAATCGCAAACCTTTCAACACCATTCAGCTTAATACAGTGGTTACCTGGATCCAGTTATGAGACCCCTATTTTTCTGGAGCACCTGGAATATCTCCCTTCCTTGAAGCTTAAGGAGAATTTAGCCCCTGGAAGTTTTCTCTTCCTCAAATTCCTTGCAAAAAGATGTAGTTTGTTTTTTCCTCATATCAGAAGAATTTACTATATTTTTGTCTGGTATGGGGTGTGAACCTGGAAACTTTGATGAATTAAACCACGATTCATTGGGAACTGCTAAACGTAGCAGACTACCTTGGCTCGGAAGCCAGCCACAATTGCTGGTGAAATGTCAGAAAGTCTGTTGTTTAGTCCATGATCAGTAAACTCTGAAGCCCAGCACTGCCCAACAGATACTGGGTGTGAAAACCTACACCAGTAAACCATGATTCAGTTAAACGTGGATAAACACACACTGCATAAACAATGTTAGTGGAGTCTTGAATATGACTGGGCACTCTACAGTCAAGAGAGAGAACATGACAGAAATGTAATGAGATCCAGAATATGAAAGTAAACCGTATTTTGACAAATATGTGTTGCTTCTGATTTAGGTGGCCTGAAGATTTTTCACAGTGAACGAACTATCTAGAATCTTAAAGAATTTATTGCAAAGCAACGGCTGAGGCATTCACAGATGCTGCTATTTTATTACTATTTTTTTTTAGCTGTTCCACATGGCTAAAAAGATATTTCTGCCCCTGTATGCAAGAGCTTCTCCTTCTTCTTTGTTCTAACCATTTGGTTCTCTTCTTTTTTTAAAAAAATAAAACAAAACCCAGCGCCATCTAAAAAAATTAGAAGGCCGGCGTCTAGATTATGATTACAAACGGAAACGTCTCGGGAAGATTCCAGACGAGGAAGTGAAGCAAGCCGTTGAGAAGTTTGAAGAGTCCAAAGAGTTGGCAGAACGGAGCATGTTCAACTTTTTGGAAAACGACGTAAGCTCCTCTCCTTGCTGTTTGAGTGCGAGACATACAGTGTCTACGTGGGTGTTTGTGGCGCATGTGGTGTGGTGCAACTAGTCATTGTAAAGATGATCAGGTTGCCCGTACTCTGAGCACTGCCTACTCTTTTCCAAACAAGAAAGCAGATGAAACCTGTGCAATTCACCCGTTCCTGCAATTTTTAAGCAGGGTAACAGGCAGTCTACACCTCTCCAACCTGTTATCTGTCTCCCCTATAGTTTGGTGATGCAATTTCTTGCTATTTTAAAATGTAGGAAATGGAAAACACATCTAGTATTATCCCTAAAATAGTTTTAAGTCCGCCTCCCTCCAGGTCCCAAGACATTTCTTACCTCCATCCCTCCATCCATCTCTTCTGCATTAGCTGTATGCAAAATGTAGCTTCTGAAAAGGTCAAACTGGGCCCAGTTCTACTTACTTCAAACTGCGCTATGATGGTAGGAGAGTAAAGAGGTACCGACCAGGGTGAGAGTCATCCCTGAGAATTTCCCTCACTCTACCAAGGCAACGGGCCCTGGCGATGTCATCCAGTGATGTCAGGGAACAGCCCACGATGTTTTGTGCCGTGCTCACCACCCTCCGCGGACAGGAAGGTATTACAGAGGGTGGTGAGCACGGCACAAAACATTGTGGGCTGTTCCCTGACACCACTGGATGACATCGCCAGGGCCCGTTGCCTTGGTAGAGTGAGGAAAATTCTCAGGGATGATTCTCACCCTGGTCAGTACCTCTTTACTCTCCTACCATTGGGTAGGAACATAGCCAGCCGTACCAACAGGCTGAAGAACAGCTTTTATCCATGGGCTGTCAGGCTTTTGAATGGGACATAATAATAATTTTATGCATGACAGACCCGAAAGGCCGGCGTGCTGTGCAATTAGCTCACAGGGTGTAATAAGTTGGGGGTTTGTAGTCACTGTGAGTTGTGGGGGGGGGGGGGGCACGGAGGGAGGCTCTGCCAATCTCACTGTATACATGTTATACTTTGATAATAAAGGTTCATTCATATGAAGTGCTGCCCTCTAGTGACTTTTAAAATTAGAAACTCAATCGTACTGTACAGGTCAATCCTTGATTTATGACTATAATTGAGCTCAGAATTAACGGTTGTAAATCATATCATTAGGTGAATCCACATCCGACTTTACAGTCTTTTTTGCAATTGTTGTTAAGTGAACATGGCCGTTGTTAAGGGAATCTATTGCACACAATGCGCATTTTTTTTTTGCTGCAAAATGGAAGTAATAGCAATAACATTTAGACTTATATGCCGCTTCACAGTGCTTTGCAACCCTCTCTGAGCAGTTTGCAGAGTCAGCCTATTGACGTTCAACAATCTGGGTCCTCATTTTACCAACGCCAGTTCTTGGCAAAAAAAAAAAAAAAAGGCAGAAATCGTGATCCCATGAGCACAGGAATGCTGTCACAAATGTGGGTCGGTTTCCGAGCACCCAAAATGGGATTGTGTGGCCCCAGGAGGAGACCCCGACTGTCAGAACATCAAAACAAGGTTTTAAGTACCTTTTTGGGGGAGTCTCATCAAAAGTCGAGGATTATCTATATAGGAGTTTCAGATCTTTTCATGATAAGGTAAAAATTCAGAGTCAGGAGGTTTACCTTCCTAAAATCTGCATTTCTGCATCTCACCGCAGTTCTTCACAGTCTCTCCCAACCTTATTTAATGCAACCCCTTTTTTGAACTAGGGAGCTCTCTGCAGAAATAGTAAGAAAACTATGGAAAACACTGAATTACGAATGGCAATGTAGGTATGGTTGACAGAGAAGACGCACTGATGGAAAATGAAACTCTTTAAGGAAAAGGGTTAAGGTGGAAACTCCTTGAAAACCATTTTGTCTGATTCATTTCTTCAGTGATACTCTTCTAAACCAGAGGTCCTTTTAGGCACCAGGAACCGGTTCCGTGGAGAGAGGTTTTTCCACGGACCGGAGAGTGCGTGGTTTTGTGTGCTGCCTGCATCCCACGGATGGGGCTTTGCTTGTTTGTGCGGACCGGTTGCTGGCATGCTGCGGCCCGGTACTGGTCCACGGACCGAGGGTTGGGGCCTCCTGTTCTAAACTCTCCTTGTTCCTGGACAGTTCCTCCCATTTTTCTCTTGCACTAATAAGCCACACTGAATAAGAATCTCCTTGCTCCAGATTATTTGGGAAATCATTCACAAAAACACACTCTCTCTCTCTCTCTCTCTCTCTCTCTCTCTCTCTCTCTCTCTCTCTCTCTCTCTCTCTCTCTCTCTCCCCTTTTTATAGATAGAGCAAGTGTGTCAGCTGTTAGTCTTAGTAGAAGCTGCGCTGGATTATCACAAACAGTCTGCAGAAATTTTGGAGGATCTGCAGAGCAAGCTACAAAATCGGTAAGCCTAATCATGGATTGGTTACAATGCAAACTGAGGGAGGGTCTCTGAAGAAGTGCTATCAAAGGGCTGGCCTTCCAGATGCTGAGCCAGTTTTGTTAACTACAACTGGCAGATATACCACAAGTTGACTCGAGGGCCCTGTCAAAAGTTAGGAAGAAAGACTTGTGCCTCCCTTAATCTCTAAGATGTTGCTCATTCATATTTTAGAAAACTGGCCATATTCATTTAGTGAGGTCTACTAAGCCACAACACTGCATCAAAACGTGTGTATCTGTCATAATGTAAATAACATATTAGAACAATTAATCATATTAGAACAATTAATCAGTGGAACAACCTGCCTCCAGAAGCTGTGAATGCTCCAATACTGGAAGTTTTTAAGAAGAGACTGGACAGCCATTTGTCTGAAATGGTATAGGGTTTCCTGCCTGAGCAGGGGGTTGGACTCGATGACCTCCAAGGTCCCTTCCAACTCTATTATTATCATGATTATTATTATCATCTGAACCTAGTATGTAAGCTGTTGATAACACAGCACATGTTGTCATTATTAGCCCAAGCTGGCATCCTGCCGATCTTTGTGACATCAACTATATTCAGCTGCATTCAGTTAGCTGTTGGATTCTTTCAGTCATTTTGAGGGTCTCAGGCTGGTCCACTCCTCACTCCATCCCACTGTCCCCCTTCAGATCAACGTTATGACAAGTTTCCCATGTTACGCTAGCCTTTCCTTGGTTGAATAAACTACAGTAGCCTGAGTTGGTCCAATACGTTAAGTTCTAAAACCACAGTGGCTAGCTTGGGAAAATACACTAGGTGAAAATTAAACAAACCATATTGCAGCTTCAGCCCGTGTGAATTTAGCTTATGTGGCTTTTCAGTTCTCGTGAAGGGATCTTCCACTCATGTTTATGTCTTTGGCTAGTTTCTTGAAGGGTTGTGAGGGGAGGAGGACGGGGGCTGTATTTGTATATGTATGCCAGAAGACAGATAGTTTCTGCCGTTCCTTCTCAGCGGACCTAGTCACATCAGCAATGAGCTGTGGAGCTCAAAATTACTGCCAGTGGGTGGGTTTGCACTTCCTACTAAATCAAAACATGGGATATTTGGTTTACGTTTACTGTGTAGTTAAGCCAATTATTGTTTATTCCATGGACTGCGGTTAAACAAACCATGAATCAATGCGATGTGTGTGCATGCGTGTGTGTGTATCTATATATATCTATATATGTATCTATCTATCTCTCTATCTCCCTCTCCTATCTATCTCCCTCTCCTATCTATCTATCTGTCTGTCTGTCTGTCTGTCTGTCTGTATGTATGTATGTATGTATGTATGTATGTATGTGTTATGTCCTGGGACTGCTGAATGGCTCAGGAGGCTGCAGAAGGCTCGGGCAATCCACATGGTTGCCCGGGACCAGACAGGCTGTCTCCAGCGTTGTGCGTATGCGCAAGGCGGGAGACTAGCCTTGCATTGATTGGCTGACGCTGTCCCTTGCAAGGGAGTATAAAAGGCCCTGGCGCCATTTTGTCTTCTGTTCTGTTCGTGATCTCAATAAAGAGTTGTGTTTGTTACTCCTGCCTCGCCTCGATGTCTCTTCTTCGAAAACAGAACAGTATGTATGTATGTATGTATGTATGTATGTATGTATGTATGTATGTATGTATGTATGTATGTATGAACTCATGGGTTTGCAAGGACTTTTGGAGTGGCAATGATGGAAGCAGAATTCCCGAACAGAGTGTAAAACACTTAGAGCAGACATTTCTGACTGTTTAAAAAGCTTGATCTTTCGTCTCCATCCTGGTTTCAGGATAAATGTGGCTTCAAGTCTCCCTAAACGTGAATTTAAGCCCAAACCAATCACACGGACGCATCTGGAAATAAGCAATGGTCCACCACACAATGGAATTTCCTTCAGTCCATCAATTAAATCATCAGGTATGTAATCATGGGGTCTTTGGAGATTCTCAGTCATCCAGGTCATTCGTGTAGGCTGGGATAGAACAGAAGCCATCTTGCTCATTTTTCAGTTGCCACAAGATTGGCGGAAGGAATGGAGAGTTTTATGCTAGCCTAAACGAAGGATCCCCAATCCCCGGTCCATGGACCAGTACCAGGCCACAGCATGCCAGCAACCGGGCCGCACAAACAAGCAAAACCCCATCTGCGGGATGCAGGCAGCACACAAAAACATGCACCCTCCGGTTTGCGGAAAAACCTCTCTCCACGGAACCAGTCCCTGGTGCCCAAAAGGTTGGGGACCTCTGGCCTAAACAATTCTCTGTCCCGTGGGAACCAAGGTCATTTCTGTTCCCTTGGCTGGGGCGGGTAGTGCCTAATGTTAGAAAGCCCGCCAAACTATTCTGTTGGGAAACGTAATTGATTGCATCGTTCTATGGGGTGGGAAGTTTAACTTTGTAATACTGTTGCTTTCTGGAGGGAACTTTAGTCTTGGTTTCACTTTTGACAGTGCCGATACTTTGCAACCCAATAAACCTGTTCTTCGAGGAAAGCTCAAGCCTCGGAGTTCTGCTTGGTCTCATCCATTGGAACCATGAGATCGGTATTAGAACGTTTATCATCTCGGTCTTTGTTGCAAATGAATTAAGACAAAATAAGCACCCTGAACATCTCCGATTGCTTATTCTGACCAGGTTCTTCGTGCCACATGGACCAGCCTTGCTGCCAAGCCTTGTACGACTTTGAGGCTGAAAATGAAGGGGAGCTTGGCTTTAAGGAAGGAGACATCATCACGTTGACCAATCAGATTGACGAGAACTGGTACGAAGGCATGTCGAAAGGTGAATCTGGCTTCTTCCCCATCAGCTACGTTGAAGTCATTGTCGCCCTGCCGCAGTGAAGGTGTCCTTTTCACGCTAGTGATGCAACCCAAAACAGGGTCTTTGCCCAAAGCGGTGTTTTCATGTGTGCGGCGTACTACAAAAGCCTGTGCTTCCTTTGACCAACTTAACGGACTCTTTTGTACGCGTCTTTTAAGAAATATATTTATTTTGTATCCCTACAATGTGTATATAAATTATTAAGCCCTTTCTTTTGGTTACCAGCAAAGAACAGCAGCCAAGTCTGATCCTGTGCTTTTGTGCCTTGAAAATCTCCCTGAGGCTTTTTCTGAAAATGAAGCTATTATGCCGATTATGGCAACAAGAAGCCATTCATCAAGTGATGAATTTTATTTGTGGGTACAATTTTTTAGCTACCCTAAGTTTCTTCATCATTGAGCCACTACGGTTACCCTGAACTGAACTGTGAAAAGCTAATACTTACCACGTGCTATATCTTGACTAGAGAAGGATTACTTCCTTGATATTCCTGTATTAAGTCCACGTTACCCTCAAACGCTTAACTCTTCACTGACCAGAAATAATAAAACATTCTTGTGAGAAATTTATTTCCTTTGCACCTTACAAAGTATATCATTCTTGGGCTGCCAGCTTCACAACATCTGCCATACCCAGAGCTAAACCTTGGCACTTGAGTTTTTTGGTTGTGAACTAGCTTTATGAAAAATGATTGAGGATAAGAGAAACTGTGCGTTCTGCCACTTCTCTGTGGGATCCCGTTTTAGTAGTTATCAGCTTAGTTGTTACAGCAAGTCTGGCTTCACTCCTATGGTACAAAAGATTCTTTAATCCTCTTTTTTTCATACCATTTCTGATCTGTTTTCCACCTGTCCATTTAAGGCTCAAAAATACAACTTCTTGCTCAAGCTAGCCAGCACTGCTACAGAGAAGTATGCCGCTGAGATCAAATCTTGCTAAAACCAACTATATAACATATAGCTAAGGATAAAACTAAACTTGTTCCTCTCCCAAAATGCACAGTAAGACATTCATTTTCGAAGCATCGCAACTTGCTGCTATTGCATTGGATGAAACAAGGTTCTTGAAACTAAACGGTATCTTGTTTAACACCATAGTGTTGTTTTCAACAACCCAAATGACTTTTATTCCAGTATGTCTTACAGCAGTAAACTGGTTTTTTTCTAAAGCCCATAAGCAAAGCGACCAGCCTTCCTAATTATTATAGAAAGGAGCTATTTCAGATTTCAGGGGAATTTCATTTAACTATTGATAGGTTTTTTCCCCCTTTTCTCCCAAACTATGGAAGCTACTAGCTGTTAATCAAGTTATTACGGCTAAATTGATGTTAGTCCAAATTTTATTAAGTAGTCTCCCATAAACGGGGATGTGAGCTACGCGAGTTTAAAATATAATAGAGTAAAAATTTGTCAAGACACCGGACCCAGTTTGGAGAACGTTTCACCCTCTTGAAATAACATACGGACAAAATAAGATTTAAGCCTGCCAAATACTGTACAGAGTTTGTTTTAAACACCGTAAAGAGCCATCAGCAGAAAGGAGATATCTTTAATAGAAAGCAAGTGTTTACCGGATTTGTGTTTTTAATAAGGCCTACACACAACCAGAAGTACCTAAACAGCAAGTACAACAAACTGTTTAGATCTGCTAAAATATCAGAAACACCACCACCATTAATAATTTAACCATTTCTAAAAGTGTCTATTGAAGAAAATCCAATTGAAAGGAATCCTTCCAGAAAAAAAATATATTGTGTTCAAGAACTCTATCCTACATTGAGGCTGATAGGAGCAGAAGCATTCTTTGGCCATTAATTAATACAAGAGTCCTAAATAGTTCTGAATTTTAGGTTACACTTCCTTGCCCACTGTCGTTGGAAGAGATTGGAAAGAAATGCTGTATTTGATGGGCACTTTAGCTTCCTCCCCAGATGTTCCTTCAGGTCCATTTTGAAAGAATGACAGCATAATGAGAGATTTCCCTGCTCTCTCTTTTCCTATTGCAAATCAGCACTGGCTTTAGGCAACTCCTAGACAAACCCCCAGCATGTTCTGTTATGGCCATTTCTGTTGAAAAGAGAGAAAGCAAGTAGTACATGGCCACTATATATATAATTGGAGCAAAAGGAATTCTTTAATTTGACATATTTCTTGGAACATCTCCCAAGCTATCGGAGAAAGCTAGAACTGCAACCTCAGGCTTTTGTTTGGATATGTGTAGGAGAAGACCTCGGTTTATAGAGGAATGAGGAGGTTGACCAACTTCTTTGCAAAAGGCCACACCTATGTGCAAAGCAAGCAACAGTTAACCAAGGATCGGGCGCTTGATTAAATAACACAGTGTATTAACTCTTCTTCTAATTTAGCAAGATGAGGTTCTTGCTTGTTTGCAGCAGGCCACAAAATGGAAGGTCTCTTAAGGCTCATTGAGGCAACTCCAAGATAGTCATAATCAAGATGGTTGCATCTGCCTTAATAGTGCAAATCCTTACATATAAGTCTTTCACCAGTTGGCCATTAGGAGTCACAAGCCATCTTGTCCTTGAGGTCAAGAAGAGCGTAGGAAAGTTAGAGCATCAACTCTCGGGGCCGAGTCAAACATCTCTGAAGCAAATTTTCAGTTCTGGACATCCTGTTTCAAGCTTCTCAAGTAAGGCATCAACTTCCGGTTACATTATGGGACAGATGTGAGTCTGATTCTGCGACAGGAAGAAATGGACAGCTTAGATTTGACGATCTCCAGCTTGGAGGGTTGTTATGCATTTGCACAATTATGTCAGTACACAAGCCGCACTCCTAAGCCAAGTTTACAACTCAGCTTAGCAATACTGGGAGGAAAAGATAATCCTCATCTCTTCGGTAATTTTGCAAGATTCCTAAGAACCCCCATAGCTGCTTTCTTTTCTTTTTTTAATCTGAGAATGTCGAGGAGGAGAGAAGAACATTACTATACTAGTTTTTTAAAATTAAATTAGTATGCCACTCTGATGAGGTGACACTGGGTGGCTTACAAACCGTAAGAAGATGATAAATGGAAAATTTAAAAATTTAAAACTCTGCAAAAGAACCTAGAACTAGATGAGAGGAGATCTTACTCTATCTTCGCAGAGTAAGTTTCTTCTTACTCTCAACCACCTCCAGCAATGAGTAGCCCCCTTGAGGCCCCAAGCCAACCGGGAAAAATTTGGGTCAGTCTTTTAATGCCCTTCAGAAGGCCAAAAGGGAAGGGACAGTTCTCACTTCTGGTGGTAGAGCGTTCCAAAAAAAGTCGGGTCCACAATGGAAAAGACTTCTCTTTGACCCTACCTGCTGGAATTCCGTAGCAGGCCTCTTCCGCTAGCACGAATGAGGCAGTCTGGTCCCATTGGGGTGACAAATGTATATATTACTGCACTTTTGGAAACTTCTCCACCCCAATATGAGCCAGCAATGTGCAGCAGCAGCCAAAAAAGCTACTACAATCCTGGGTTGCATAAACAGAGGCATAGAATCAAGATCATGCGAAATATTAGTACCGCTTTATAAAAACCCTAATGAGGCCACACCTGGAATACTGCAGCCAATTGTAATCACCCTACTACAAAAAAGATGCTGAGACCTTGGGAAAAGTTCAGAGAAGAGCAGCTAAGATAATCCAAGGCCTGGAGACTAAAACATATGAAGGACAGCTGCAGGACTTGGGTTTGGCTAGTCTAAAGAAAAGAAGAAATAGGGGTGACATGATAGCAGTGTTCCAGTATTTGAGAGGTTGCCACAAAGAAGAGGGCGTCAAATTATTCTCCAAAGCACCAGAGGGCAGGACAAGAAACAATGATTGGAAACTGATCAAAGAGAGAAGCAACCTGGAATTAAGGAGAAAGTTCCTAACAGTGAGAACAATTAACCAGTGGAACAGCCTGCCTTCAGAAATCGTGGGCGCTCCATCACTGGAGGTTTTTAGGAAGAGACTGGACAGTCACTTGTCTGAGATGGTGTAGGTTCTCCTGCTTGAGCAAGGGAACTAGAAGACCTCCAAGGTCTCTTTCAGCTCTATTCTATTCTAAATTGGCATTTGAAGAAAATACATCCCCATCGACCAAACGAGAATCCAAGGATACAGTTCTCATTCTCAACATTTAGATGTTCAATTAAATGTACCTGGCAATGAATTTGTTTCTTGGTTTCTTCTGCAGCCTCTTCCATTTCTCCATCACTTTCTCCTCTTTCCAGATACATGATCATTCCTTCGGCAGTTTCCTGAAAGTAGAAGATGTTGATTAACTTTTTTTAAAATTTATTTTTGTGCCTTCAAGTTAGTCTTTGCTTCTGACAACTGCCTGGATAAACCCATACAGTTTTCTTTGCAACAGTTTTGTGTTCTTCTTAGGCTGAGAGTGAGTGACTGACCCAAATGTCTAAGTTGGAAACCAGAACTCATGCTCTTCTGGTTTCTAGGCTGGTGCCTTTAAGCCAGGGGTCTTCATACTTGGCCCTTTTATGACTTGTGGACTTCAACTCCCAGAATTCCTCAGCCAGGCACGCTGGCTGAGGAATTCTGGGAATTGAAGTCCACAAGTCATAACAGGGCCAAGTTTGAAGACCCCTGCTTTAAGCCATTAAATTAAACTGGCTTTCTGAGTAATAATAATTAGGTGAAGTCAAGTTGGTACTTACATTCCCATCACCATCAAAGAGGACAATACTAACGTTGTCTCCAAGTAACTTTTGGGATTCCCAAATTAGGGTACTCGGAGTTGGGTTTAAACCCGTACTTTTCCCCCAAACCTGAAAAGAAATAATGGTACATAAGTTAACTACGATTATAAATGGTTTATGGCTGATGTGAAAGCAAACATGCATAGTTCTTCTAGCAGGCTTACAAAGAGGAGCAAAATAAAACCATTTAGTTTCCCCCCCCCCAAGAAAGTAAGAGAAGTATTAGAATTGATACTCACAGTTACTACTTGACCAGCCTGAAGAATGAATTGAGCAGGAAACTTGTACATGGTGTCAGATTCGTTTCTATGCTGCTTTCTAACCATCCATCCACCTAGTAGATGATCCTGCAACCAAAGTTGCATTTAAGAAACAATTGACCTTAAAGCCCTGGTGATTTTTTTTTAATTTCTTTTGCCAAAGAATCCTAGAACGTAGGTGAACATTTTGGGACCCGTGTTCAATCTCATTTATTGATAGCAGTCTCACTTTTTACATTTCTATTTAGCTTTTCCTCCAGAAGGTTAAGGCAGTAGCCTCCTCCAGATTTCCCCACCGTAACAGACTTGTTGGTAAATTGAATTACGAGATAGTAACAGGTCTAAAATTGCCCAGTGAGCTTCTGCAGCTGAGAATGGCCTTGGTTTCTCCAGTCCTAATCCAATAGCTTAAACTTTCTATTACATTTGACTTTCATTTCCGCCCTTATGTATCTCTCCTCTTTGCAATCAATGACTCTTCATTCCAAGAAAGCCACTTTAGAAGGGGGGCAATTGGGCCTGGGAGAAATAGGATGTAGAGTCTCCCCTTTGTATTTTTAACCACTTCATGTCTAAGGTGGCTCAGTAGTTAAAGTGCAACATTGGAGGCAAACTCTGCCCACAGCCAGGAGTTCGATCCTGATGGGGCTCGAGGTTGACTCAGCCTTCCATCCTTCCAAGGTCGGTAAAATGAGGACCCAGATTGTTGGTGGGTCAATAGGCTAACTCTGTAAACTGCTGTGAGAATGCTGTAAAGCACTATGATATATAAGTCTTAAGTGCTACTTCTATTGCTGTTGCTAAGGGTTCCGGGACTATGATCCCATCCCAAACTTGAAAAATTATGAAGGAAACAAGTCAAGTCATTACTTTCTTTTCCAAACAAAGAACCTTTAGGTAGCACTTGACTTAATCATAACCAGAACCAGAATTTTCACTGCTGAGCAAGTCAGCTGTTAAATGAGTTGCACTTTGATTTTACAGCCTTTTCTGCCATTGTTAAGCGAGTCACATAGTTGTTAAGCGAGTCTGGCTTCCCCCTTTGACTGTGCTTTCCGGAAGCCAGCTTGGAAAGGTCACGAATGACGATCAAGTGACCCTGGGATGCTGCAACCCTCATCAATGCATGCCAGTTGCCAAGCGCTCAGATTTTGATCACATGACCACGGAGATTCTGGGATGGTCCTAAGTGCAAGGACCGGTCTTAAGTCCCTTTTTTTCCAGTGCCGTTGTAATTTTGGAACAGTCAATAAATGAATGTGTGTAAGTTGAGGGGACTACCTGTGTTCCCGGGGTAACTTTTCCCAGAAGCAAACAAACCTCCAGGTGTTTGAACATCTAGAGACAAGTGGTTTTTACCTGATCAGAATTGTTTTTAATTTTGATGAATTTCCCTTCCATATCGATGTCCTCTATGGAGATGCTTCTTGATGAGGAAGCTCGCTGGAGCACTTTGAAGCTCAGGCTGTGATCCTGCTTCTGGGCCAAGGCATGTTTCCGTTTCCTTCCTTGCGAGACGAGGCGGTGGGTGTGACTTACGGTGGTCCAGCTCCCGCCACGTCTCCTCTCCGATCCCCCACTTTCGGAGGAGAATTTGGAGAGTTTCAAACTAGCAAAGAAACACACACACAAAATGTCTACGGAGATTCTCAGTCATCCAGGTCACAAAGATGCTTTTTCACAAGGCCACTGGACTTCTTTGCTTTTCTTTGAAGACGTTTCGCTTCTCATACAAGCAGCTTCTTCAGCGCTGGCTGGATGGTGGGGAATGTCTTCAAAGAAAAGCAAGGAAGTCCAGTTGCCTTGTGAAGAAGCATCTTTGGGACACAAAAAAATGCCACCCTTAGGGGAAAAAAAAAGACAACTGGATTAAGAGAATATAGCTTGAATCAGTGTAGAAACCTAATGGTCAATCAAAGGAGTAGGCAATGGGCAGTTCTGGGATTAAATTTGGCCCCCGCATGCTATCCAAGTACAGATAGTCCTCAACTTACAAAATTTTACTTAGTTACAAGGGCACTGAAAAAAAGTGACTTACGGCCTTTTTTTACACTTACGACTGTCGCAGCATCCCAGCTGTCATGTGATCAAAATTCAGACGCTTGGCAACTGACTCAGATTTATGATGGTCGCAGTGTCCTGGGGTCATGTGATCCCCTTTTTGCAACCTCCTGACAAGCAAAGTCAATGGGGAAGCCAGATTCACTTAACAACCGGGTTACTAACTTAACAACTGCAGGGATTCACTTAACCACTGTGGCAAGGAAGGTCGTAAAATGGGGCAAAGCTCACTTAACCAATGTTTCACTTAGCAACAGAAATTTTGGGCTGAATTGTGGCCGTTAAGTCGAGGACTATCTGTACCAAATTGTTTTCAACCCCATGGAATCAGTTAGGCAAAGAGCTCTTAAGTCTCTTCACAATATAAACAGATTTTGAAGAACAATCTGTTCCTTCCTGCTGCCCACTTGCCTGCATTTCTGCCTTGGAACATGCACAGCACATGACCGGTTGAGGAATTCTGGGTCTTGAAGTCCCCAAGTCTTAAATGTTTGGAGACCCTTGTTCTATCTCATTCATAAGGCTGCTTAAAAGTTCCTTCTCTGCTGCTCTCTGAGACGAATGAGCAGAAGAATCCAAGATCTCTGCCCAAGTTCTCTTAAACAGGAGTTGGTGATGGATGGAGGTGAAACTGGGTGGCCTTCAGCTCTTGGTCAATTTAAAAAAAAAGAAGTCTACTTATTGAGGGGAGATTTCCCAGCTTACCGTTTTTCTTCTCCTTCTAGCAACAGCCTATAGGCATTGATCTCAAGGTCCAGGGCCAGCTTCACGTTCAACAGATGCTCATATTCCTCCAGCTGAGACTGCATCTGCTGCTGCATTTGCGCCATCTCCCTATTTTTTTCAGCTAGGCATCTTTTGGAAAAATCGCGTTCACCGTCCATCGCCTTCTGTAGTTCCTTTATCTTAGTCTCCTGATCTTTTATCCTGGCTTCCAGTTTGGCATTCTTGGGTTGTAGAGAAATGTTTTAAGGTTAGGCACATCAGGCTTGAGCGAGAGAGCCAAGGAGAGGCTCGTTCTAAGAGCAGACCCCTCTTTTAGAAGACCCAACAGACCCAAAATCAAAGCTGAAACGTTCATGTTGGCTTTTGCTGATTAGATAGGTTTAGTTGTTATAGACATGTAAGTCAAGGAACTAGCTGTACCAAACAACAGTTTATTTAGTGACCATTTGAAGTTAGAAGAGCACTGAAAAAGGTGACTTATGACCATGAAAGTCACAAAATCTGAGAAGCAAAGTCAATGGGGAAGCCAGTTTCACTTAACTGTCTTAACATCTGTAGTGATTCACTTAACACCTGTAGCAAGAAAGGTGGTAAAATGGAGCAAAGCTCACTTAGCAACTGTCTCACTTAGCAACAGAAATTGTGGTTGTAAAACGAGGACTACCTATATATATTCTCACCTAAAAGTAAAACGTTGACGGTTCATGTCGCTACCTTATTCTGCTACATCAAAAGGAACCAGAAATCAATGCTTTTTTCTTCTCTTCCCCTTTTCCGCCCTTATTTTCCCCTTATTTTTCTTTTTCTTTGTACTTCTGTATTTTATATTTTGATAAACTAATAAAATATTCTTCCTAATGGAAGACCCAAGAGGCATCTGCTCACTCTTGCGTATGCCTAGTTTTGCCTGGGTTTTTTTTTTTTTTTAGTTTACCTGTGATTTGAGATGATCAACCTTCAGTTTCGTTTTTTTTAATTCCTCTTGAACAGAAGTAGCAAAACCGTGCTTCTCTTCGGCATAAACGAGTGCATTTTCTACCTGCAAAAATAGTATTGGTTAATAATAATGTTCACTGGAGCACATTCCTACCTACAAACAGGAATATAACTATTTCTAACCTTCAGAATGCACGTTTACCGTTTACAAACTTCCATATATTTGTAAATAAATGCATGGGTTGTTTTTTTTTCGTGTTTTCATCCAAATGACATCCCAAAATTATCCCAAGGGACATTTTGAATTCAGGATTCCCCCAAACTTTTCAACTTGGTATGTCTCGTTGTCTCTGTTCAGTGGCTTGAGGTTCATCTCAATCTTATAAAATGCTCTCCTGTATAAACTGTTTCTCCATACATCAATCCCCAAATCATCACCTTCAATGTTCTATAGCTGAACTATGGATTTAATTACTAGACTCAATCAACTAACCAGCTTCTGACTCCTTTAGATTAATAATGAAGAACCTATGGCCTTTAGAAGTTGCTGATCTTCTGTATTGTGGTGATGCTTTGAGTTTTAGAGTTATAGATTCCTTATCATTGGCTCCTCAGAAAGAAAGTGGCCCATAGAAATATAAGCTTTAAGTAGCTTTAAGCAGAATTTCCCTCCCATTTCCCTTAATTAAGAGAAGAGTCTTCCCATTTAACTCACTCTGGCCTGGAAATTTCGTTCCACCTGATCTTTGTACTCCTTGATTTGCAGTTCATGCTCTTTTCTCAGCTCTTGGAGAGAATTCATTAGTTTAGCTCCAGATTCCTGCTGATGGCCAGATACTATCCCTTGAACCCTGCTCTCATATAATCGCTTCTTGTTCTTGAGTTCCTAAAGAAATTGTGTCGCAGAGGAAGAATTTCGTTAACCCTTCAATAAAGCTTTTAATCCAACAGACAAAACTGGATTCCCCTCCCGTCCCCTCCCATTCCTAACACAACACCATCCAAAATAACACACAGTAGAATTTTCAATTCCAAGAAAGTCCCAAAGGTGCTTTTTCAAAAGGCAACGGGACATTGTTTTTTCTTGAAGACATTTCGGTTCTCACCCAAGAAGCTTCTTCAGTTCGATGGAAGATGGATTTAATATTCCTTGTCGCTAGTAATCTTTCAGAGTGTTGTTGAGGCCACTCAGAGGTTTATCTATGCCCTCCGGGTTACCCGAATAGTGCAAATGGGTGTGGAACCTTCTTGGAACTGCTGAGAGGACTGTGTTGTAGACCAGTGGTCATCTCTGTCCAGAATGTAGACTTTACTGTCTTCAAAAGTCCACATTCTGGACAAAGAGGACCGCTGGTATGAAAGAGGAGTCAAAGAGGCCATCAGCATTAACGGCGGAGGGGGGGGGAAATACGACATTAGCTATCTCCTGTCTACCACACCATCCTTTCAGCAGTTCGAGCACATGTAGACTTTAAACCTGAAAGTTTTCTGGTATAATACCAGAAAAGACTAATAGACAAAGCTTTTATTTGACTTTGCATGTCACAACAGCGGCAAGAATTATATATTTGCGCAATATTGGAAAAATGAAGGAATACCATCAGATGAAGAAATAATAATAAAAAAATACTAGAATGCGCAGAGATGGACAGATTGACTATGAGACTGAAAGAAAAAGAAGAAACAGAATATTATCAAATTTGGGACTTATTTTATTGATGAAATATTTATTTATTGGTTGAAAAATTATTACTGTATATATGGGGGGGAAAATTAATAAAAACTTTTACAAAAAAAAACCAGCAGTTCCAAGAAGTTTCCACACCCATTTGCACTATTCAGGTGACCCAGAGGGCACAGATAAACCTCCGAGTGGCCTCAATGACTCTGAAAGAGTGCTAACAACCAGATGACTACAAGAAATATAAATCCATCCATCCACCACCATTCAGTCAGAACTGAAGAAGCTTCTTGGATGAGATGCGAAAAGTCCAGTTGTCTTTTGAAAAGCACCTTTGGGACAACAATGGCTTGGATGACTGAGCATCTCCATAGACAGTCCCTACGCTTATAACCCTGGTCAGCTTTTGCCCTGATGGCCAGAAAAATATATCACAAAAATTATTTTCCATTTCAATTGGGAAGAGTGCAGGGGAGATGTTGCCCCTTCAAATTATTTGTACAAGTTCTGAAGCTGTAACGGAATAGATCAAGTTGGCATTTTAGACTGACATACATACATTTTCATGGAAGCTCTTCAGAAATGCCTTTTGATCTTGGAGAGTTTTCACTTGATTTTCCAAGTCTGCACTTTTCAGCTTCTCATTCTGAAGTTCATTCCTGGAACCTTTCAGCAGCTCCTTAAGCTAGAAAAGAATAATAATAATAATAATAAAAAACATTCACTATACTCAAAGAAGCATTTGCACTCTTTAAGTTACCCTAAAGGTTAGAGTTAGGATTTTAGCTAAGATCGAGTGTGAAGTTACTCTCATCACCTGTCTGTCAAGATTCACCTACTACTATAGCTTAAAGGTAAACTATTTGAAGTCTGTCTATTCCAGCAGATCGTTTTAGGTCGTAAAACAGCAGGCAGGCTTTTGTTATTCTTACTAATTGTAGATAAAACAAACATGCAAGTTGCCATGTTTTTCAGCATGTAGTACTGATTAGGCTCACACCCTAAAATATGTAATGTAGTTTATTTTGGCTTGGTGTACTGTGCGGTTCTAGCCAACTATGTGTTATCAGGACATTATTGCATCAACCCAACTAGAACTGCCAGGTAATGTCATAAGCTATGGAGTACAAGCAACTTAATTAAGACATTGGCCTCAACAGAGATTCCTATTCTAGCATGTATTAGATAGCTGACATCTTCTCTTAAGTCCCTAAGAGATATGAGTACACTCGAGTTAAGGTGTTTCAAGGGGAGCGCTTGGGAAAGCAAGTAAAGCTTACTTTTTGAATGAGATCATTTTTTTTGGAAACTTTTAGTGCCATCAAAGCGTGCACAATTGTGGACCTCTATTGATGGGAGAGGATTTGACTGATAGCCGGGTATCTTTTTAAGTTGAAAGTCCATTCAAGGTCAAATGGTAGGATTGTGAATACCCCTCCCCAATTATTATAGAAAACTGTACGCCTCCATGGACCTCATTCACAAAGGAAATCAAACCCAAATTCTGAATTTAATAGTCTGCTGGTTTCCAGCTTAATTTAAATCATTCATGAACTTAATTCATAAGATAACTCTCTCTCTCTTCCTCTCCCCCCCCCACATATAAATGCACATACATACATGCATATATAGGAAGTTCTCAGCTTACAACCATTCATTTAGTGATCGTTCAAAGTTACAACAGCACTGAAAAAAGTGATTTATGACCGTTTTTCACCACTTTATGATCGGTGCAGCATCCCCATGGTCACGTGATCAAAACTCAGACGCTTGGCAACCGGCTCGCATTTACGACGGTTGCAGTGTCCCAGGGATCATGGGATCACCACCTCTTGTGAACTTCAGACGAGCAAAGTCAACGGGGAAGCCCGATTTCACTCCACAACCGTGTTGCTAACTGAACAACTGCAGTGATTCCCTTAACAGCCGTGGCAAGAACGGTTGTAAAACGGGGGCAAAACACCCTTAACAACTGTCTCGCTTTGCAGTGGGAATTTTGGGCTCGATTGTGTTCGTACGCCGAGGACTTACCTATACTGTGGGATCCAGAATCCCCCCAGTCCGAGATGACAGCATAGCCAAATAAAACCCAAAGCAATATAAGTATGCAGTATAGATAATAAAGACCAGCCCCCACAATTTTAACTGGACAGTTGGGATTTCTTGTGAACAACCCCCTTACAGAGGTTGTCTTATCCTTGGATTCTTGAAGCTCTTTCTCTAAACTCTGCAGTCTCTGTGCCGCTGTTGCCAGTTCAGCCTCTCTGGAGTTGAGCCGAGCATCCAGATCCCTCGCCCGAGCAACTGCTAAGCTTAATTCATTTTCTTTTTTAGCGTTCCTGCAAACAAAGTGAGACGAATCAGAAGATGGCTTGGCATCTTAAGGTATGTTCGCTAAAACAGCTTCAAGCTTGGTTTTGGAATGCTAGCTTATCACTTGTTTGTGTAGCACACTAAACCCTAAAGTGTGCGCATTGGTTATTTTGCTTGCCCCATGAATCCACTCCACGAGCTACATTGAGGAGATTGTGTGAATCGGGCCTCTGTACTTATTCCACAAACCACAGCTTAGCATATGAAACGCCAGTCCAGCCTCTAAACTACCAAACATAAACTCCCTGAAGAAAATCAAAGCAGAGAGTTCCAATTTGACCAAGTTATCTTTCACAAATCTATAAAAGAAACTTCAATAGTATTGTCTGAGCCATGTGACACACTGAACAATATGCTAATCAACCACACAGTATCCGGTGATTGTACCATTAAAAAAACCAGTTCCAATAACCAAGGTTAAATTAACCAGGATTATACATTATGTGAGGCCAGCCACTATGTTCACTCTCAGACA
Source organism: Azemiops feae (assembly GCA_023970755.1). Classification (NCBI taxonomy): domain Eukaryota; kingdom Metazoa; phylum Chordata; class Lepidosauria; order Squamata; family Viperidae; genus Azemiops; species Azemiops feae. The sequence continues at coordinate 1,174,847 of JALGBA010000552.1, read as the reverse complement.
CACAGGGATGACAAGCTAGGCTGCTACTGGGTTGGGTAGGACAAATGCTAAATCAGCATTTGTGTCCATGGCAACTGCCTCCTCAGCAGAGAATCTTCAAAGGATAACTGGAAAAGAAAAGTGAAGAATTTTGGCCCTCAGGGGCCACTATCCTTCCTCAGCCAGCCAGCCAGAGTATGCTTTCTGTTTAGCTAGGCCAGGGGTCTTCAGACTTGGCCCTTTTATGACTTGTGGACTTCAACTCCCAGAATTCCTCAGCCAGCGTGCCTGGCTGAGGAATTCTGGGAGTTGAAGTCCACAAGTCATAAAAGGGCCAAGTCTGAAGACCCCTGAGCTAGACAATCAGTAGAGGCACGGGCAGTGCTATTTGTATTTTATTGATAGCATTTCCAGCAGTTTTTAACAGGCCAGGGTCATATATTGCAGTAATGTCAGGTGCAAACAACTGGATCCACACATGTAGAGTTCAAGCTATTTTATTGTATTTTGTCTATAATACAGGAATCTCCCTAGACTGTTTGCCTTCTCTTGGGAACAGATAGGTAAGGTTTTATGAAGCTTAGGAGGTTCAATCCAGGATCTCTTGTGGCTGTGCAATATTCAAGGCTAATCCCACCAACTTGAGTCCTCTTCCCGGCCTGCCTGGCTGAGTGTTTCCCAACAAGCAAGCTGTCATGTGGACCCAGGCACTGTGGTTTTTAAGACATGGTTTATGGGCTTAAGAGTGTCACGATTGTTTTAATAAACAATGGCCTGGTACAATGAAAAAGCAGCTCACCAATTCATCTAGCCTAGGTTTATTGAGTATTAGTAAATTGCCAAAGGGTTCCCCCCCCCCCCTCCAGATCTAGATTTTCCCTGGAGATGTCAGGAATTGAATCTAAGATGCCCTTATTATCGGCCCACAATCCATTTTTGATGAGAAAGCAACAAATATAATGGGATAATCTAGTCCTACCCTGATAGGTTAGTTGCTATGCACAATGGCTACATTCACACAATATTCTACGGCATGGAATTAATCAATTAGCATTGATTAGATTCAAACCCACTAAAATTCTGGTTTGCAGATCATCATAGCTAGCCAGAAAACCCCATTCTGGTTTGGTGGGGCATTGCTTCTTTAAGAATGGGTTGTCATCAGATGGGATGGATAGCTGTTGATTTAGGTGTCCTTGAAACGTAATTTTGAGAGAGGAATGGAAGGAGGTCAACTGAAGAGCAGAGAATTGTAGAACATGCAGTCAATGCTGGGCTTGTTAGTGTCTCCATGTTCAGAGACACTATACCTCCAAATACTATGCTTCTGAGCGACAAGGAACCTTCAGGGCAGGGTCTCCAAACTTGGCCCTTTTATGACTTGTGGACTTCAACTCCCAGAATTCCTCAGCCAGGCATGCTGGCTGAGGAATTCTGGGAGTTGAAGTCCACAAGTCATAAAAGGGCCAAGTTTGAAGACCCCTGCTTCAGGGTCTATCCTTATTTTCAAGATTGCCATTGGGGGGAGGGGAAAGCTATTTTGCTAATATTTACCAACTCACAATGAAGTTATATCTGTTTCAAACAACATCACAATTTGAAAACATTTAACATTTATTTGTCCACAATTCTCCAGTATGGAGAGAGATTATTTTGTATATCCCAAATTGGCACATCAGAAACTGTAATTGCATTTGCCAGATTAAACAGCTAATGAGGTAATCATGAAATGCCTAATTCAAAAAGGAATGATTTGAGTTTTGCTGCCAGGATTCAAAGCCATATGCAAAGAAATTCAACCCAGGGTGCTATGGCCCAGAGCGATTTGCTTTGCATAGGTTTACACCAGATTGTTCACAAACAGAAGAAGTGTTTGTGGTTACAAATATGAAACACCTTCAGCCAGTTTTTATGCCTACTGGTAGATTGTGTCACTAAGTTGGGTCTTACTCCTAGCAACCACGTATATTTTTCTCATGTGCCACTAAGTTGGGTCTTGCTCCTAGCAACCACGTATAGTTTTCTCATGTGCCACTAAGTTGGGTCTTGCTCCTAGCAACCACGTATATTTTTCTCATGTGCCACTAAGTTGGGTCTTACTCCTAGCAACCACGTATATTTTTCTCATGTGCCACTAAGTTGGGTCTTGCTCCTAGCAACCACGTATAGTTTTCTCATGTGCCACTAAGTTGGGTCTTGCTCCTAGCAACCACGTATAGTTTTCTCATGTGCCACTAAGTTGGGTCTTGCTCCTAGCAACCACGTATAGTTTTCTCCTACCGGTTCCTTCAAGCGAAGAGAGGCCTAGAACTCACCGCTACCTGGTTTCCAGGCCAGCGCCTTAAGCCATCAAACAGGCTCTCTCATCCAAGTTATTCACTAGCCCTAGGGTGAAAATGAAGCAAAGGGTTTAGCATGCTGTGTGAACACGGCTTCCTTCCATTCTCTCTCTTCCCCCCCCCCCAGCTCCTTTTGTGGGTGTCGCTGCCGACCATCCCATTCTGCTAAAATGGGACCTGCGGCTTACAACGGAACTTGCTTTTTCGCACAAGGCCGGGCCAAGGAGGATGGTGTGGGGGGGTGAGCAACCGGGCCCCAAGCTTCCGCGTTTCACTTCTCCGGGAACGCGCTTGGCCGTGGGAACCCGGCCGTTGGAAAGCGCTTTCACCGCTTTCGCCGGACTGACCTGGCCAGCAGCTGCCGGTGCTGTTCGCGCAGCGAGGCCGCCGCCGCTTGCAAGGCCGCCTCTTGGAGCGCCCGCTGCTCCAGCGCCCGGCGCGCCTTGCCCAGCTCCCTGTCGTAGCTGCCGCGCAGGGCGTTCAGGTCGCGGCTGCTGTCCTCCTCGCAGCGGCCCAGGCGGAGATGCAGCGCCGCTTTGGCCGACTCCAAGGCCCGCACGCGCTCGATGTAGGCGGCCAGGCGGTCGTTCAGCAGCCGCAGCTGCTCCCTCTCCCGCAGGGGTCTCCGCAGGTTCTGGCTGACCAAGGGGCTCAACTGGAGGTCAAGTTCCAGCCCGCTGTCCGTCTCCAGCGTGGAAACTCTGGCCGCGGCCATCGGGGCCGAGCAGGGGGACCCTGCCGGTGATGCGGACTTGCGCAAAGCCGCCCTGCGCGGAGCAACGCACAGGCCCTTTTAAGGGGCCAGCGGCCGCGCCGGGAGGACGATGCGCCCCCGGACCTGGAGCTGGAGGGCGGCCGAGGGGTGTCTTTCGGACTCCGGGCGCTTTTCCTTCCGTGCTGGCCCTGCCAAGGGACGCGTGGAAAGCCACGGCCAAGCGGAGCCAGGCGCCCCGGGCGTTCCACGGGGGACTCTCGAGGCTGGGTGCGCAACCGGCGCGCAAAAAAGGAGGCCGAGGAGAGGCGGGTTCGGTTGCCAAGACGCGGGCACGCCTGGTCATTCATACAAAAAAAACAAAGAAAAAGATGCTGGCACAAAAATGGAAGGCAGGAACTATAAGAGGAGGAGGATGCAGGCAGAGAGTCCAGAATGGAACTGATGGGCTGGGATAGTCGCTTGTTGGAGTACCCAAAGTGATTAACTTCCAGTTAAATGGCTGAAAATCCGAGGAAGGGGGAGAACCGAGTTGAAGAAGGAGGAGAACTGAGTTGGAGGGATGTGCAGGTGGTTCTCGACTTATGACAATGGGGACCAACATTTCCATTGATAAGTGGCCGTTCAAAGAGAGTTGCACCGGATTTTATGGTCTTTTTTTTTTTTGCCATGGTTGTTAAGTGAATCAGAGCAGTTGTTAAGCGGATCGTGTAGTCATTAAGCAAATCCCCATTGATTGCTTGTTGGAAGCTGGTTGGGAACTTCACAAATAGCAATTGCATGATCCCGGGATGCTGCAACGGTTGTAAATACATACTGGTTGCCAAATGCCCAATTTTTTATGATATGACCATGGGGATTCTGTGACGGTCATTAAGTGTGAGGACTGGTTGCAAGTCATCTTTTTCCGTGCCACTGTAGCTCCCAACAGTCACGAAATGAATGATTGTGAATCAAGACTGCCTGTGTTTTCCAGCTTGCCTGATGAATAGGGTACTTATAGGCTTGCTGGGAAAGAAAAAACAAAAATCAGGGTTAGTAAATTCAGCTGAGCAAGCATTCCGCCTGGCTTGTAAGAAGGCAAGTTCTCCTTTGGAATAGCAATAAGTTGGAAAGTAAAAGTTGCTATCAGCATATTTGTGCAGCGGTCTTAAAGACACAACTGGGTGGTACACCTTCCTTCGTCTTGCCCAGTAACTTCCTGTCCATTGCAAAAAGCACAAAAATGGCCACCAGCGTTAGCTTGTAAAGACCAGCTGCCTTCTTTTTCTTTTAAATTTAACCTTTGGGAAGGAAGAACATAATCAGGCTTTTATCCCCTATTATTTTCAGTGGCCTGGCAGGCGTTTTGCACCTGCTGCCTTCAAAGGCTGGGCTTTGCTCTGCGTGGGCATCTCCCTTGTCCTGGCCACTGCACTGCACAGCCGCAGGACTTAATCATTAAACTGGCTCCTAAAAAGCCGGATTTACAGCTGGCCAGGAGTGGGTGGGTAGAGCAGGCACTCTAGGTTGATGCATCGTGGCTCTATGGCATTTTTTTTTATTTTTTTAGTTCTTGATGCCAGAGGGAGCAACAGTGACAGCTGCAGCTGCTAATAACCCCGTGCTTTGAACATCAATGGGGCAGTTTTAAGAGACATGCAATAATCTTTGAATTTCTTTTCAGATACTGAAAATTGTTTCCTTCCTTGGAAGTTAAGCCCTCTTCAGTTGGAGGAAAAGCATCCCAGATCCCAGCCTTTAGTGACTGGTCAAAAAAAACAACAACTGGGATGAACACATACTAAGCTATGGTTTTAACTAACCGGTTTTTGCAACATACCCCCTACATAATCCAGTTAGTGTGCTTCTAGTTAATCACTGATTAGGGCTGGCAAATTGGGCTGCAAACATCCAGATGATCACTTGAGGGCAGCAGTGAGAATTGTTGATATCTGGGCTGCCATCTACAGGCCAAGTAGGAATTTTGCAGCTGTGTAGTGCAGATATTGAAAAGTTACAATGGGGTTTCATGCGTCCCGAGATCGATAAGACATACTTATCATGGTTTACCCCAACATGGATTAATACGATCTTTTCCTTTGCATGCCTTATGAAACCATTCCTTTAATGGTCTGGGTCCATCCAACACACCCTGGCTTGTGTGTGTGTGTTTAATATTTGGCTATCTTGTGGTTTAGTGCAGGGGTCCCCAACCCCCGGTCCATGGACCGGTACTGGGCCACAGCATGCCAGCAACCGGTCCGCACAAACAAGCAAAGCCCCATCTGTGGGATGCAGGCAGCACACAAAACCACGTACTCTCCGGTCCACGGAAAAACCTCTCTCCATGGCAGCGGTCCCTGGTGCCCAAAAGGTTGGGGACCTCTGGTTTAGCGTGTTATAGAAGTTCTAGTAAGTTTAATTTCAATTTTTAATGTAATTGTTAATGTGTGCCAGTGTGCTCACACTAAAAAAAAAAATGACAATAAAGGTTATCTTATCTATCTTACCTTAATTAATTTCCTGAAAAACGGCAGTTCCTCCATACAAAAAGCTGGGAGTGGGGTTTGTTCCCTTCTAGCCCTGAGGATGTTACCTAGTTCGGGTCATGAAACGTCTGCAAGAAAACGACCAACCTCAGGACCCCCTCATTTGAACCCTGAGCGGCAAATATTCTCCTTCATGGGTAGCAGCTGTCGCGAGGCCGGGGCTCCGCACCTTCTCTGCTCGCGGTGACCTAGTCATTCCACTAGGTGGCGCTCCTTCTCCAACGATAGCCGAGTTGCAATCCGGAGCCAGCTAAAAACTCCCTCGACGCTTCCCTGGATTTTGTGGTTTCGCGAGGCGTATTTTAAGCCTTTGGCGGCGGCGATGGGCTAATTAGATATTGTCGCGGTCGGCTGATCTCGGGGCCGCGCCACGCTTTCTTTGGCCCCTTCCAGAGAGAGAGAGAGAGAGGGAGGGCGCTACTGGCAAAGGGGCCACTTCCCTCCCTCCCTCCCTCCCTCCCAGGTGGAATAAGAGGCTAGAAAAGCAAAGTTTTTAGAGAATGGGAAGGCGTCTAAGCGCCTTCGGCTAAGCGGAGCTTGCCCGGAGATTTGTGAGCGAGCGTGGCGGCTGGCTGGCTGGCTGGCAACTGGTCCTTTTCCGTGGGGTTTTCCTGGATGCAAAACAGAGGAAGGCACGGTGGTTTTTTCCTACAAAGACGCCCCTCCCGGAAAACAGGTAAGAAAGGGGGGGGGGGGCGTGATGGTGCGGTCCTTTGGATCGGATTTTACCTACGAGTTTTCTGCAATAAACATCAAACGGCAGAAGCTACAAGTGGCCGGGGGTGTCGGGAGCTGTGATCCGGCAGCCTCGCTCACGGAACTGAGGCTGGCCACAGGAGTGCATGGACTCGCTTTAAGCCCCCAGAAGAAAAGCTGGACTAATACTGTGTAGACAAGGAAATAAATCTAGTCAGAAAGCGCCGCCTTGGGGATTAGCAGTTGCCCCCTGCCCGCCCCCCCCCGCCCCGTGATATTGCCTAAATTATTCGAACTTTATTTATTATTCCTGGAAACCTTCGAGAGAGGCAGTGTGCATTCACACGTGAGGGTTTTTATTGAGTCGTTTTTATTTAACGTGTCAAACGCGTCTGCATCGCTCTCTGACTCTCTTCATCCTTTGAAACCCGCGAGATGTAAGTTAGAAACCAGAACGATTTCACTGGATCAGATCCCCCAGGTGAGCAAACGGTGGATCTGACTCAAACGCTCAGGAAGTGTGACGTCAATGCGTTGGAAATGTCCGCCACCCAAAAGGGATACACTCAGTCGTGTGTATGCTGGATTTGATGCAAAAGGGCCTATGGAGCCAGCATGTGAATGAACTCGGCCGAAAAACCTGAGCTGTTAAAGACAAACCCTCTCTCTAGGATATTAGACAAGCACCCGGATTCCCACATGCAGGTTAGCACTTATTGAATCCTTCCTTCCTTCCTTCCTTCCTTCCTTCCTTCCTTCTTCCCTCCCTCTCCCTTCCTTCCTTCCTTCCTTCCTTCCTTCCTTCCTTCCTTCCTTCCTTCCTTCCTTCCTTCCTTCCTTCCTTCTTCTCACTCGCCTTCGCCTCGGAGGGTGGACACGAGGCTGAGAAATTGAGAGCTCTCTAGGCTACGACCACAGTTGGGACTAGAATTGATGTTGCTAAGATAGAAAACCGGTTAAGGGAATTTTTTTTGCTCCCATTTTACGACTTTTCTTGCCGCATTTGTGAAGGGCACCACTGCGGTTGTTAAATCAGTAACAGGGTTGTTAAGTGAATCTGGCTTCCCCGTGGCCTTGGCTTGTCAGAAGGTGGCAAAAGGGGGTCACGTGACCCTGTGGCACTGCCACGGTCAGAAGTAGGAATCGGCCGCCAAACCCATCAAAGGCAAATCACGTGACCAGTGGGGATGCTACAATGGTCATAAGTGTGAAAAATGGCCGCAAGTCACTTTTTTTTTTTTTGCAGCGCCGTTGTAACTTTGAACGGTCACTAAACGAACTGCGGAGGACTTACCTGTAGCCTCTGAGCGGGCAGAGTGCGCCATTAGTAGTTTGAGAGACCACGGCGTTAATCCGTGACTGACTTGAGCCACGAAACCACAGCGGTCTCAAGCAGGGGCGGACGCGCTGCGTGGGATAGGGCGCAAGAACCGGGGGGGGGGGGCTACTTCTATTTCGCTCTGTCCACAGGACCGCGCTGAACCGTCCCTAACGGAGGCCAGCATCGCTGAATTAACTCGGCTGGGGTCCAGGCTGGGCTGGTGCAACCCTCTGGGCATCCTCCTCCCCCCCCCATCTTCTTCGCCCCGTTTCATGCTATCTCAGTTAATCGCTCAGCCCCCCCCCCCGCGCGTTGGGTTCGCGTCGCGCGAAATCTGCGCGGGGCTCCCGAGGCGGCTTCTGGGCTAAAAAGGGACCCAGGGGCGCGTTAAGTGGAATCCACCCCACCCCACCCCTTTCCCACGTCCCCAGGAGCCGACGCGTGTAAGCAACCCCTTTCTGCATTCCCAAGCAAGCTGCGGGTCACCGCTGGCTCCAACCGCGGATTCCAGGGCGGGAAGGCTGGTGGCGGGGCGTGGGAGGAGGAGGAGGAGAGTGGCTCGCGCGCGCTCGGTGGCTCGGCTTTCCACGAGTCCTCTGGCGCGCCAGCTTCCCTGCCCCGGCTCGAGCGCGCAGCTGCCCCGAGGGGCCCGGGCGGAAGGGGGCGCTCGAGAGCCGCCCTCCCGGTGGCTGGGCTTCCCAGGACCTCGGCTGGGCGGTGGGTTGCAGCCTGGCAGGCAGGCAGGCAGGCGGACGGGCGAGCGAGCGAACCCTAACCGTCCCGCCTGCTCCGCTGGAAGGGCGGGCACTTGTTCGCCTGCCAGCTCCGTTCTGCAAGCCTGCGGCGACGTCCCGGGACTGCTTCGGACCGTCTGCGGACCGGGGTCCCCTCCTGTCCCGCTGAGGAGGCGCCGAAGGAGAGGAACCGCCGCGCGAGGTGGGCGAAGGTGGAGATGGCGGGTAGGGACCCCCGCAGGAGCCCAAAGGAAAGGGGGGCAGCTCTTCTTCTCGCCCGCTTTCGCTTTGGGGAGGGGGCCGGGGTGGACGCCACCCCCCCCCAGAGGCTGAGGGCTCTTTTGCCTCCATCAGTGTGGTAGTGAAGTAGCCTCTGGGCACGTGGAGAGGGCCATTATCTCGAGGTCTGAAGAAGGAGCTGGGTGGGGTAGGGGCGGGGAAGAACCAGGCTCGCCTTTTCACTTAGCCAGGGAACCCCATTGGGTGACCTGGTTTAGGAGTTTTATTAATCCTTGGTTAACTTTAGATTTGCCCAGAGCCTTGAGTTGCTGACTAGCCAGCCAGCTGCATTTCAGTCTAGAAAGTTGGAGAAAATCAGCCTAAACCCACCTGCTTCAGGAGGCTGTTATGTCCATAAATTGAGGAAGGGGAGGCAGAGCGAGCTCCTTGAACCCCTGGAACACAGCAGGTTGTGAATATAGTTGAATTACTGCAGGTTGCAAAAAAAAAAAAAAAAAAAAACGACAACCGGTCAAAATATACTTATCAAAAAAGTCTTCCAAACTATTCATGGCGGAGATCATCCATTACACTAAATTGTAAGGTGGTATTGCTAGCATGTTGCGGTGAACTTAATAGTTGCAGGTTGCAAACCACGGATTGTGGCTTTTTGTCGTAAGGCGGCTGAGGCAGCAGGAGCTTAATGCGGTGGTGTTGCGCACAGCCACTCTCCCACTAGTCTGCCTGCCATTCTACATTATGTAACGTACATCACAGGCATTTTTGAATCCTATCCCATTTCAAAGGCAGTGGGGTGACCTTTGTTGGCTTAATCCCTGCTGTGACACAGAGACTCTGTATGGAAGAAATGCAAGGGAATGAAGTTCCAGTGGCATTGCGGATTCAAACTTTACTTGGCTACAATTTCCAAACCCTTATTTGGAAATCTAATCAATTTTGTAGCACTACTTAGAAAAACATACATGTAAGCGTCTCAATGCAGGAACAGTTTTGTTGTTGTTGTTTTTTAAGTCTGAAAGTGGGATTCTTACAGCGTGGCTGTTGACCAAACCAGATTGGCAGAGGGATAAATTTGGCAGTTTCTTTAATCAAATCTAATTCACATATTTTTTGACTTAAAGTTTCCTTAAAGTGATATCTCTGGAATGAAGAGGGTTATCTTGCTGTACTTATTTTGCACAAGGTGGCACACGTGGGCTGTGTTTCCACACCATACACATATTAATCGGTGTTCTGTGTTGGCATTTGTACTGTTCAGATTAACTGTTTCTGGGTTTGCAAAAAGTGCTGAAGGATAAACTAAATATAGGAGCTTGGTACTTAAAACCTGCCAAGCCATGAATAAAAAAAAGCCCAAATTGAAATTAAATAAGCACAGCCTGTGGTGCACAGGTAGGTTTTTAACCAATCTGGTTAAGTGCATTGAGTAAACTCAACCACACAGCCACAAACTACACTGGTTGGATTAATGTGCAATCAACCAATCAATTTTGTGTTTGCATAAATCCAATCATTGTCGGCCTTTTGAGGTAGGCCAGGACAGGAAAAGGACACGATGAGAACTTCTGGAACTTTACTTTTATAGGGCATAATAACAAGAATCTTGAAAACCCAAGAGATCTTCCTTGTGGCATCCTCTTCTACCCAAGACAGACAAGGTGGATCAATTTTGAGTTTCTTCCTCAACTCCCTCCTTTCTTTCCAGGCCAAGGTGATGTTTTTGTATCAGTTGCTGCATTCTTTCTCCAAAATTATCACTGTTGTCCTCCTACGACCAGGATAGTCTCCTTTTTGCTCTTCACAACAAACTTGTGAGATAGCTTGAGCGAATCACCGGCTTCCATATTCAAGGAAGGATTTGATACCGTGTCTGACGGGCTTTGATCTAAAACTAGCCACTCTGATGCCTTTGATTTATTTATGCATTTTTCTTCTGGGGTTTATACCGTGTGACAGAGGATATTTCGGAAGAAGGCTTTATCTGCAGGGAAAGTATTAAATCTTATAAAAAGGAGGACTAGGAGGAGGAAAATAGCTACCCTGTTAAGCCCTTATGGCTTGATCTTGGTTACTTGATCTTGGTTACTTGACGTTGCTGATACTGGTGGTGGCGGCTTTCTTTTCAAGTTGAGCTTCAATCTGCTTGAACATGGTTGAGCTGAGAAACTAAGCAGGGTTGGGCCTAGTTTAAATTTGGATAAGAGAAGTATTTCCAGAGCTGTAGGCTGAACGGGGAAAGTGAACAACATCCTGAGCAAGGCCCTAGCAAGCTACTTTCATATTCTTTCTAAGAGAACTCTGTGGATATGTCTTGAATTTTTTTTTGGGGGGGGGTGAGGGCTATGTTTGATATGGGCAGTACTCCGAATTGCAAATATTTGAGGTAAGCCTCTATGTACAGATGGTCCTCGGCTTACGACCACATTTGAGCCCACAATTTCTGTTGCTCAGGGAGACGGTTGTTAAAGTCAGTTTTGCCCCATTTTGCAACCTTTCTTGCCACGCTTGTTAAGCGAATCACTGCAGTTATTAAATTAACAACGAGGTTGTTAAGTGGCTTCCCCATTGACCTGGCCAGAAGGTCGCAAAAGGGGATCACATGACCCCGGGACACTGCGACCATCGCAGATACGAACCAGTTGCCAAGCGGCCGAATTTTGATCACGTGACTACGGGGAGGCTGCAACGTCCGCAGGTGGGAAAAACGGTCATAAGTCACCTTTTCCGGTGCCGTTGTTAAGTTTGAACAGTTGTAAGTCAAGGACTACCTGCACATCTTCTCAATCAGTCAAGTCACTGGGAACCAAGTTCATCTCAAGCTTTTTTCAGGCAGCTTGAGTTAGGCATGTTAATTTTTTGGAAATAAGCGGCTCTTGGACGTGGCGCTTAAAAAGCACAGTTAGTCTCCATCCTTCAGCACCTTTTGCAGTGCTGGCACGACCAGACAGGCATCCCACTGGGCACGTGGACGCAAGGGAAGAAGCACAAGAGAGGGCTTGATCGAGGGAAACTCTGAGGCTGGCGCTTGCCTAGTGTTCTCTTCACCTTTGAGCAACGTTGCAAAGCCCTGTAACATCCTGAAGGTGGAACCTTGCCAGCCGGTTGGCTAAAATCAGAAACGTCTTGCAGTTAAGTTTGGGTGGGGAAAATGCTTTTCATAGAAAGGGAGAGTAAAACCAGCAGTTGGTGAGTCTCTGTGCGTAACTCTCTGCAGACTTTTTTTTTTTAACAAAAGAATTTGTTTTGGCACCGCAAGAAAGGCAACTTGACTATGCCCTTTAGACAAAAAAAAAAAAAAAAAACCCAACAAAACAAAACATTGAAAGATCCTCTGTTTCTAATCCACAAAACAATCCTGTGCATTCCCCTCCCCAACCTCTCCTCCTTTCTGCAAAGTTTAGCGAGAGCTGTTGTTTTTTCCAACATGGCTTGGATGTTTTGGCAAATGCAGCTTAAAAGTTCTGGCCTTCGCCTCTTTTTGTCGGGAAGCAGGGAGAAAAGTGTTGAAATAGCGGAGCAGGTTTGATTTCGTTTTGGCTGCAGGGGACGAGGGGACGGAGAAGGTCTCTGCCTCGATAAACTGGCGGAAGGAAGGAGCCAGGGGAAAAGGCTGGGTCCTCCTGCCTTAATTGAAAGTCCCTCACTTTTCATGCTGGACTCATTTCGTTCCTCGCGAGTCTCAATTCCTGGCCAGGACAAACCTCCACTGTTTAGGCTGCACCATTTCCAGGGACTGGTTTGGACTGCTCGTCCAGTTTGCTTTAGTCATTCCATTTCTGGCAAGGGGCATTTGAGAACTACACATACCGACCTCCAAAGTCCTTTTTTTTGCTCTTTTCAAGGTCCCAGAAGATGGCCAAGGTCAACATCCCCAGATGGCTTGGGAAGGTGCTTTGGTCTGCTGTCATTTCCATCTGCGTCAGTCTGCAGGTAAGCCAGAGCGGTACTCAGGGATCAGACGAGGAAAAGTTAATATAGCATCGTGGTCAAAACCCTGGGCAAGGACCAGGGAGGTGGTTTGCAGCGCCGACTCAGGTACCAGAAATCTAGGACTCTCGAAAATGTGTTTATTTTTTTTTAAATTTCAGAAAGAACAAAAACAAAGCAAATTTGATTTTATTTAATAACGCTTTATTTTATGTAAGTTAATTTTTAGGAAGCAAATTAAGTAAGCCAATTAATTAAGTAATTAAGTACATTTTAAAACTTTTGTTTAAGGAAATGTTATTTTTTTTAAGAGGTTGCTGATGCAGACCTCCCTGTCTCCAAAGGCAAGGATGGAAGAATCAGGCTGGGGATTATGGGTCATAAATCCCTTCCTCTTTCAAAAGGAATCTAAAAATCCCCACCTAAGAGGTTGCTGAATTATTCTTTGTACAAATTTCTCTGCGAGTTCTTTATCCTACCCTAGAGGTTTTGGTCAGCCGGACAAACATGAAGAAGAAATTATCATTTTTTTTTAACGCACTGACTTGTAGTTACGTCCTGTCCAAAAGGGCACAGAAGCAGAGGCTGAAGATTAGATACAGGACCTTTTCCCCGTTCCCCCAAAAGACAGTTATGAATTTGTCAAGCAGACTCTTCTGTGAAACATTTAGCCATATCTTTGACATACTTCAGCATTGACAATGCTAACCGCAAAGCTTATGCAAGTCTCTGTGCTTTTGCTTTTATGACTAATGGTAGCCTTCTAATTAGTGTTTTTGTGATCTAAACAGCTGTCACCCCTCTTTTTTTTTGTTGGCAGAATTTACATGGGGTAGAAAAGAGGGAAGCTGAGAGTCCTGCTTTAGAAGCAATTGAGTATTAACGTGTTTTTATATTGTAGAATGTTTTCCCCCCCTCTTAAAGTTCCATCGAATACTAACAAAGTGGGAATAGGTTACCACAATAAAACTGCTTATTTATTTAAAGCTTTTGCCAGGCCAATATCAATAGTGGAAGAGATTGAGCAACGAACGGATTTTGAAATATACAGCACAAGGTTTAACATGAGGAATCGGCAAAACCAGCAACCAGATTTCTGCCTGAAAACCACTTGATTGAGTGCCTTCTAAAATTGTACAGTACTCATTCTTGTAGAGCATACCCGTGGAGTCTCAAAGGGGCTTTTTCAAAAGGCAACTTGACTATGTTTTTGTTCTTGAGAATATAATGATACTAATACTAATACTAATACTAATACTAATACTAATACTAATACTAATACTAATAGTAGTAGTAGTAGTAGTAGTAGTAGTAGTAGAGTTGGAAGGGACCTTGGAGGTCATCTAGTCCAACCCCCTGCTCAGGCAGAAAACCCTATACCATTTCAGACAAATGGCTGTCCAGTCTTTTCTTAAAAACTTCCAGTGTTGGAGCATTCACAGCTTCTGGAGGCAGGTTGTTCCACTGATTAATTGTTCTCACTGTCAGAAAATTTCTCCTTAGTTCTAGGTTGCTTCTCTCCTTGATTGGTTTCCATCCGTTGCTTCTTGTCCTGCCTTCAGGTGCTTTGGAGAATAGCTTGACTCCCTTTTCTTTGTGGCAACCCCTGAGATATTTGAATACTGCTATCATGTTACCCCTGGTCCTTCTCTTTATTAAACTTGACATACCCAATTCCAGCAACTGTTCTTTATATGTTTTAGCCTCCAGCCCCCTAATCATCTCAGTTGCTCTTCTCTGCACTCTTTCTAGAGTCTCAACAAATACCTGTAGAAAATTCTCTACAGATGTGGATAATGGGCCCATGAACTGGGCTTCTGAGGCTGGTGAGAAAGAGGCTGTTGTCACTCCTACTGTGACTGCTTGCCTTACCTAAGAGGGATGTAGAGCAGTGGTGGGATTCAGCCAGTTCACACCAGTTTGACAGAACCGGTAGCTAATTTTTTGTTGCCCAGGCCCAGAACGGACTTCCGGAAGTGGCATCAACACAGAGAACCGGTTGTTCACATATTTGAATCCCACCACTGACGTAGAGATTAGCAAGGAAAGAGAAGATAGACCCCGTTGCTTAAGTATGGATCCATGGTGATGCTTTTTTGGGTGTGACCCTCTGCAGCTCTCCACTTGGCTCACAGTCTAGCTAACTATGGGGAATATTTAAAACTTGGCCTCTTTGTTTATTCCTGTTGATTTCAAGATGACAGATCATCATGCAGCATTTTCTGGACTTAGTGTGAAGCTCCATGATGTTCAGGGTGCTTGACAGTGGATATTTAGGTACAGGTGATGGGGTAGAGAGCCTCTTTATTAGTGCAAAACAAAAATTGTAGAAGAACATTGATACACACTGAAAAAGCTGTATCTGATTTATGTTCAGTGTTGCTAGAAAGAATAATACAATTATACTGGAAAATGGTCTCTGGAGAAATATGGTTTCTAGGAAACGTCCAGCTAGTTATGTTTCCAAATGCATGGAATGTAAGTGAACCCAAATGAATTGTAAAACAATGTTCAAAGTGCCCTTAAGGCTGTCATTACAAGACAGTTGCTAACTGTTAACTGTTGGTATTTACCATCAAGATGGGCAATTTCTATTGCCTGATAATCTTATAGTATTGAACTTGACCGTGCCAAAATTCTGGCCGATTAAGAGGAATGACTTAGATTGTTTTTCTGCTGCCATGACATATATCATTCTGCAAGATTTTTACCAGCTGAAGAACAGCAGTGGCCAAAATGCTACTATAGTTTAGAAGCATACATGTCACATGACTCTGATCTGCATAATTGTTCATCTCCATTGCTGTTCTCCTCCGTGACTCTGCAAGTTGATTGTTTCAGATATATTAAAAAAAGACATTGGCTGCAAAGTTGACAGGACTATGGCTAGTGGGTCGAAACTGGCCCATTTGACTGATAATGTTTCCCGATCCTTTTTTGTTTCTTGAGTGAAATCAAGATAGCCTAGTCTGGACACCCTATATTAAGTTTTCTACACATGGCAACTTCGTAGGTATCTAGAGTGCAACTTCCAGAAATCTCAGCAACAAGGAGGGAATTCCGAGAGTTGAAATTCATACATCCAGAACTTGTCAAATACCAGTATATGACATAACATGTTTTGTTTCATAGAAACATAGAAAACTGACAGCAGAAAAAGACCTACTGCCCTATCAAGTCTGCCTGTTGAGTTTGTTTGTTTGTTTGTTTATTATTTTTATTTATTATTTATATATATTTATATATATATATAATAAATATATATATTTATTTATATTGACCCAAGTTTAGTTTGGCTTACGGAGTTGTAAAAAAAACCAGCCGTGATTTATGCAATAAACTATGATGAAGACAAACCTTAGGTTAATACTGTATACGAATCTAGTCATTCTGTTGATTGTTTAATTTTTGTTTATGTTTCGTTAGGATATGATGCAAATCTAGCCATTGTGCCTTGTAAACAATTATTTGATTTAGTGCTAAGCAAGAATCCAGCCAGTTGTGGGGTTTTTTCCCCATTAGATTAAAAAAAATAGCATAATGTGATAATGTAAACTCATTTGATGTCAAACGAGAAATATAGGGCTGGGCGACTATTGTTTAGGAAAAAATACGTGTGTGGGCCTGTTTGTAGATCCTGGCTTCCACTCATGTAGCAGCTAGCTTTTTTGGCAATACGGTGACAGCTTATGGCTATATGTTAGAAAGGAAGGTTTAGTAAAGCTGGCAAGCTGACTATGTGGGACCTTACTGTATAATTCAGACTTTTTTGGGGGGGGGGGTCAGGAGAGGTACCTCTCTGGGAATTCTGTTGGAAGAAATCAAGAGCTTTTGTTGGCTCCAAAACCATGGTTGCAACATGGCTACCACTGTGTGTGCGCATCTGTACATCAGCTCAAGAATGAAGAAAATGTTCTTCCTGGCTACTTTTGCCTACCTAAATTCCATTTTTCTTTTTCTTTCATGTAGTCGTGTCCAATTCTCGGACACTGCCGTTTCCTTGGCAAGGTTTTTCAGAAGTGGTTTGCCATTGTCTCCTTTCTAGAGCTGAGAGAGAGGGACCGGCCCAAGGTCACCCAGATGGCTTTGTGTCCAAGGCAGGACAAGAACTCCCAGTCTCCCGGTTACCAGCCTGATGCCTTCACCACTACACCGAATTGAATATCAGACATTCCATTTGAGTTTATTGCTTGGAGGCAGAATAGAGTTGGGCTGATGCTTGTTAACAGAGATGCCGATATCCAAAGATGAGGGTGAAGCTTCGTTCTCCGAGCTTGTGGGTTGGTTTCTGAAAGTTTCATTACCAGGCTAGGTAACATCTTCAGTGATGTCAGTGTCAGTGTTCTTCTGACTATAAGGGCTTCAGGTGTGGGTGTGTCAAGTGAGGGTCTTGTGATGGGTCAGGTGGTGGGTCAGGTGTGATTCATGAGTGAGTTGTGTGATGGGTCTTGTGATGGGGAGGTTACATCAGATCAGAGTGATTGGGAAGTGAACTGGTGGCAGAGGGCTTGCGTGGGTTGGTTGAGGACTCACACTTGACCCATCACAAGACCCATCACAAGACCCTCACTTGACACACCCACACCTGAAGCCCTTGTGAATAGAAAAACACTGACACTGACTTTCCTTAAACTCCGCTGAAGATGTTCGGAAACCAACCCATAAGCTCGGAGAACGAACCTTCACCCTCATCCTACACCTGAGCTACAGAGATTCGCCACTATTGTTTTATCCAAAGGTATTTAGAAAGTATCTTCTGGAGGACTCCCTACTTCATGTAAATGTTTCTTGGTTCACTCCTATATTTATTTATTTGTAGAATGACCATAGCCACCCATCTATATCATTGAGTCTGGGCAATGCTCGTTGCGAGACATAATAGCAATAACATCCAGATTTATATACCACCCTGTACCATTTTACAGCCCTCTTTGGGTGGTTTACAATGTCAGCATGTTGATAATAATAATAATAATAATAATAATAATAATAATAATAATAATAATAATAATAATAATAATAATAATAATAATAATAATAATAATAATAATAATAATAATAATAATAATAATGATGATGATGATGATGATGATGATGATGATGATGATGATGATGATGATGAAAGGTTTCGCCGTGACGCATCCAGCCCGCGGGCCGGCAGTTTGACATGCCTGGACTAGAAGACCTCCAAGGTCCCTTCCAACTTTATTATTATTATTATAAATCTGGGTCCTCGTTTTACTGACCTCTGAAGGATGGAAGGCTGAGTCAACCTTGAGCCGGTCAGAATCAGACTCCAGGCTGTGGGTAGAGTTAGCCTGCAATACTGCATTTTATCCACTGCACCATCACATAAAACCTAGAAATCATAAAATAGCATCACATTATAGCCAAGGTCCCTAAAAACCATAACCTCATCAAACCACGCCTATTGGGCTCAATATTGCAAGAAGTTTGGCTTTGTTCCCATCTGGCTGATTCAACATCTAACCAGCTGGAGGCCAAAGAATTTTTTTTTAATGGTTCTTTCCTCTCTTCCTGTTTTCGAAGTCGTTATTTCACTTGTGTTGTGAATTGTCCGTTAAGAGGTGAGAAGTTAATGTGAATAACACCCATTTGGAAGCACTGAGATGTATTTTTCCAGACTGTGTCTGGTCCATTTCTTTTCTTTTCTTTTTTCCATGTAGAGAACTTGGTCACTGGCGTAACACTCAATCTCAGCTGTGGAAAATAAAATACTTTAAATTAATAAGGTTGTGTCTTATTAATAAAAATAATGCAATTTTAGAAGAATATTTTACTTCCTAACAAACGTGGGCAACTGTTGCTGTGGCATATTATTATCATTATCATTATCATTGTTATTGTTAAAATTTGTTTCTGCTTTCTTTTGTATATATATATATTATTGATTTTTTTAAAAAACTAACCATCTTAGTGCTTAGTAGACAGCATGTTGTCTGGATTCACGTTTCACAACAATCAATAATAGTCAATTTCTATCATATCGTATTCTACATAACAGCTTTCCTTGGTTTTCTCTTCTTCCCATATTGTTCTCTCTTGCAAACATTAGGTTAATACAGTTCTTAATGTTTTAGTAACAAAGAGGTTAAATATAAACATTTTTCTAACATTTATCCAATTGGTAATAGCATCAATATAGAACTTCTTTTCTAATTAGCCCCCTTGATTGCGTTATATGTCCAGTTTTCAACATTCTCATTTAGACTTTTCCCCCCACAAAATTGAAATCGTTTTTATCCGTTAAGATTTTCTCAAAATTGATTTACGGTTAAATATCTGAGCTGTTTCCCTCCCAACAATCCTCCCAACAGTTACATTTCTCATATCATAAAAAAAAAAACTTGTTAAAATTTGATTCTGCTTTCTTGTATGCACGGGTGGATGAAATAAGTTTACAAATATTCATACAGAGCAGCAAAATTTCAAGAGAGGCATTTCCAATAACTCGGAGCCCGGAGGAAGGACAGCTGATGCTTTTCTATTGAGTTGCAAGCAAAGCTGTTCTCCAGAAAAAATAAATCTCCAGATCTGTGCATTTTCCATTAAGAAGTATTTTAAAGTAATGATTTTTTTTTTTCCAGTATACAGCCCTGAAACAGCGCTGATGATGTTACCTAGTCTGGATAATGAACCGTTTGCAAGAAAACAACCAATGACTTCAGTGGTATATTGATAGAAATTCCACTTAGACGTCTGTTTTTTACTCCTTTGTGAACTCCGGAGAGATGCTATAGAGGCGTAAAGGCATTGGGCCCAATTCTGTAATATTTTGGGATAGCTGTTTAAATTTAAATGGGATTTTTATTGTTCGGAGATGATGACTATGAGGTCAAACTTTCTTATTTTTCTTCTCTGTTTGTTGGAGCTGAACCTAAGCATTCCCCCCCTCCCATCTTAGCCATAACTAGCCAATTGCGTTTCCTCTTCATGTGACATGAGTCATTTTATCTCCTGTTTGTCGTAATGTGTGAGAAAAAGAGCAGAGAACAGTTCCCGTTTTTATGAACTTTTCCGAGAAACTGCTTTTGATCCCCTCATTCCACTGTCGAAGGAGGAGAAAATATTGAGAAGGAGATTCAAGGGAGATACTCTCTGTGTTGCATCTTAGCCTCGTGATTAATCTGGAAGTGATTTCCGTTAGCTCACGTCATTTTTTTTTTTAATTGTGTGTCACTGAAGAACATTTTATTGGGTGCGCCAAACGCTTGAACCAGTGCAGAGAAAAACTTTACAACATTGCGTACAGTATATATATATATTTGACATGAGAACGATATTTAGGAATTGCTGTGAATGCTTGAATATATAACACAATTGGAAGGGACCGTGGAGGACTTCCTATACCATTTCAGACAAATGGTTATTCAATCTCTTCTTAAAAACTTCCAGTGTTGGAGGTCCACAACTTCTGGAAGCAAGCCTGATTAACTGTTCTCACTGTCAGGAAATTTCTCCTTAGTTCTAGGTTGTTTCTCTCCTTGATTAGTTTCCGTCTGCTGCATTTTGTCCTGTATGCTTTGGAGAATAAGCTGATCCTCTCTTCTTTTGGCAGCCCCTTAGATATTGGAATACTGCTATCATGTCACCCTTAATCCTTCTTTTCATTAAACTAGACCACATTTTTGGTAAATGAGAGCCTCAAGGAAGAAGGAGGGGCTTAAAGAGTCAAACATTGTTGGCTACATATAGCAATTGGTCCGGAGGTATGAATACTGACATAATGGTCATGGAATGCCGACTGACTATACGTGATGGTTTTTGTTAGCTTCTTTTATGGGCAAGCAAAAACATCATATTAAATAAGTCTTTGACTTTTTATTAGCTCAACGTTTTCAGGATAGGCTCAACGATGAATGAGCTGCTGTGTTCAAGAATACAATCTGTAGAATTGCAGGCTTTCTTTTTTTTAAGTGAGCATGAGAAAAAAGAAAGGAAGGTTGGACCAAATGAATTTTGAACAGAGTAGGCTTAACATGGGATTGATGGTTTGTTTACGAATGAGTTCTTGCCTATGTGATGCAAACATTTATTTATATACCACGTTTTCAGCCATAGGTTTTGTTCAGTGTAGAGGAGGCCCTGAGCTGGAGAAAGGAGTATTGGGTCACAGGGCTGGATCAGATGCCCAACTTAAACCTGGTGAGCTGGTGCCGGAGCTGAACAGATGGACAGACTGTTGTTATAAAGTGGCTTAATTTGCTTGTATGAATTTCCTTTAAACTCTTCATGCATAAGAATGCTGTGCAATGAGGGGAAATTGAGGGGAAAGGGATTTAGTGTGAGTTTGCTACTGTGAATTTTCTCTGCCTCCCTCCTGCTTCTCTGTCTCCTGGCAGGAAGCTTTCAGCTGCAGTAGCAAAATTCCATTTCCCTAATTTTGCATCCCGGGCATCCAATTAATATATCCATTTTAACTACTTAAAGATTTTGTATTCTTTATTATGCAAGTTAGCTCCAGAGTCACATTTCAACCCTAGCCAGCTTAATGCAAGCTTTATTGTTAGAACTGAAACTTAAGCTTTATTAGGATTAAGTATTTAGTAGCATAATTTGCCTATACCAAGTGCCATGAATAGATCCTCTGTACATAAATGCATCTGACATTTCATACTGACTTAAGCCCAGTATGTTATCTTTAACTAAAGGAAATTATGAAGAAGGCATTTCTCCCCCAAGAACTTGTTTTCCTTTCCCATTTTCTTTCTGTCAACTGAACATCTTTCGGGTCAAAATTGAGGTTGGAGATTGAGCTCTTGAATGTATAAAAAGAAGCGGGTGCAGGAGGAATAATAGGACCACTGCTATTTTTTTTACTCCTCCTTTAAAATCAGTGCAAATCATAGTACGTGGATGCCTGTGCTTTATAATTATGACAGCAAAATGTTGGCAGGTATAGGAATATTTATTTTAATAGAGCCCATTATTTAGTTGCTGTAGACTGTAATTGCATTGAAGATATATGTATGCGCAGAACTCGTTCGAATGCTAATGGGATTTTTGTAGGTAAAGTTCAAGAATGTCAGCAAGGGAAGACTTTCTCTGCCTCTCTTATTCAAGGAAGAAAAAGAGGATGCCAACATAGAACAAGTGCTTAGCTTGGTTTTGTACCTGCAAAAGAAGAAGGAAGTCTTTAAGAGCTCTCGTTCAACTCCAGTGTTTCTCAACCTTAGCAAGTTTAAGATGGGTGGACTTCAACTCCCAGAATTCCCCAGTCAGCCACGCTGGTTTAAGACATGGGTGGGTGCTCTATACTCCTTCTGAGGTTGCTAAACGGCAACTCCCAGTCTCCCTGGCCTTTGCTGTGGGGTTGTTGGCAAGTTGTAGTATGGCAACCTCAACAAAGACATACGTTGCCCGTTTGTGCCAAAGAGCTTTAACCATCGGCCAGCTTCTTAATCTGTTCTTTCATATTCTATTTTTAATTCTTCCGCTTCTGTTGGAAGCACTTTGTTTTTAGAATTATCGCTGATATTATCCAGTGTATCGAATTCTCTTTGCTAGGTTGCATTTCCAACAGACAGAAATTTGGGATAAAAATAGATCAAATCCTAGCCCAGCCTGGCTCTCTGAAAGAAGTGGCTCTCTTCGCCTCTTGAGAAACACTTTCAGAATGCATTACTTGTCAAGTGGCTGCCTGATAAAAACGCTACCTTCTTGGGTTGCTGGAAAGTGGCTGTTGCTTTTTTCTGCTGTAAAAGGATCAGCCTTAAGACGCATCGGATCAAATGTTAGCACCACGAAGCAGCTGTTTATCCAAAGGAAAACCAAACCAAAACATTGGTTGGTCTAATGGTCTAGCTCAGGGGTCTGCAACCTTGACAACTTTAAGACTTGTGGACTTCAGCTCCCAGCTGGCTGAGGAATTCTGGGAGCTGAAGTCCACAAGTCTTAAAGTTGTCAAGGGTTGCAGACCGCTGGTCTAGCTGGTGCTCGCTTGATTTCAGTTGTAGGATTTTTTTTTAATGACATTGAAATAAATTCTGTTCTCACAGACTCCCAGTTTACTGTGGCTGAAGAGCTGCTTCATTGGTCCTTGATGTGATATATAGCTGCAGAAGTGGATATTTGCAATTGTAGGATGAAGCAGCATCATTGGGTTTCCATTGGGGTTGACTCCTCAAAAGAGTTTTGGAACCTCTAGGTATTTTATTTATTGATGTAATTTGTATGCCATCCATTTCTCCATCAAATGGACTCTGAGCGTGTCAGGAACAAAGAACCAGGACCACCCGTTACGTTCCAGTTAAGCTGATTTATTGCTCATGCCTACACACAAGAATCTAGTCAACTACCGTAACAGCACTAAGTTGGCACTAGATGAGAATCAATGGAATTCCAGAGGGATTGGATTTAGAGTGTTTGTGAGAACGTAATGATACTAGGCTGATTCCTCTCTTGACTCCACCTCCCAGGCTCTGCTTCTTCTTCCCTGACAGGGTAGCTTAAGCTACCATAAATAACAGAACAAAACAATTACATGATTAAAACATTAAAATGTCAGACATTAAAAGCTAAAACACTAAAATCAAGGCAAAGGACAGAGAGGATTTAGAGGTCCTCTTGTTAGAGCTAGATGCCTGCAAAAGAATCACAGTTTCTAAAATGGCTTCTTTGTTGGGGAACTACGACCACAATAGCATCAAAATGTGCCAAGAAGTCAGTAATCCCTTGCAGCCCCATTGAACTCACCTCCATGTTTCCATGCTTAAAATTGCATCATGGTTTATTCATGACTTAACGTTGAGATTCTTCCTGACAGACCAATTCCAATCTTCATGGCAACAATTAATTCTGGGGAAATTTATCCGGGATGGCTTGTCACTTAAGCAATGCTCTTTTTGAAACACACTTAGGCTGCAAGAAACATCAGAGAACATTTCTTCAATGTGGAATTCCACAATGAGGTCAACCATGCTCCAGCCCACAATCCAGCTTGCACAACTTATTCCAGATGGGATTGGGGCAAATATTTAATTATTTTAGCCTCCCCTGGAAAACAAAGTGTCTTTCTCAGAGCCAGTGTTGATATTTTACTCTCCGCAGTTCTTAATGGGAGATCCCCCAAAGTCTTCGTGTATGTGAGAACCTGTCCACGTAGCACAGATTTATTTATTTAAGAAAATGTATATGGCCACCCACTCGCTCTTAGTGACTCTGGGCAGCTTACAAAAATAAAAACCCAATACACAAACAATAATAGATAGAAACCAATTGCATTTGTGGAAGGAGTCAATTTAACTGGTTGTATTTTTTTTTTAATCTCCATCTATGTTTGGGTAGCAACAGTTCATGTGGATCTACAGTTACTTGTATTGGCAACTGGATCTGAAGACAATGTTCTCCAGACTCCAAAGGAAAGTCCAAGAATAGCCTTTGACCAACTCAAAGGAGACTGCTCAAATTGCTTGACCAGTCCCCTAACTGGAAGGTGCATAGGGCAATTTTCTTCTATCTTAAGAGCACTCTGTGAGTAGTTAGCCAGGCTAAAACTGAGCCTCACTGTGTGAAGGTCTATGCAAGCAAAGGATGGAGCTAGACATGCTGTTAACACATTTTCTGCCTGAAATGAGAATCTGAATTAAATCTGCGGGTCTCCAAGCCTGGAGGGATTGATCTGAACAAAAAGCTTTAGATATTTCTTAGTCTCTGTTCCACCTTTTTGCCTGCTGGGGCCAAGCATGTCTATTTCTTCATTTTATTAGATTAATAAGTGTAGGAGATGACCAGGCTGAGCGAGAGGGAGGGGTCAAACACATCATCAGTCTCGAGTCCCTTCATATCCACAAGAGATCTAAGTCCAGCCCACCTTGAATTTCATTGACTCTTATCTACTGCCAATTTGCTTTAACTGTTAGTAGTTTGGATTCTTGTACAGAGCTTAAGCTTGCAACAAACTTTTATATTGCAATAAACATTTATATTATATGACATGATAGCAGTGTTCCAATATCTCAGGGGCTGCCACAAAGAAGAGGGAGTCAAGCTATTCTCCAAAGCACCTGAAGGCAGGACAAGTAGCACTGGATGGAAACTAATCAAGGAGAGAAGCAACCTAGAACTAAGGAAACATTTCCTGACAGCTAGAACAATTAACCAGTGGAACAACCTGCCTCTAGAAGCTGTGAATGCTCCAACACTGGCAGTTTTTAAGAAGAGACTGGACAGCCATTTGTCTGAAATGGTATAGGGTTTCCTGCCTGAGCAGGGGGTTGGACTAGAAGACCTCCAAGGTCCCTTCTAACATCATCATCATCATCATCATCATCATCATCATCATCATCATCATCATCATCATCATTATCATTATTATTCATTTTGAACTGCCCGGGTTTCCTGATTCCTGCGCTTGGCAGTGAGGCTGCCCAATTAAAAAATGACTGTGCCTGTGCACTTGACGTGATGATATCTGAGTCTTTCCATGCCTCCCTATGCTTAATTTGAGCATAGTATCAGGTGGCATTATTTGATCTGGAAGTTCCCAGCAATGATAGCACTTATTCTCCATTCCCACCGCAGAGTCATTTTGCCTTTAGCCCTCTGCACGTTCCCTTTGTGTTGAACTTTTATCACTTTAAAAAAATAATAATAATCTGGATGCTGGTGGGTCTGTTTCTAGCAGCTGTTTGGCAGCTAGGGCTCCGGAGTCTGAGCGCTTGGTTTATGGAGGAGAATTGAAGGCCCGAGGCCAATTTTAAACCATTGCGTATGAAAAGCATGTTATGATGTTGGTTCAGATTAGATCATTGCTGAGGTAGGTTTTGAAGTGGCAGAGAATAGAACTGGGTTAAAAAATGGCCCCAAATGAAATTGAATACAAATAATCGCAGTAACACAGCACAGAGTAATTTAAATTAAAAGGAAATTCTGAGTCATTCTTCCTATTGCAGACTGTAAATAAAGAGAGATAATAGTCTCTCTCTCTCTCTCTCTCTCTCTCTCTCTCTCTCTCTCTCTCTCTCTCTCTCTCTCTCTCTCTCTCTCTCTTTATATATATAAAGATCAGCCAATGCATTGCATTATGTATAGAGAATGAACT
This sequence comes from Azemiops feae, assembly GCA_023970755.1. NCBI lineage: Eukaryota > Metazoa > Chordata > Lepidosauria > Squamata > Viperidae > Azemiops > Azemiops feae. Next base: position 1,149,305 of record JALGBA010000552.1, on the reverse strand, counting down.
ATTCTTATTGTTTTTTTTTAAAAATGCTGGTTTGGAAACTATTGAATTCTCTTTCCTATGAGAAATAGCACATATATTTTGATGAAGTCGCTTGATATTTATAGCACATATCCTGTGCATAGCAAGCATGATCTGAGTAAAGTATTTTAAGCATTGTGGAGAGCATGCCAGAATGAAAAGGAAATATGTATTGCTGTATTGAATGGCCCAACCACACTCCCCATCCATGGGCGGAAGATCATTAAAGAGAGATCCAACTTAGAACTAAGGAGAAATTTCCTGACAGAACAATCTGTGGAAGAATTTGTCTCCAGATGTTGTGGGTCTATCACTGGAGGTTTTCAAGAAGAGATTGGACAAGTATTAGTCTGGGGTGGAAAAAAGATCTCCTGCTGAAGCAGGGGGTTGGACTAGAAGACCTCCAAGGTCCATTCCAACTCTGTTAGTCTGTGTTCTGTGTTCTGTAACTCATTTTACGCATATAGTCTATCTACACCTGACATTTTCCTCTACAAATTAATCCAGAATGGGAGAGTGTTGTTAACCCTGTTGCCCTTAAATATCAAAAAAGAAAATATTCTGAATTTTCTCAGATCTATTTTCTTTTTGAGTTAATTTTTATACTGTTATTCCTTCTGGAGAAACCCTAATAGTTGTACATAGGTCCTGTAAAGTTGCTATCATTTTGCTCCTTAAAAAAAAAAAGGGAAAGGTTTCAATCTCCAGTTACAGTTCAGCCATATAAATAATAGACGAATTCTACTGAAAAATAATATCTTAAAAACAACTTGGGTGGAAGAAAGAGATATGGAACGATAAGAGTTTATTTTTCTTTTGGAAATGTGAGACTAAGATAGTGTTAAGGTAGATTTTGAAAACTAAAGAAAAGTTTAGCTTTGACGCACCACCCTCTAAGCATTTAGCATAGATTTCTATAAATCGTTTAGCCAAATAATATGTTGAGAGTACAATTAATTACTGAGAAACATGCATCAGGGCTATCTATTTGATCTGCAACCTACAATTTACATCTTGCTAAAGAAAACATGTTTCTGTTTAATCAGGAGCTATGGGGCGGTGGCAAGGGGCTGGTTTTATGAGACCCTAGGACAATGACATCTTCATATTTTGGAAACAAAAAACTCAGGCTTGTCTTCTTTTTGTTGCTTGATTTAAATCAACTCGGTTTTCCATCCATCTTCCCCACAAATGCTATAAAAAAACAGTAAGAGATTTCTTGCAGGAATGATATTAGCCCTGTAATTGTCTCCAGGTGATGAACTGGCAGTCCTTCAGATCTTGTTGGACTACAAAGTCCATTCTCCGGGATGGTCATCCTGAGTTAGTCTGATGGGAGTCAGAGAACCTGAAATTCTTAAGGTATTTCAAGTTAAAACCCCCACCACATATGAGTTGTAAGAATTGAATTCACTGTAAATGTTAAGTAGAACTGGAGAAATAACATATTTCTAAAGCTTTGTGTAGCTAAGTACCTAATCAGATTTGAACTTGGCAGAAATTCACTTCGGAGAATGTGTCAGGAAAACCTAGCAGCAACATTTTGGCAATACCCAGATCTCTAGTTTTAATTTAATTCAGTCATAAACAGTGTAGGGAGTTCTGTCTGTTTAATTGATGAAAATATGACAGTTCTGAAATACTGTGGCTCTTGCAAGGTTTTAACATTTTTTCTTTAATTATGGTTTGGACACTAAACAGTCCCATATTAATTTGGTTTAGCTGTTGGTTGTGAAGCTGTGGTTTCCTTAATCATAGTTTATTGAGTAAACCCCAACTGTGTGGGATTATGCAACATACTGAGTCATAAAATATTGTTTGTAAACTGGAGTGGCTGAATTCGTATAGCCTATTAAGTCAAGATCAGGCAACCCCTTGATGACTTAGCGTGATATGTGACCGCAAACAGTGCTTGCTTTTCCTGATTCCAAAACTTATTTTTCTATCATCTCTGAAACCTTCAACTCTGTTATTGCAATCTCTTGAATTTTCCCCACCATCTATGCATTTTCACAACAAGACGTTTTTCGTCATTCACTCTGCAACTCATTTTTTCTCCCATCTGCTGTTTCAACGTGGACCTATTTTCATTTGGCTGGATAATATTTCCAGAGTTGATATTAAGATGAAGCTGACCTGTATTTGGGTTCCTGGGCAGGTCCATAGTAGAAGTTGACTTAGTGGAAAACAAACAGTGATTTGATGCCTGGAAGTAGATTGCTCAATTTGTGTAGCGCTCTTAATTACAGGTAGTCCTTGATTTACAATCCATAATTTAGGGGGGGGGATTAAAATTGCAACAGCAAATTCAAAACAGGAGAAAGAACACTTAACCTGCACTGTGATTGGTTCTTTTTTGAACTTGTGAGACACTTTCATTTTTAAAAAACACACGATGCTCTAGAGTAGCTAGAGATTCTTCACCCAAGACAGCTAAGAACAAAGGTCTTAACTGACATTAACTGTAATTGAGTTTAAAATGTGAAGTAATGTAACTTTTACAGTTGTATGTTAAAATTGGCTTAGTAGGGATTCTGGCAGATCCCTTCGTGGTTCCTTTTCAGGGTGGATTTAGAACTCCTAATGGAGGAACTTCATTCTAAATATTTTTGCTTAATTAAACCCAAACAAAGAGAGCTCTTCAGGATTCCTAACAGGGTCCAAACCACTTAACCTGACATACCTACTTAGCATTAGCCATTGATTTTAGTGGGATTAAGGCTGCAGTTCTGAAAAACTGTGATTCTTGAACCACTCAATCAGCAGAAGACCCACTGAAGTCATATGTAGTGCTCCTCAAACAAGTCATGTTAGGAATTCAATTCAGTTGCAGTTCAATTCAGGGCCTCCTTTTTCCTCTCTGCCTTAATTAAGTATGCTCTAATTGGAATGTGTTTTAGAATTAGGATTCTGACTCCTGTTGACTTACTGGGAATAAAGCATATGGCTGTTTACTGCATGTTAAACATGTTGCTTTGTGTGTGTGCTTATGAAATTGGAAATCTCTTTAATTCGTAAGCATATTGTACATTGTTGGTTTCATCCTTTGTTCAAAGGGCATTGCTTTGTGAAGTTTACAGCAATTCTGAAGCCTGCAAGGAATTTATTGTGCTGAAGCAGGAATGGTTAGCCTAGATATTGCTGATATAGTTAGTTTCTATTTCGTTCTTACAGTGTAATTTCAAGTATCGTGACAGTTATAGAACAATAAAAAATCTTGAAATTTCCTGTGTCCTTATTACAGGGCACTACAAATTCTATTAAGTACTCTATTATGCATACAGTTTAGAATGCACCCCCAATTTTGGCATCTGTACAGATCTGGGGACACAAACTTCATGTTGACCCAGGCCGATCTACAAAGAAGGGAAATCCTGGTTATTTGTAATATTGAATGCATTGGTGTCTCATTAATTTTTTTGTAGTTTAATGATGTCAAACAACACAAGTTGCCATTTTGGAGTTCTGCTTGAAGGGAAAACGGGATTGCAGCCCATGAGCTGAAGGTTATACCATTTTTGAAAAAAAGGAAGAAGGCTTGGAAAGCAGGGATTAAGACTCCGTTCTAGCAGAGGGGGTATTTTTTCTAAGAATATTTTGTATACCAAGAATTTTTCCATTCTTATTATTTGCTGCCTGCTGCCTTAAAATAAAGGCAGCTGCCTTTAGCCTTGTGTCAAAATTTTGCAAAAGCAGCTATCTGAAAGCTATCTGGCACTGTGGTCAGAATGCAGTATTGCATGCTAACTCACTGCTCACTGCCAGGAGTTCAAATCTAACCGGCTCAAGGTGGACTCAGCCTTCCATCCTTCTAAGGTCGGTAAAATGAGGACCCAGATTGTTGGGGACAAATATATTGACTCTGTAAACAGCTTAGAGAGGGCTGTAAAAGCACTGTGAAGCCGTATATAAGTCTAACTGCTATTGCTATTAAGAGCTGTGTGAGGAGTGGCTATAATGCAGCATCGCAGGCTGATTCTACCCACTGCCAGGAGTTCGATTCTGACCGGTTGAAGGTTGACTCAGCCTTCCATCCTTCCAAGGTCAGTAAAATGAGGACCCAGATTGTTGGGGGCAATAGGCTGACTCTGTAAACCGCTTAGAAAGGGCTGTAAAAGCACTATGAAGCGGTATATAAGTGCTATTGCTGTGTTGGTCTTCTTCGAGTTGAAGCACTGAATGACAATCTTTGACCACTTTCAGGCATTTCAGATGTAAAAAATCCATCAAGACATACATGCGGGGATATCTGAATGGACCTGCAATACACATTAATCTGATAAACACGTATAGGCAAGCAGATAAAGAAGTGATCCATTCTCTTTTCCTATTTCTCATTCTTGCTTTATTTTTCCTGCTCAACAGTCATCAGGTGAACGCTTTCTCCAGCAGTACCTAATTGACCTCTGTAATTGTCTTTCAGCTCCTTTGCTGTTATTCTTTCAAGACTTACCTTATAGCTGCAGGAATTTTTTATTCCCCAAATAGTTAGTAATAACACGGAAAGGAGTAAGATTTTTTTTGCAGGTGATGCAAAGGTAGACACAAAGCACCAGGCTCAGTTGGACCAGAGGCCCATCTTGTCTGTCATTGTAGTCCCAAAGTGGCCAGCTTAGGTTGTAAAAACATTCACAATGTCTTGTGAATGCTTGTGTTCTCCTGTGCATGATATTCTTTGGAACATGGAGATAGTCAACAGGCATGTTGTCTCGTATGTTCCATGATATTACCTAATCTCTTTTCAAAAGCCTTCGGGGTGGGTGGGCCATCTCTACGTTTTAAGGCAATGGTATTTATAATTTAACTACTAGACAACTCACAATCCCTTAAGTCATCTTTTCAGAGACATTTCCTTACCAGATTCCTCAATATCTTTGACAAGGCAGAACGTCTAATGTAATAATAATACCTTCCCTGAAAAAAAAAAATATTTAAAATTCAGAGACAAATTTCAGAGATGTGTCTGCCTGGAAAGTAGCCCATGTTGACCTATATAGCACAGTCCAACATCAGGAATTGACCAAAGGAGATATTTTATGACATTTTGTATGATGTCCTAAAATGTTTGGAGATCGTTTTTATGCCATAACATGTTTCTATGAAAAGTTTTATGTCATAAAATGTTCTATAAAACTTGCCAAGTTTCAATTCCACGGTCCTGGATTTTGGATGCCTTTTGTAAGTTCGTCCGTCTGAGGTACCTTGGTTCAAAAATCGTTGCCCTGAGATGCACCGTTTCATTCAGTTAAAGGTGACGTGAATGAGAGCTTTTCTCTTGAACCTTCTGATACAAAAAACTCTTTTAGTTCTTCTGATTTGTAGTCAGTGGTTGAACCTCATCCCTGCTTCCCTCCTTGGCTGCCTGTTATTGACTAGATTAGGAGAACTCAAGGCTACTAAGTCTCCTTTACTTGCCAAGTGCCCAGAATCTCTTGTAGGAACAGATCACAAGAAGTTCTGCTCCTTAAAGGAGATTGAAGTTAGTTAGTTAGTCTAGCAGCCAGAATTTGGTGGAAGGGGAATCAAGAAAGCTTGGGTTGCCACCTATAGAAAACCAAGCCACACCTGGCAATGGCTTCTGGAGTCTGTGATAGCCTTGTTTTCTTTCCTGGAAAAATACTAAGCAATCCACTATTCTAGCTGCACAAAAACATATTAGTCCTAAGCTTCTTGAGTTATTGTGGGACATGAAGAATTCTTGGACTGAATACTGAAAGCGGTTGTAGAGGATCCACAGAGAAAAGTATTTTTTAAGGAACCAGAAAATTTTGTGTCTCTTAAAGGGATGGGGTGCATGGAGGAATGTCAAAAGCCTACAGCTAATCAGGAAACGTTGTGGGTAGGCTGGCCAATTAATTCTAGAGTCTCCCCTAATTTTGGCACCATCTAGTCCTTAGGAGAGACTCGCCTGCCCTCTTTTTAAATTCTTATGCTATGCAGCAATCTATTTTGCTTGTCTCAAAAGCTCTTTATACCTTGCTTCCGTAAGCTCGGGACAAACCAAAGGAGAAAGGAGCAAATATGGCATGGGTTCAATTCTGTCTGAACTGGGTGTTTTGGGGTGAGTCATCCGATACCCATATATAGCAGTGAATGAAAAAAGGACTGGGACAAAACAAAACAGAATTTTTGAGAACCCAAGTCTACAACCACAGTTTTCTGGGCAAAATGCCACACACTAATTATTTTAGCCAGTAATCGTTTCCCAAATTCTGTCTCGGACAATGGCAGTGTCTAGATAGCAACGCTTGGCTGTGAACATTTAGCTTGGTTGACGATGATTTATTACTATTAATTTAATTTAAGTTGGATGGATCCCTCTTCTTCTATTCTACCGGCTCTGAATGAAGTGGAAAAGGAACTGGCTCAAGCTCACCCACTAAATCCCCAAACCCTATTTTAAATTTCTGCTTAATGCATTTCCTCTACGTATGTATACATAATCTTGAAATATTATGACCCAGCTGTCCAGAGAAAATGGATAAAGGCGTTTTATGAAAGAGACCATAATGAAAAAAATGATCTTTTATATTAGAATTGTGGTAGTAGCTTGAAATTCATTTGCATTGTCAGTGTTGCTAGGCAGCTTGAACTAACCATACTTCTAACAGTGTGTTGGGGGTGATAATACTGTTGGTGAAAGAGCAAAACCGAGAGTGGTGAAATTGTTCTTTCAAATCTAATCATAGCCAGACATCTGTGATCTAACTTTAAGTCTTGCAGTGGAACAGCCTTTTCTAACTACAGTTTAAAAATAATAAGTTCTGATCAGCTTGTAGGACTCTTAGAAGACACATTAGATGACATGCATGTCAAGTTCAGAAAATCAGAAGTCTAGTTCTGATGAACATATATAGGTTTATTGTGCACTAAAGCTTTCTGCAAGAATCGGAACTACTAATAGTCAAAGCGAGTCAACGGAAGACAAAGTGGGCAGGATTTAGATCTCTTGTGGGTATGAAGGGACTCAAGACTGATGACACACATGACCCCTCCCTTGGGCTCAGCCTCATCATCTCCTACAGTGCATGAAGATTTTGTAGGAATCAAACTCCAGAACTCCCAATGTTCTGTCTTGCTCTCTCTTTCGCCCATGAAGAATTCTTATAAATAAATATATTTTTTTATTATGGTCACAGACCAGCATTACACATAAGAAACCTTAAAAATAAATAAACAAAACTAAAATAAAGACAAGATAATATTTAACAATTGGTGGTGGATTGTCAGGGGGCAGGCACAGTTTGTCTAATTTCGCAGAGTGTATTAACACAATTTAGCTGCATTCAAAAGAACTACGTTGGAATGATCCAATAACAGCAATTGCACCTGAAAAAGATGAGTGTTTTACGGGCTTTTTATCAGGTGAGGTGTTATGAGATGGGTCCGTGAGTCCTTATGGAATTATTTTTTATTTTGAAAAGATAATTATCTATCACTGTAACGTGTTTTCAGTTGGCCCCATTGCCAGTGTAAGGTGCAACCAATACTGATGTTTTAACTTAGGGAGGATAATATGACTGCTTTCATAAAGAGCAGTATTTAGAATAGAATAACAGAGTTGGAAGGGACCTTGGAGGTCTTCTAGTCCAACCCCCTGCTCAGGCAGGAAACCCTATACCATTTCAGACAAATGGTTGTCCAATCTCTTCTTAAAAGCTTCCAGTTTTGGAGCATTCACAACTTCTGGAGGCAAGTCATTCCACTGATTAATTGTTTACTGGAGATAGTAGTCAAAATCTGTGGGGAATGTGGATATCCACATTCTTCCGATGAGAAAATTCAACTTCAGGAGGTTGGGATGCAGCCTTTGAGTAGAATAAGCCAGTTGCTAAGTGGAAACTTGATCTGGGGGCAAAACAGCAAGTAGGAGGCAAAAGGAAGAGGAGGTCCTTGAAGGCAGCAAGCAGAAGACCTGGTGTTTGGCTTTGACCGAAGGGAACGTTGCTATGGTGTTGAACTAGCAGTGTTTGCAATTGAGTTTCACATACAGGGTCATCTGGGGTTGGTGAGCAGGGCAGCCAAACAGAATTCCATGGGTGGAGTGAGTGAATCCACTTAAGGGTTGAACCCTCTGGCTGTGTTGCTGCTGAGAAGCTCTGAACTTGTATGTTTAGATATCTTCCCCTGGGTGGGGATGGGCTTAGGGGCTGAAAATTTTCAGCTGGTTTGGGATTCTACCCAGTCACTTTTCACAATGTTTTGTTATTTGTTTGCCTAAGTAGATCCTTCGTCCTTTAGGAAGAGCTAGTTTGGCTGTAGGAGCACTATTATACTCCCTCTTTTTTTTTTGTTTAATGAGCAGAAGCATTGTGCCTTTTGAAAAATGAATTTAAAAAATAGGTAATTGCCCCCCCCTAAGCATACAGAAAGTTGTCATTTTACTGGTTGATGTCTTAGTCACGAGACCGTTTAAGCCATGCAAGAAATTGACAAAGTTGGAGTTAAATGATGAGTGGTTGTATGAAGAGAGAATCTGGAATGGGGACCCAAAGCTGAAGACCAGCGAAGAACTCAAGACAGGACCAGAGAAGAAACTGGAAATCAGAACACACCAACCTTCAAACCCTACTAAGAAGTCAATGCTTGGCCTTGCTGGTGGACACTAGGATCTAGAAGACTCTTCATTTGAGAAGATATGGTGGCCAGGCTCACCACCCAAAGCTAGGAGTTTCTTGCCTGGTGGTTAAGTTCTTAGCTGAGCCATTCCTACTGTTCCTACTGCTTAAGCAAACTGGGACCAAATAACCAATTAACATCAGCTCTAATTGGCTGGGACTTTTCAGACTCACTGCCCAATTTGCTAATTGCTTTACATTGCTCATAAAGAATTGCGGCCTTAAAGAAAAGTAGATTATTTATTTATAGCCCTTCTTTATTATGTTTAGAAATAACTCAAGATGGTGAACATATCTAATATTCCTTCTTCCTCTTATTTTCCCCACAACAACCCTGTTGGGCTGAGAGAGAGGGACTGGCCCAAAGTCACCCAGCTGGTTTTCATGCCTAAAGTAGGACTAGAATTCACGGTCTCCCAGTTTCTAACCTAATGCTCTTTGTATTTAAATAAGAATCACAACACTTGCCTTAAATGCAAAGGGTACGGGGTCTGTATCATTTAAATCGCAGTACAATTGTGACACAGAAAAGCCTTTTATCTTTGGTTCAGATTTTAAAATGTTTGTCCAAGTTAAAACATAAAAGACAACGGGCTACAAAGTTGACTTTTAAAATAATCTCTTACACCAACTACTCTAAATCCTGTCTATACTTTCATCCCATGCTAAAGGAAGTGGATTGCTATTTAAGGCGAGTTTGCATTGCCAGAAAGAAGGATTATTATTCAAGTAATTCACCAAAGGTTGGCATTCCTGCTTAAATCCATTTATATTCTACCAAAGTTGTTTTATCTAAAGATACCATGCTCCAGCCGTCTAATCCTGTAATAAACTATTTTCCTAGGTGGGAGATTTCTTTTCCATTACCTGGTTTATAAACATCTAGTTGCTCTTTCGACAAGTTAATAAATAAATGGCGATAAAGGAGAATATTTGTAGTTCAGGGTTGAAATGAGGGGTCCTTGGTTATTTTCTTGCAGATGTTTCATTACCCAGCTAGGGCCCCTAATAAATAAGTCTTTAAATAATCAAGAGCCCATTGGTCAGTCCCTTTCAGTTGCATGATTTTATTAATTCTGAAATATTCTGCAGGCTTTTTTTAAAAGGTAGGATGGGTCCATCAATTTAAGAATATTTTTTTCTATATTTTCAGTAAGTATTTTCTACACTCTGGCTAGATTCTTACATACCAGGATGCAGAATACCTATCACAATTATAATTTGACCAGGGTTCCAAGGCTGATGCTAACATGGATGGTTTGCCTGGATCCTTGTAAAATACAGGTGGAAAACATTGCAAAGATCTGAGAATTAGAGTAGAGCTCAGATTTTGCAGCATTCAACTAACCAACCTATGTTTTAGGTTTCCTGACATTTTCACGAGAGAATAGAATCTTAAATAATTTTAAACTAGAATCCACTAGTAGGCATAGGCGTTGGGCATCAGAAAAGGCAGCAATTTGTTAATTTGATTTTTAAAAATCCATGATTAACTTCTTCTATGTTAATGCAAGAAACCAGCATGGATGTGTCCACATACATCAAGAGTCCAGCTGTTTCTGTACTAGAGACAAATTCCTTATGTATCTAACCACACCTGGCAAAATATTCTATTCTATTCTATTCTATTCTATTCTATTCTATTCTATTCTATTCTATTCTATTCTATTCTATTCTATTCTATTCCCCATTCCCCATTCCCCATTCCCCATTCTCTATGTATTCTATATGTTCTGTATATTCTACATATTCCATAGTGTACTCTACACTATTTAGTTTTGACTGTACAATTTCTCAAATATCGTTTGTTCGGTAGCCCATAAGTCTAAATTCTAGTGGCATCTTTCCATTATATGATCTTCATCTTATTTATATTTTATTTCTCTTTACTGTGACAGTCCATTCTTCAAAGATAAATTGAGCGTATATTGTTCCTTGTGGAATTACTTCAGTAGATTTCAGTTTTTGCTTTCTGCTCTGGCTGTTTGGGTCACTAGCAAAGGATAAAAAGGGCTCAGGATAACTCGGCTGGTTGCCTCTCTGTGGTTTTTGTCTTTCATCAGGAGTATTAGTCATCTTTCCTTCTAACTGGCTGTCCTCCCCAGCTCCCACTGTAGACACTAACACCCATCTTTGTCTACTTTTTTCTTATTCTTATACGCTCCATGGAAATCCTTGCAGGGAACATTAAGTCCGTTTTACTCGTAAGGCCCCTGATGTTTTCCTTATTTATGTTCTTTGCCAGAAATTTTAGAGAGAAGATAGAAGCAACATTTTAAGAAGAAGGTTGATTCTTTTATTGTTATGGGAGAGGGGAGTAAGAAAAAGAAAATCCAAATTACTGGATGCCCATGACAGATTCTGTTAGCTACTTTCTGAGATCAGGGAAAAAAAAATCAAATCTGTTTTTACGTTTATAAATGATAAATTTGTATGTAGATAAACGGAATTTTGCACACTCGTTTTAAGCAGTGCCCAAACACAAAATATTTGGCTTGATGGACAAGAAAGTTGTTAGCTAATGAATTTTAGGAGTTGGCATTTGCTTTGACTGTATTAATTACAAAGCAAGTTTTATAATGACAGAATTCTCTGCTCTGCAAAACATGCTGGGTATCTGTTTATTTTAGTACCATGCGATTATTTGTTTATTTTTATAGGCTTCCATTGTTTTGTAGCTGCTCTTTTTAAAGATAGGTAGTCCTCAATGTACAACCACATTTGAGGCCAAAATTTATGTCGCTAAGCAATTTGTTAAGTGAGTTTTGCCCCATTTTATGACTTTTCTTGCCACCGTTGCTAAGCAAATCACTCCAGTTAGGAACATAATTGTTAAGTGAATCTGGCTTCCCCATTGACTTTGCTTGTGAGAAGGTCGCAAAAGGGGATCACGTGACCCCAGGACACCGTCATAAGTAGGAACCAGTTGACAAGCATCCAAATATTGATCCCATGACCATGGGGATGCTGCTACAATGGTCATAAGTGTGAAAAATAGCATAGCATAGCATAGCAATAGCACTTATATACCGCTTCACAGTGCTTCACAGCCCTCTCTAAGTGGTTTAGAGAGTCAGCATATTCATCTCAATAATCTGGGTCCTCATTTTACCGATCTGGTCATAAGTCACTTTTTTCAGTGCCATTGTAACTTTGAACGGTCACTAAATGAACTGTTGTAACTGGAGGACTATCTGTAGTCTGTTTTCATCTTCATTTGAAATGTTTCTTAAAAACATTTTTTGTAAGAAAGCCCCTTCCCACATTTTTGCTCATGGAAGACTAGTACAGAAATGAGAAACAGTTAAAATAAACAGTATGCTTCAGCCTTCTTCAGCTTTAGAATAACTGCATAACAGGCACCGACATCTTAAAGTATGTTACATGGGCTCTTCTGATTTGCCTTGACAGAAGGTTGATATCGTTCCATCATTTTAAGCAAGATGTAAAATATCCTTGCAAATTATTTTTTTTAGGAATTGAGAATACTGTAGTTTTTCATAACGTTGTATAGGGAGTTGACTGCTGTCTGATATGATCTGGTATATTGAGATGAAAATAAAATAGCATTTCTCTCCCCCTCCCCCCAGGGGCAGTTTTTATTCCAAGTTGTAGAAATCTTTCTCATGTTTGAATGTGTTATATATTGGAAAGGAAAGTTTTGTGTTCAGACAAAATTTATATACTTGAAGTTTTTGGATGCTGTATACTTGCGTTTGCCTTAAATGTTATTCTATTCTTAATAGCGTTTACTAGGTTGCTCTTACTATAAAATTGAATCTGCTTGCTTTCCGCCCCCCTCTCTCTTCCCAAATTTATTGGGTGCTTAATAGTCAAGCTGGTAAAGATTGCAGAAGTGTTTCCATTCTAACAGCTAACCTCTTGGGTTGAATTTTTCCACGCTCCTGGCTGTAATTCAGATTGCTATAGTGGAATACAAACCAAAAGGTAATAAAACATCTGTCACATTGGCTTCAATGGAATATAAATGGCTTCCACTCAATGGGAAAAAGCTTTCTGGAGAGTGTACCTCATTAAACAACAGCAAGCAGAGTAATGATGTAATATAATGGTGCAGTCAAGAAAAATAAGTATCAGAATGGTATACGAATGTCTGTACAGGTGAAAAACTATTGACTATATTTTAGCACTTAGTTTTATTATGATGATTGTGTAAAATTGCAATTTAAAGAGGGATGCAGTTTGGAATGTATTAAAATAAAAAAGCAGTTTCACAAATAATTAGATTGCTGACCAGCCAAAAAAGGAAAAAAAAATGATTCAAATGTTAAAAACTGGCATACGCAGGGAGTCCTTGACTTACGATCGCAACTGAACCCCAAATTTATGTTGCTAAGTGAGACATTTGTTAAGCGAGTTTTGCCCCATTTTGTGACTTTTCTTGCCACAGTTGTTTAAGTGAATCACTGCAGTTGTTAAGTTAGTGACACTAACTTAAGTTGTTAAGGGAATCTGGCTTCCCCATTGATTGTTCCCTTTCTAAATGCAGATGGCAACCCACTGGTCCAATGGTTGTCCAGTGGCGACAGGAGTCCATGGCTGTCCCTCTTGAATTAACTAAAACCTTCCCCACAATTAAGTGAAGAATTGTGGTAATCACATCTAGGGTTTAATCTGCCTCAATCCTGGTCAGTGATGAGGCCAACCAAGTGTTTAAATGACTAGGCTTGTATGCTACGGTAGACTAAATCTTAACGTTGTAAACCGTGAATAAACCCAGTTGTCTGGTTCTCAAATCGTGCTCAGTCATAAACTATGGTCTACACGCCACAGAAATCAGGTTTACACAGTTTATTAAGCCAAATCCAAAGCGGCACATTAGTCAACTTTTGAAAGAAAAGAGAAGAGCTTACAAAGAAGTGTTTATTTCCATGGCTAGTTTTCAGTTAAAAGTGAGGCAATGTGTTATGGTCTGCACTGACCCAGTGTATGTAACACTGACCCAGTGTTATGGTCTGCACCCCATAGCACTTTTATAGCACTCTCTGAATGGTTTATAACAGGGGTCTTCAAACTTGGCCCTTTTATGACTTGTGGACTTCAGCTCCCAGAATTCCTCAGCCAGGCATGCTGGGAGTTGAATTCTGGGAGTTGAAGTCCACAAGTCATAAAAGGGCCAAGTTTGAAGACCCCTGGTTGATAATATCAGCATTATTTCCATATTGCCCCAAACAATCTGGGTCCTCATTTTTACTGATCTCAGAAGGATGGAAGGCTTAAATCAACCAGGAGCCCCCTCAAGATTGCACTCTAGACTGTGGGCAGAGTGTTGCCATTGAGAAATGCACTGTATTTGTCTTCTTTCTTTTGAATCTGTAACAGATGGTCTTGTGTTCTTTTCTAGACAACAGCAGAACAGTTACAAGATGCTTATTTCTTGCCCGAATTTGTACTTTCTCCACAAGGAAGTTTTTTAGAAGACACCACAGGAGAGCAGTTCCTTACTTACCACTTTGATGATCAGGTTAGTCTGCTGAATATGAAATGAGGGTGATCCTTTTATTCAATGTTGGGAACGTCTCTGCTTGTTGGTGTGATGCAGCCCATCACTGTGTTGGTTGTCTCTGTGTCTAATCCAAGGCCATTTCAGACAGTCCTCATTTAGCAACTTTCTCGTTTAGTGACAATGATGAAACAATACAACTTTATGTCCAGTCCTCACACTGATGACCATCAAGGTCTGTAAAGCAAAGGGAAGCTGAAGTCAGATCATAAGCACAGTCGAAATTTCATTTAGCAGCTGCTTCACTCAGGGACTGAGTTGCAGGTCCCAATTGTGTTTGCTAAATGAGGACTATCTGTATTTCCCCTAGCATAATGGAAAGCTACAAAAAATAAAATGATATTCCTAGTTAAATGAATCCCTATCGGAACAGGAGGTTTTCTCAGTCTGCATAGAATCCCTGAGCAAAAGGCAGCCATATATGAACCTGGAACATAATCCATATGAATGGCTGCAGGACTTAGGTTTGGCTAGTCTAAAGAAAAGAAGAAATAGGGGAGACATGATAGCAGTATTCCAGTATTTGAAGGGCCGCCACAAAGAACAGGGTGTCACATTATTCACCAAAGCACCAGATGGAAGGACAAGAAACAATGGTTGGAAACTGATCAAAGAGAGAAGCAACCTGGAATTAAGGAGAAACTTCCTGACAGTGGAACAGCTTACCCTTTGAAATCATGGGCACTCCATCACTGGAGATTTTTAAGAAGAGACCAGACAGCCACTTGTCTGAGATAGTATAGGTTCTCCTGCTTGAGCAGGGGGCTGGACTAGAAGACCTCCAAGGTCCCTTCCAGCTCTATTCTGTTCTAATCTTTGAGCCATCTAATTTACGAAAAGAAATGGTGCAAAGATAGAAAAGAAGGGAACAGATGTTAGATATTCTCCTCTTCATGTCCCACTGAAAAATGAGAAGGTGTGTGCTAACAAACCTCATGCACTTGTGTATGTCAATGAATTGTATTCTGTGTTAACTACGGCATAAAAATGTCCTTTTATAGAGAGATGACTCAGATTAGTTTTGCCTGTGTTCATTTATAAGTCCATTTCATTTCATTTCCACATTGATCTGTGAGCGTTTGTGGTCAAGTCAAAGATCTGCATACTTTGATGAAGTCAGTAACATAATGTGTTTTAGGCACAATTTGGGATGTTTTTAAAAGCCCAAAAAATTCATCCCCAATTGTAGAGAATGGCAAGAATAACTGTTTTCTCAAACATATGTTAATTCAGGAAGTGGAAATTATATTGGTTTCCTTTGAAATGAAGATCAAATTGTCTTCGGTAGTCAACCAAATACTTTACAAAAGGATTTCTTATAATACCTTCCACAAGACATAGTGACATGCAAGAGATCGAAATGCTGCAAACCAACTCTCATATTGTATTTTTTAAAATGGAACATTTGTAATATTCACAAAACCATCTTAGAGAAATCCCTAAATACAGCTAACACTCCATAATGTGTAGCCATGGAATGCATCACTTTCCATGTTTATTTTTTTTTTAAATTTTTTTGCAGGACTGGGTTATTTTGTGCTCGCCGAACTTTATTAAACAGTGAAATTACAAAGGGAGTTAGTAATGGATAAAGCAGGGACTCTGGAAAATAACAAACCGTGTTTCTTCTAATTAGACTGGCAATGCGTATTCCAGAAGCTAGAGATAATTGCGCTAAATGTGGAGTAGAGATATAATGGCAAAGAAAATAGCACATAAGAGCCCCTGTTAATCTTGGCAAATGTTCTAAAGTTAACCTGGGAAGTGTGTCACAGGCTGTGGACATTCGTTTGTAACACGAGGCCTCCCCCAAACACGTTGATCTCTGCATGAAATTGATGGGACATGTACATGGACACTTAAAGCACACAGGTAGCACAGTGTGAGTAATGCAGAGATGTAAAGGCCCCCCAATCTGTTAAATGGGAAATAGTTTCCTTTTCCCCTGCCCAGCCAGCCTGGCTCCAGATAAATTCTGCTCATGGCAACTATTCTTTCCCTGAAACATAGTTTGATATGTGAGAATGATGGCCATGTTAGATTACAGTTGTGGGGTCTTTGGTGCTCTCTGAGCTTGGTGGTTTCCTGGCAGATGTTTCATGCAAGTGCACCAATGATGTGTCCTGGTTGGATAATGAAACATCTGTAAGAAAACATCCAGGTTCAGAGAGCACCAAGGTCTCCAAAGTTCAACCTTAGCTACAAATATTCTCTTCTGTCAGTAGATTATAATTTTCAGAAGTGGTCAAGGCCGCTATCTATCACCATCTCTCTGTGGTATTTCCTGTGGACCATCTTAGTTTGCTACCAGTCAGTTGAGATTTGAATCCACCCCTCAGATGCAACCGTTCAATGCCAACGTGAAATCCCAGGTCCTCCTTGGTTCCACCAGCCAACCCATCTTAGCAGATGGCTCTTGGGGCATGCCTCTTCTGATGACCAGGGAGGAAGAGGAGAGTCTGAGCAGAGACGGTCCCATAAGTCAACCAGCCCCAAACCTTGAAGGGCTTTTGAAGGGGGCAACCAACACCTTGAATTGCAGCCAGTAGCTTATCTATAAAAGAGGTGAGAAGATTTCTTATTGCTTTGTGTGTGTGCACATGTGTGTGTGTGTGGCCACGATGAAATCAGAGTTGTGGGTTAGACTGATGTGTGAATCAAACCTTGATTTATATTCAGAGGAGAGCTCCTGAAAATCACTGGGACTTAAAACCTTTTCAGGATTCAACTGGCTTATTTCAATGTGTCAGGTTTGATTTAATGAAAATGTAGGGTGTTATGTGAACTTTGCCAGTGACCTTATCCCTGAGAAACTTGGTGCTTGAGAATATAAAATTAAACAAAAAATAAAATAAAATAAACATGATTTGTAGTGAAGGAAGACCTGTGAACTCATCTTTACCCTTGGCTGCCCACATGGTTTCTCCAGCTTTCGGTTGCTGCTTTCTATCTTTGCAACACAAATATTTGTTTCTTTTCTGCTACGATATTAAGTTATGTTATCCAAAACCATGATTTTTCTCTGAAGATAGAATGAAGGACTACTTCTATCTATGTAATCTGGTTATTCACTGCGGAGCTGGCATTTAAGCCTGTTAAAACGAATGTTACTGCTGCTTACATGTTTTTTTTTCAAACGTGTATCTTAAAAGACTCACTGTTAGTTTGAAATAGAGACAAGTAAAATATTAATAGGAACAACCTGAAGCCTGTTCTACTGCAGCAATGCTGTGCGTGGATTCTGCACTCATAGTTCATTATATTCAGCTGTATGAAGCCCTTTAAATGCAACCTTGTAGGTATAGCAGATGGGAAACCTTGCAATTCCACATATCCATATATTATTCAATAGCTGGGAGAAAAAAAGGGACATTGATTTGCTCCCGAAGCATCTCTACAGTCCCTGTTTCATACTTGCACTATGGCGGTTAATATATTTCTAATTTTATTAAAGTACCATTATTCATAGAGTGTGCTAGCTATGGTTGAATATTTACTAAGAAATGTGTTTCAGTTCTTGGCTGCAAAGCTTGCTTTGTTCATTTTGGACCAGTTTGTATTTGGCACCCAAAAACCATGCCCCATCATTTATACACAATTATTGGAATTTATGCATATTAAGCAACATAGTAATGCATAAAATACAATAGTGGCTAAAACTCTGACAAATCGCTGTAGTTGAAATTGTCCCCAAATTGATTTCCCTGTGTGATATTTGAACATTTTGTCACTTAGACAGCCCTGATTGAACCCCAAATATCTTCCTGCTTATCCTGGATAATCCCAAGGACTATCCATATGTTTAGTTGGCTATTGGACAGTTTAAGAGATTATCTATAAGTATATGGGCATTGCCTTTCCTTGAAACATCATATTTTTTATTTTTGCTTCTGTCCTTCTAAGTTGCTCAAGAAAAAAAAAACACCAGTTATTTTTTCCCAAATATTAGTAGTTCTGGATTACTTTCATACTGTTGTTTTCCCCCCCAACGTTCAAGGTAACTGCTTCCAAGTAATAAAATCATTCCAGATGATAGACCACCAACAGTGGACATGAGTAAGATTATGGGACAAATATGGTCATCTCCTCGGTTTTTTTCTTAACTAAGATCTGGGACAGCCTCTCCCAGCTTGATACCATCCAGCTGTGTTAGATTTCAGCTCCCATCGTCCCTGATTCTTAGTCACTTTGGCTCTGGGCGCGAAAAGATTTGGAAGATGAAAGGCTGAATGAATGTACAATTTATTTCTTTTTGAAAAGAAACAGCACCGAATGAGAAGTCCCGAGTAGGGTGGAGAAAGATCCTGTAGCAAGACAAGTGAGAATGCTCACTCACTTTCCAAGTTTGGTCCTTCATGTTATTTTCTTCCTATCTCTGCAGATAAGCAGTTTCCTGGCAGTTGACAGCTCTGATTATCTGTATGGGAAAGTTGGATGGGGAGCACCCATTTAATGGGGAAGGTGCACAGATTCCCGAGTTCTTCCCACAGTTTTTAATGCATTACATCAAAATTGTATTACTGTATGGGCCAAGAAGTGTTTCTCCCCAGTTGTCTTTTCTCTGTCTTTCATTTTCGGATCCATCCTTCATTCCCTTGTCTCTTTTTTTCTCAGGACTTTCTCCAGTTTTTCAGTAATAAAATCAACTGACCGTGCTTTCATTAGTTTATCTCCGGCATCTTTCTTCTACCCTTCACATCTGACCCATTTTTCTTTATGATTTGTCTCCTTAATTCTTCAAAGTCAGCTTTCCTCCTTTTGGGAGGAATCCCATTTCATATCTAGCGTTCTGCTGCTCCTTGACTCTCGTTCACTTTGTCTTTGAAGCTTTCCTATCCCTTCTTGCAAAGGCATCAAGGCAAGTGAGACATTTGTTAAATGGGTTTTGCCCCATTTTACGACCTCCCTTGCCACAGTTGTTAAGTGCATCACTGCAGTTGTTAAGTTAGTAACATGGTTGTTAAGTGAATCTGGCTTCCTCCATTGACTTTGCTTGTCGGGTTAGGTCGCAAAAGGGGATCACGTGACCTTGGGACATTTCAACCGTCATAAATATGAGTCAGTTGCCAAGTGTCTGAATTTTGATCATGTGAACCACGGGGGGGGGAGGTGTTGCAACAGTTGTAATTGTGAAAAACAGTCATAAGTCATTTTTCCCAGAGGCCCATGTATTATTATGTAATTGTAACTTGTAACTTCGGTCACTAAATGAACCATTTGCATCAAAAGACCCACTAACAGTCAATGTAAAATGTTTAATAACAGAAAGTATTAGCATATGCAGATCTATTCTCATTGAATGTAGATGTATTATTGTGTTCAGCTGAGTTTACTTCTAAATAAGTTTGTGTAGAATTGCAACTTTAGCCTGTGATATTGTGTACAGTAAGTATTTAAAACTGTGGAATTGATTTCCAATTAAATATACATAGGCATACTGTGCAAATCTTTCATTTTAAGATGACAGCAGTGGAGAGGATCCAGCTTACATTAAGCCTTTAAAAACACTATTGATTTTATTCTCATTTTTGTTGATGATTTATATCCTGTCTTTGAACTAAAAATAATACAAAGCAATTTAAAAAGATGCATTTGTAGGATTTTTGTTAGACAACGGAAGGGTGTGCTACTTTTCAAGTTAGGATAGTTGGGTTGTTGTTGTTTTTTTGCCTGATTCTTAATCTGGAGTATGTAAATATAAATGGAAGTAATTTTTAAGTGGCTCTTCCTGCCTCCTAATGCTGTTTTTGTTTTGTTTTGTTTTGTTTTGTTTTAAAATCTGCTTATTTGCTTTACACTAGGACAAAAATGTTAAAAACGATATGGACAGATGAATAGAAAAGATTAGTTCTTTAATCGGTTGCAATGTGGTTTTGATTTGTTGGCAGTGCTCGTGGAATACGAGGGCCAGAAAAAAATTGTGCTTCTAAGTCAGTCTTATGTCATAGGTACTGTAACATAAATCAAGCCCCGATGTTTTTCTTGAAAAATCAGAGCTTTCTTTCTTTCTTTCTTTCTTTCTTTCTTTCTTTCTTTCTTTCTTTCTTTCTTTCTTTCTTTCTTTCTTTCTTTCTTTCTTTCTTTCTTTCTTTCTTTCTTTCTTTCTTTCTTTCTTTCTTTCTTTCTTTCTTTCTTTCCTTTCTTCTTTTACTTTTTAGTAACTTTATGCGTGAGGTGAGCTTCCAACTTGGCTGAGTTTCTGCTAACCACTTGTGGGCAGTGTGACTCGCCCACACACGAGTGATGGAAGCAATAGAAAAGTTTTGAAGCTAAAGCACTCATGTTGGTGATGGCTGGATCTACTTGCACACTTAGCTAAGAACAGGACCGGTTTATAGTGTAAACTGTGCAAGTAGAATCAGCCATCGCCAGCATGAAAAATGCTTCACTGGGACTAGGCAAATCTGTTTCAAATCTGGGTTTTTGGAACCACGTGCAAATTGGAGGCTGGCATAGAAGGAAGAGTAGTTGGCTGGGTTTCTTTAGATGTTCTGTGCGTTGTGCCTCATAACAGGAGCATCTTGACCCATCCCCAAGATGGCGTTCTGAGCCAACAGGAATTTTGTCTCTCCTGCTGACAAACAGCTGGTTTCACTGCCAAAGCTGGCTCTTTGGTGGCATGCTTCCCGGTTATGAATGGGAGCTACTAGGAATGACTCAAGATGCCTCTTGGATGATCTGAGAAGAGGACCTAGAAGGTAACAAGTCTAGGTGGGAGGGGTCAGAGAGTCAAGTCTCCATCTTTTTCCTTTCCACTGTCTGCTTTTTAAAAAATGCCTGGATTTTAACTGTACCACTGTTGTGAACTTGAGGGATATGACCCAACCGTGGGCCAAATCAGGACTCTTTGTGGAGAAAGGTGTTACGATTCTCACAGTGTGAAATTCTACTCTTAAACCTGTCCCAAACTCTAAAAAAATGCAATCCATTAAAAAAAATAAATGGATCAGGAAAGGATATTATGTCAATAATACATAATAATACATGGGCCACCAAATCTTCCTCTGCAGATAAACTCTGGCTGGCAACTTCAGAGGCCCTTCACAGTTGGTGCAGCACTTATCTTGGCTGTTTTTTGTGTGTGTCAGAAGTACCTGAAGTGCTTCCATGGTGAAACGATTTGCTGGTGATATCACCATTGCTCGGAGGATGCCCAGTTGGGAGCACCTTTCATGCCTCCATGAAGTTGCCAACCCAAGTGGTACCCATTAATCTACTTGCAGTCGCCTGCTTTGAAACTGCTGGATCAGCAGGAGCTGGAGCCTGTGACAGGAGCTCACCCCACCACCAGCAGCAACGGGTCTCAAATGCAAGCCTACTGATTGGCAGCTCAGTGTTCTAACCTCGTGAGCCCCCGTGCTTCTCCATCTTGGTCACGTATAACTATGGTTTTTCTTGATAGACGCATCAAAAGTGAAAGACAGACACATGTTCCCAAATAACCTCAGGGCATGCACCAAGAGAGCCCTGATGGAGCTGAGATCCTCAGCAGGTGTCCATTACATGTTTGAAAATTTGTGTCTGCTCCCTGTAGGGGTACAGGAGTTTTGGGGAAGATGCGTTATTGTAACCGCAGCAAATGCAGTTACTGAATAAAGGGTGAAAGCAGCTTTAAGTCTGTTCTCATTTCAAATATTATGTAAGAACCCTGTCACTTTTAATCATTTTTCCTGCATAGTTAGTGGAATTAAAAGAAAAAAATGCTTTGCAGAAAAAGTAGGCTTCTGATGTTACAGTTTATTTTGGCTCTAAAGAGAGATCTTAAGATATAAAATTCATTATCTAATTTTTCTGAAATAGTCTTAGTCTGGCAAGGAATTGATTTTTGCTTTCTGGCAAGGAATTGATTTTCGTTTTTTGTTTTTGACTAGCAAAGGAAAATGTTGGTGGCCATAGAGAAAAAAAAACCACCCTCCTTTATTCTTGTACTGATTCCATAATGACATTTTCTGTTCTGATTTCGGTGGAGAATAACACAGGGCATGTGTTATATACCACATCAGCCTTTCAGTGGAGACAAGATAGGAAGTGTAAATAGGGCTTCTTCCATTCATTCTTTGAGTTGGGAATGTGGTGGAATCAGTTGGGTGATTTTATGCTGGCGTTCTTTCCTAATGTTGTAGAAATTTAATTAAGCAGGCATCAGAAGTTGTGAATTAACAGTGACTTGAACTGCTTGATGGAAGCAGGAGTGAAGGAAGGGAAAAACAGATTAATACTGTTTGGAATTTTCTTTTTTTGGCGGGTGGGGGGGAATGCACACTATATTATAATGCTAAATTAAGAGCTGAATGTAAGTGTTTCTTATATTCTAGGAAGAAGTCTTTGGAAATCATTCTTGGTACATATTTTTCCTTTCCTTTCCTTTCCTTTCCTTTCCTTTCCTTTCCTTTCCTTTCCTTTCCTTTCCTTTCCTTGTTCTTTATACCTTTCTGCACCTCTGTTTCTATCTGTCTTTTTCCTCATTGTCTTTCTTCCTGACTGCTAGTTTATATTTGGCAGAGTTCTGGGGCAAATGCTTAGAACCTTGGATGACCGTGAACATATTTCAATAATTTAATAAACTTAATAAACAAATATTTCAGAAGCACACCTTCACGAGAGCATTTGAAATAATAAAATACGGAAAGAAATGTAATTGATGGACGGGCATAACAATGCGAGCATGTGGCAGTCCTTAAGTTTTGGAATCTGATTAGACTCTTAGGGTATCCTTTAAAGTGACAGTGTCAGTCTCGTGGCAAATGACCCCAATATTGCATTAATACAGTGTGGGATTTCTTGTAACAAATTATTAAGCTAAAACCAACTTTTTCTCTCTAGCTTTCTAATTTGATTTGCTTTTTGCTGCAGGCGAGCACACGTTAAGGTCATTCCATGTTTAAACAGGCCACATGGATTTTAGAAAATTGAAAACACTTGGAACATCTTTTTCTGAATTCATTGGTTGGAGCTGATCTCTAGACTCTTGAGACTGAAACATATCTTTCTTAAATTAGATTCACGTAAGCTGAATACTTCATACCTGACACATGCTTAAATTAGAAAAAGGCCTTTAAACCTTTATTCTATAATGCGAATGGCTCATCCTGGATAGCCATAGGTGAAGACAGAATCCTGATTCTTCTGTGGGATTTCTAGAACTTGAGTTACGACTGCAGGTTCTGTACAGGCAGTTCCTGACGTATAACGGTTCACTTAGTGTCCGTTCAAAGTTACAATGGCATTGAAAAAAGTGACTTACGACTGTTTTTCACACTTACGACCATTGCAGCATCCCCATGATCATGTAATCAAAATTCAGATGCTTGACAACTGACTCATATTTATGACGGGCTGCAGTGTGTGATTCCCTTTTGTGATCTTCTGACAAGTTCAATGGGGAAGCTGGATTCACTTAACAACAACAATTCATTAACTTAACAACTGTAGTGTTTCACTTAACAATCTGGGACACTACACATCCTCTTCACGACCTGTTTCCCTTGTTCCCTTCTGGGAGGAGGGGGCTCCGTGGTATCCGAAGCAGAACATCCGGATTCAGTCATAGTTTTGTTCCATACAGTATCAACCTTGTGAACTCTTAAGCTTCCTCCTTCCGTTATGTATTCAAAATGGACAGTGATTAATATTTATATGTTACTTATATGTAAGGGTGTAGGTATATACATATGTATGTATATAGCATGTCTGTATGTGTGCTATGTATGTATACACTTTTGAGAGCAGGCAACAGAATTTCATTTTTAATGTATGCCAAAGGGCCAGTAAAAAATGACAATAAAGGTTCTCTTATCTTATCTCACCTCACCTCATCTCATCTCACCTCACCTCACCTCACCTCACCTTACCTTACCTTACCTTGGCAAGAAAAGTTGTAAAATGGGACAAAATTCATTTAGAAATGTCTCAGTTAGCAACAAAAAAATTGGGCTCAATTGTGGTCGTACCCATATGTTCTCATGGTTAGGGCAAATAAAGAATAAAGCTAGGCATTTGGTTAGAAACAATTTTCAACCTACAAAAGTTGAGATTATTTGCACATTCAAGTTTCATATCGGGCTTCCATTGTGTTTGGGTCCATGAGCAGGTGATGTCTTCCAAAAATAGTTTTCCCAAAATTATTGCACCAAATCTTTCCCCATGGGTTCAGAGGTCATATAGCTTGGAGAATTAAGTGACTTGAACCAGGGAATTACACCTCTTATGCCATATTGGTAAATATAGTGATGGTCCTTGATTAGTCATCTAATTCTTAAATGAAATGTGTTGAGTTTCCTGTGTAAATTTTCAAAAGCGTTTGTGGGCAGAACATACAAATTCCTATTATTGGATGAGAGGACTATAATTCAGTGATCAGTTATGTTTTGTGCGTGTTGGGTACAAGATTTGATCCCTGGGATCTCCTGTTTAAAAAAAGCATAAATTAACAGTGGGAAAGAGCTTTTTCTAAGAGCCTGGAAATTGCTACTAGTCATCGTGTAAAGCAGGGGTCCCCAACTCCCCATCTGTGGACCAGCACCGGGCCCCAGTATGCCAGAAACTGGGTCATGCAAACAAGCGAAACCCCATCTATGGGATGCAGGCAGCACATGAACCCAGGCCCCCTCTGATCTGTGGGAAAACCTCTCTCCATGGAACCGGTCCCTGGTGCCCAAAAGGTTGGGGGGCGCTGGTGTGAAGGCAAAGATTTCCATATCAGTTGTGTCTGATTCTAGGGCACAGTGCTCACCTCTGTCTTTGGGCCAAGGATGAAGAATGTCATGGTGTACACCATATTAAACTGAATGAATAAATAGCATTTAATAATGTGGCTTTCTATTAGCCTAAGTAGTGGCTGTCCTAAGTCTACTTTGGTTGTTAAGGCACTGCATTCTTACTACAGAAATTGAACACTGATTTTAACTTAGTGGGCCATAGACAAAGGGTTTTCCAATGACTAGAGCAATTGCCTAAACATTTCCCTTCTTTCTGAACTTCAGAGTAGATGTGCTACTTTAAAGAGATGATGCTACAGGTCCCTTTTGGTTTTTTTTTAAGTGAAGGAAGAGGATGATATAGGTCGGATATAGACCCGAGAGTGTTGAGTTTGAAAGAGGGGTTTCTCACCCATGAGTGAAACCAACCAAGGAGCATCTTTTTGGAGAACAGAGCAAAGCCTTGGTGAAGTAGGAGATGATTTACAGGATGACCGTTTTTCAGCACATGTGTACATC
The DNA here is from genome assembly GCA_023970755.1 of Azemiops feae. Lineage (NCBI taxonomy): Eukaryota > Metazoa > Chordata > Lepidosauria > Squamata > Viperidae > Azemiops > Azemiops feae. The sequence continues at coordinate 1,123,929 of JALGBA010000552.1, read as the reverse complement.
TTAGAATGAAGAGTAGAAATCCCATTGACTGTAGCATTGAGAGGATAATATGCAACTGTGTGTTACGATTAAGACTCCATTAAAGCCTTTTTTTTGCTGCCTCTTTGCTGGAACTTGCTGACATTTGAGGTTATTCATCACCTTAGATGATTGGATGCACTGGGCCTCCTTTTTTCCATGAAACACAGTAGAAGGCTGTGAAAGCTGCCAAAGAAACAGGGGAGCGAGTTGATCTTTGCCAAATAGATAGCTCCAGTGTCTCTCCAGTTAACAGCAAGGCAGCTAAAAATACAAGTTGAAAGCCATAAAACTCTTTTTCAAGCTCCCCGAAAACATCAAAAATGCCAGGATGGTGTTTACTTAATTTGAAAAATCTGTGCCTAAGTTGACGGATGCCAACTTGCAGGACGGAGAACAAGCAATGGGCTAGAATTTACTGTGTTACGATTCAATTAAAAATTAACATGTATTTTCTTGACAACACGGCTCACGGTTTTTAAAAAGAAGTATTGAACGAATACTTGTATTGAACATTTTCTGTATTTCTTACCATTCGGGAGAAAGGGAAAAAAAAAAAAGGACATCATTAGTTCTGACATCTGTTTTTAACACGTTCCCACACATTTTTGGATGGCTGCCTGGTCCGAGCTGAAAATTGACGAAGGGATCATGCAAAGATGGCCTAGGGGTCCGTTCCCAGCTGGTACGGCATCTGGAATGTGGTATATTGTGGATAGATTCGGAGCTATAGTTTAATATGATTGGTATTCAAGTGGTGGGACTGCAAGGGAAGAAAAGATCGGGACTGACACTTTGCTTGCGTAGTCGGCGATGATGAAATGTTCAAAATATCACCGGCCGTCTTTTCTTACTGTGTGGTGGGGTGCATCTGTGTGCTACATCGCTTACTGATTTGGAATTTTATACGGTAGACAGTGAAGTCATTTTTGTAACAGGTACAATTACTTATCTTTCTCAGAAGCTTTGGCCATGTGTTCATTTGTCTTTTCTCTGTGTATGAGGGTGTCTGTCTTTCCCTGCCTCCCCTCCCACCCATGCTTTTGTTTTCTTAGAAGAAAGCTGTTTGTGTGTGTGTGTGTGTGTGTGTGTGTGTGTTTAAGAAATAATTTGGGTTGTGCCTTCCTCTCTCCCTCCCTCCCTGCCTCCCTGCCTCCCTCCCTTCCTCCCTCCCTCCCTCCCTCCCTCCCTTCCTTCCTTCCTTCCTTCCTTTCCTTCCTTCCTTCCTTCCTTCCTTCCTTCCTTCCCAAGGCAGCGAATATACCTAATAATACTTCCTCCTATTTTCCCCATCACAGCAGCTCTGTCAGGTGAGTTCAGCTGAGAGAGATTGATTGGCCCAAAGTCATCCTTCTGGCTTTCATGCCTAAGGAGGGACTAGAACTCACAGTCTCCTGGTTTTTAGCCTGGTGCCTTAAGCTCTAGACCAAACCGACTCTCTTTATAATTTTCTTTTCCCTTTTTTTTTTGTTTGAGTTTCTTTTGGTTGGTTATTAAAACAAACAAATAAATAGTTCTTTGTAATCCAATGACATGTTTTGCTTCTCCCTTATATATTTATAATATTTAAATCCCTCAAGCAGTACAATGTTGAAAAGTGAATATTCACAAGGTGTTGTTTTTTTCCTCCCATCTCTCTGAAACATTACCCCCAGATCCTCACTCTTCCTTCAACGGTATCAGTTTAGCATTTTACCTCTTTGGCAATTTTCCACTTACATCTAAATTAAATTTGATCACACTGTAGTCACTGTTTCCAGTCAGTTCAGCTGTATTCGCATCTTGCCCTTGGCTCTGAGCACTGTTCATTTATTTATTTATTTTACAATATTTATAGGCCATCCCCTTCCTCTTAGATTCTGGCTGGGATACAGCAAACTCAAAAGACAAGAATGCAGAAACCCAGGGCAAAGAGTTTAAACAGATTTATCAATAATCAAATAAGCATTACAAACACCCAGTAAATTAAATTGGGGAAGTAGGAGCCAAATGCATACTGAAACAAAATGGGTTTAACCTACATACAAAAAAAAAAAAACCCTAACAGGGCTGAGTCCAGCTACACTTCTGAGATGAGCATATCCCATAAAATGGGTACCACCATTGAGAAAATGTGTTTATCTCCTCTCTAAGTCCAAAGATGAATTCTCTTCTAGTGTATTTTATGACTGCCTGTTCTAGATCAGCATGGATCTAGAATGAATGCTAGGTAACATTCATCAATGTTCAGTTTTTAAATTCTCAAGCGCTTGAAATCCTATTTTGCAAAGAAGCATCTTGTATTTCCTTTCTCCCTCAAAAAAAGAATGAAATTCTTTACCATTTCTCCTGGCCATATTCAGTAGACAAATCTTCTCAACACGGGCAACTTTAGATATTATTCTGTGAAATTTATACCGTTCATAGTATCTTTCTTTTTGTTGATTTCCTCCCCCCCCCAATTTGGTAGCGTAACTTTTGATTTGATGGGTTTTTTTTTCTTGTAATTGTACCAAGTATGGGGAAGATGCTAAGTGAGTACTTGATATGACTTATGTGTAAGGATTACTGGATGGGAGAGTTTAATTTCTGGTTCCGTGTTAGATGCAAACGAGAGTATTGCTTTATATTTATTCGACGTCATTTCCTTATCAGTCTGCAGATTTTAAAATATAATGCATGAAAATAGGAAATGTTTTTTTAATATTCTCAGCAGAAATGGTGTAAAAAATTTCACTTAGCCTGCAAATATGCTTATCCCAAATGAATAGTGGGGTCAAAGGGTAAGTAGAGGAGAATGCTTAAGCTCATTAAACCAAAACAATTATTTCCACTGTTTCTTCTAACTGCATACATTTTGTAGCTTTTTGTTCAAGTATTTTGCACATATTTATTAATGCTGTGTCCTTTCATGGCTACGTACCAGCAGCTCCAGTTACCCAATTAAAGCAGTTTCCTTTCTTTGCCAGAAAAATGTTTTCTTGAAATGACTTTCACTTCTTGGGGTACTTGAAGTGGAGAGCTTTAGGAATAACAACACATCTGTGTAAACGAAAACATTATTTTAAGGAACAACATTAGGTCAACTGGCTACCAGACTTTATATACAGAGTTCTTGGAATGAGTGACGTATTTGCAGATTGCATTTAGATAGCTTGCAAAATATAAACTTAGAAATACTATATCCAGTTGCGGGGGGAAAAGCCAAGAGTAGACAAATAAAGGAATTATTTTGCTCTTGTTTTATAACAGAATAACAGAGTTGGAAGGGACCTTGGAGGTCTTCTAGTCCAACCCCCTGCTCAGGCAAGAAACCCTATATTATTTCAGACAAATGGTTGTCCAATCTCTTCTTAAAAACTTCCAGTGTTGGAGCACCCACAACTTCTGGAGGCAGGTTGTTCCACTGGTTAATTGTTCTAACTGTCAAGAAATTTCTTCTTAGTTCTCGGTTGCTTCTCTCTTTGATTAGTTTCCATCCGTTGCTTCTTGTCCTGCCTTCTGGTGCTTTGGAGAATAGAATGTCTCTCTTTTCCTTGTGGCAGCCCCTCAAATATTAGAACGCTGCTATCATGTCACCCCAGTCCTTCTTGTCATTAAACTAGACATACCTGTTCTTTGTATATTTTAGCCTCCAGTCCCCTAATCATCTTTGTTGCTCTTCTCTGCACTCTTTCTAGAGTCTCAACCTCTTTTTTACATCGTGGTGACCAAAAGTGGATGCAGTATTCCAAGTGCGGTCTTACCAAGGCATTGTAAAGAGATACTAGCACTTCACGTTATCTTGATTCTAACCCTCTGTTAATGCAGCCTAGAACTGTGTTGGCTTTTTAAAAATCCTTACAAGTCCCCTCAAGGTGTCTAAATCTAACCCCTCTTGAATTCTGTTGAGTCTAATCTAGTGGCACTTAATGCTGACCATTAGTTGACTAGATTCTTGTGCCTAAGCATGAGCAATAAATCAGCTTAACTGGAAATTAACATTGGTCCTAATATTTCGCGCCTGACAGATTGGCCCAAATTCACCCAACCGGCTTTCATAGCTAAGGTGAGACTAGAACTCACCGTCTTCTAGTGATTGGCTGAATGTCACCCAACCGGCTTTCAGGCCTAAGGCCATACTAGAACTCACCCTCTCCTGGTTTCTAGCCTGCAGTAGTAACCACTACTGTCTTTTCTAACTTTGCTTTTAATGTTAATATCCAGGTAGCCTAAAGATGGAGTCTAGTCTTGAATTTTAGCCGTTGGGATAAAATAGGAAAGTTTTTTTTTGCAGCAATAGTGTGGCAGAAACACAAGAGATGAAATAATATTTGTTAGTGAGAACTTGAAAAAGACAAGACAAAATCCAGAGTGTTAGTAGACGTTAGTAGAAGGCCTCCGCTCTCTTGAAGATGAAATCATTCGAAATTTCACTGTATATTTATTAAAACATGAATAACCATTAAAGCTCTATTCAGATAAGGGCTTGCCAATCCTAAAATAGATGGCTGGAACCTTGGCTCGTAATTGCATTTTTCTTTTCCCTCCGTGATGTTACTCAAGAAATATGCATCTTGTCAGTGCACATAAGCACGCACAGCCAGACCGGTAAAGCAGTTGTGTATACAGTCCTTCGCTGCTTGCTCAAGCACTTCTCTCTAAAACAACCTTGGCAACTTTACAATGTATGGACTTCAACTCCCAGAATTTCCTAGCCAGCCTGGTTAAAGTTGCCAAGGCTGGGAAACATTGCTCTAAAAGAATCAGAAAAAGGGGCGAAACTGTTTTTGCAGTTTCTCATTAAGGAACCAGTTACAAGTTTCATTAAAATGGTGCTAGGCTGCCTAGCTTTTTCAGATTTTGCCTTGAAATTCGATCAAGAATTGGCAAAGGAGAGAGACATCATTGACTTCTGAAAGGTACCCACTTGGTCCACTATCCTTTGTTAAAGCAGGCAGACAGTAAAAAAAAAAGGGATTGTAGTTTTGTGAGGTCTTTAGTGCACTCCGAGTTGGTGTTGGTTGTGTCACACTTAATGACCATTGCAGGTGATAAAAATTCAGACGCTTGGCAACTGACCCACATTTACGACCGTCGCAGTGTCCCAGGGTCATGTGAATCACACACTGCAACTGTCATAAATGTGAGTCAATTGCCAAGCATCGGAATGTAAATCACACGACCACGGGAATGCCGCAACGGTCGTAAGTGTGAAAAACGGTCACAAGTCACTTTTTTCCAGTGCCGTTGTAACTTCGAACGGTCACTAAATGGAACTGTTGTAAGTTGAGGACTGCCTGTATTACTGTTATTTTACATGGCAGTCTTGTAAAGGGCCGGTTGTGAATAAAAAGGGCTTCTGATTTGGATGGATCAAGGTAAATATTTGTAGTAATGAATCCCAAAACAATAAAAATTTGGGAAAGGAAGGTGTGTCCATCTCATAACTTGCCTTTATTACTCAAAATAAATTTTTAACCAGAAAAACAAATCCAAGCATTACCTTTCAGGCATTGGAGAGTTTTGAAGTATAACCCCCGCTTGATTCCCAAAGTTGATATCAGGCGATTCTTTTATCCTTGATTAGGCCAGCAATTAATTTTTCTAGTTCCACTTATTTTAACTGTTTGTTTCTTTGTGTTAGCTAATGTAGTGTTGCTTCATTTGGGCTGAGGTTTCATTATGGCCAATTAAACCGTTACGTGACACCCGAAGAGTGGAATTAATAGTCGATTCAGCAATTAAAAGGAAAAAAAAGAAATGAATTGCTCGATGTGATTTCTCACCACTTGATCTCTGGAAGGATTGTGGAGATTGGAGATGTCAGTGAAACCGAAATAGAGGCCTGCTTCTCTTGGCTTCTGAAGTTCCCCTCAGAAACACGGTGCCAGGCAGGAGGCCAAAATGCTTGGCAGACTCCCATTTCCCACTGGCTGGTTAAGCGAGACATAACCCACGCCCAACCCTTTTGTGTAGGGATGGAGACGGTGCCCCACAAGGCATTAGGCCTCGTTGGCAAAAGAAAAGAAAAGAGGAGGCCCCACGGCCAAGGACTGAAAGAGAATCCAGGATTCAAGAACAATAGAAAAAGAAAGAATAATAGAAAGCATGAAAAAAGAACTGGGCTGTGGATTCCATAAGTTTCTTCTCAGCATTTACTTGTTTATACACCACCATACCCTCCCTCTCCCCTTGCCTCCCTCTTTCTGGCCCTTCCTCCCTCTCTCCCTCTTTCTATTCCTTCCTTCCTTCCATTCAATCCTCCCTCCCTCCTGTCCTTCCTTCCTTCCTCCCTCCCTCTCTCCCATTTCCCTCCCTCCCTCCCTCCCTCCTTCCTTCCTTCCCTCCCTCTCCTTTCCCTCCCTCCCTCCCTCCTTCCTTCCTTCCTTCCTTCCTCCTCCCTCCTCCATTCTTTCCTTCCTTCCTTCCTTCCTTCCTTCCTTCCTTCCTTCCTTTCCTTCCTTCCTTCCTTCCTTCCTTCCTTCCTTCCTTCCTTTTTTTTCCTTCCTTCCTTCCTTAAGAGCCAAAAGGAAAGTATGAAGCCATATGTGGACATAGATTAAAAAAAAGGATGGTTTTACAAGGGTGGAAAGTTACATAGAATGTATTTTTAATTTAATTATCAAATTTAGAGATACATGGTACATGGGCAATATGTATGTATGTATGTATGTACTGTATGTATGTATGTATGTATTAATCCTGGCCAAGTGAAGGAGCTATGAGGGTTACTTTTACATGGCTAGATACAACCGCTGAATTCCTGGAAAATTTCATAACGAATTACGATAAACTGGCCACTGATTTTAAAACAAACAACACAAATCTGTTATTTTATGTAATTTCTTAGAATTTTGGACAATTCATTCAACAGATGTCAGATATTGGAAAGAAAGGGGCCCTTGACAGTTATGTTATAATTAAACTTTTACAGCTCTTTGTTTCTGCCCCTGAAACTTTTTGTGCTAATCATTCAATTTGGTTTAAGTGTATCCAAATTGGAAAACTATTCCTTGTATAACCTTGCTTGCATCTCTTTTTCTCTTTGTCTTGGAAAAAAAATTGATTGTTGATTTCTTGAGGCAAGTTTTTGTTCTTTGTAAAGAACAGCTTGCTTATCTATCCACAATACTGAATTTTGTTTTAATTATATAATAACAATTACAATAATAGTACATTTACTCTGGTGTTGAGGTGGCCAATCTCATTTTATCTATCAGTCTATCATCTCCCTCCCTCCCTCCCTCCCTCCCTCCCTCCCTCCCATCTATCTATCTATCTATCTATCTATCTATCTATCTATCTATCTATCTATCTATCTATCTATCTATCTATCTATCTATCTATCTATCTATCTATCTATCTATCTATCTATCTATCTATCATATTTCTGAATCACCCATCTCCCTCAAAGAGGCACTCATCCCAATACAGGTAGTTTTTGACTTACGACCACAATTGAGCCTAAAATGTTTGTTGCTAAATGAGATGTTTATTAAGTGAGTTGCGCCCCATTTTACGACCTTTCTTGCCACCGCTGTTAAGTGAATCACGGCAGTTGTTAAGTTAGTAACACAGTTGTTAAGTGAGTCTGGTTTCCCTATCGACTTTGCTTGTCAGAAGATTGCACAAAGTGATCAGGTGACCCCGGGACACTGCGACCATCATAAATAGGAGCCAGTTGCCTAGCTTCTGGATTTTGATCACGTGACTCTGGGGATGCTGCAATGCTCGTAAGTGTGAAAAGCAGTTATAACTCACTTTTTTCAGTGCCGTTCTAACTTCGAACGGTCACTAAGCAAACTGTTGTAAGATGAGGAGTAGTGAACCATCCAATGAAATTCTAGTTTTCCATGTTAGCTGGGAAATGAAATGTTCTATTCCTAATAGATTCGGAAGGCACCAGATTGGAGAAAGCTGCTATGGTCAATAAGTCAGAACTACTACATCTGAGCTGCAAAAATTTATATGACCAATAATGTTTGAAAAGAGCTAATTTTTTCCCCTAGAGGCAGGATGCTACCATCTAGCAGTGAAATGGGCAGAAAGTCACCTTGAACAGGAGGAAGAGTTGCCACCGAGGCAACAGTCAGATAAAAGAAACCTAAGCCTGGAGTAGACCTGTAATTTGAGGAAGTGTCTCAGATATAACGCTCCCCACTTCTCATGAAATAGAGAGATGGTGGTGGTGGGAGCACCTTCAGACATCTCTTACTATAACCTCATGATAAAAATAGTACCAGCTTGTGTGTTTTTAGTTTTCAAGTTTGGTCTACCTCCGAAGGCTGACCAGTAGTCATCCAGATGTTTGCAGCCCAGATCAAGATACTAGATTCAGCTCCACAGCTTAGATACTAATGGAAATCTCTCTGTGAAACTATAGATTTTTTCATCCTGTCTTGCAATTCGGAGGTGTGGTACATGGAAAGGGAAGGGCCATATCTCCTATTCTGCCTGATCCTTTCTTCCTTAACTCTTAGACCTACAGAGCATAACTATCTTTGCAGGAACCAGGGAGCGGAGTGATATTTTCAGCACCAACCCTCCTGCCAACATGGCCTTTGGCCAACACAGTCCTAAGAGTGTTTACTTAAAGGCTCCAATAATTTCAGTGAGCCTTCTTTTCTCTTACAAGTATGTAGTGAGAACTGTAGGACCAAATCTTATCTCAGCCTCCTTGTCCTCCACCATAGCCTTTCCAACAGGAGTTGTTCTCCTACTATGACATTTTTGTTTCAGTACATAGATAAGAGCCAATTGTTCTGAAGGACTTCCAGTTCCCAAAAATCTAATTTGCCATAGATGATGATCAAAGTTCTCCTTTGTGCCGTCAGGCCTTTCTTCATAACCATTTGACTAAATCAGTTTCCACACTGTTGACTTAAACTCCAGCCAGTTCAAATAATTCATCCCATGGGAAAAGGAGTTTAAAGTAGTTTGAGCTGGCCTATCGTTTACTAGCAAAATAATATTTGATTTACTAGCTGTCAGCTTTCATCAAATCTGTGTATTATATTTGACTATACTGTGAAGCCAAATTCAAATAAAGAGCAAGGGAATGGGTGAAATCAGCAAAGAGCATAGCTTAACTTGAATTGGCTCACAGTTAGGAATTAAATCAATAATCAGCTATAACAAGTACAGAGAAGAGCAATATTTTGTTAAGAGACTGCTGGGGGATTACTCTGTAATTAGCTTTTAAAAATGTTTTTGTTGGTTTAGACCCATGTTTTTCTGGTTGTTGATATCTGGGGCCCACTGTTCTTTCAGATTAAGGCAAAAGATACGACTCCTCGAATTAAAAAAAATACCGTTAAAAGATGTGTCTGTGCAATTGATGAGAAAAAGAAGGCCACTGATTGAACCACAACTTACTGGCTAATTATATTAATTAAATAAACAAATGGGATATTGAATATATGGCAGGGGTTGGATTCCTAAATTAAAATAAAAAACAATTCTTTTAAACTTAACTGTTATATATTTATTTATTAGATTGATATGGCTGTCCAGTTTGCAGGCTTCATCAGATCTTGTGAAATAATTCAATTTCATGAAATTTGGGTGTTTCTGTACAAGGCTTGCAAAACCTCAGGTGAGGGATGACATTGTGTGAGAACACAGAGACAAAAATTACAGAGAATACCTTTCCTTCACCAAATCATCAGACCGTCGAGAAGCTGCCCCGTGCCTAGAGATTTCCCACTTTTCCCAAAGGGTAGGAGCAATTCAGAACTTTGGAGAAAGTTGAAGATTCAGAACTTCACTGAGCCAATGGCACAGTGGCTAGAATGCAGTATTGCAGACTAATTCTGCCGACTGCCAGCAGTTCAATTCTCACTGGCTCAAGGTTGACTCAGCCTTCCATCCTTCCGAGGCCGGTAAAATGAGGACCCAGATTGTTGGGGGCAATACGCTGACTCTGTAAACCGCTTAGAGAGGGCTGTAAAGCACTGTGAAGCGGTATATAAGTCCTAAGTGCTATTGCTATTTCAGAGTTTTGGAACTAGTTTGGGCATGATGACATCACCTAATCCTTCTTCATCTTTGGTAGCTGTTTTAGGAACGATGAGGCCATAAGAACTAATGTCTGAGTTAGCCTTTAGTCTTCATCCTTTCGTCTTTAATTTCATATCCTTTAAAATTATAAGCCTGTCTGGTTATTAATTCTATGTAAGCTGTTGTACGCATTTCTCTTCCAACATGAGGCTTTAATAATAATAATAATAATAATAATAATAATAATAATAATAATAATAATAATAATAATAATAATAATAATAATAATAATAATAATAATAATAACAATAACAACAACAACAATAACAACAACAACAATAACAATAATAACAACAACAACAATAATAACAATAATAACAATAATAACAATAATAACAATAACAATAACAACAACAACAACAACAACAACAACAATAATAATAATAATAATAATAATAATAATAATAATAATAATAATAATAATAATAATAATAATAATAATAATAATAATAATAATAATAATAATAATAATAATGTTGGAAGGGACCTTGGAGGTCTTCTAGTCCAACCCCCAGTTCAGGTAGGAAACCCTATACCATTTCTGACAAATGGCTGTCCAGTCTCTTCTTAAAAACGTCCAGTGTTGGAGCATTCACAGCTTCTGGAGGCAGGTTGTTCCACTGATTAATTGTTCTGACTGTCAGGAAATTTCTCCTTAGTTCTAGGTTGCTTCTCTCTCTGGTTAGTTTCCATCCGTTGCTTCTTGTCCTGCCTTCAGGTACTTTGGAGAATAGCTTGACTCCCTTTTCTTTGTGGCAGCCCCTGAGATATTGGACACTGCTATCATGTCACCCCTCGTCCTTCTCTTCATTGAGAAGACATTTAAGGAACTTCTGCTAGATTCAGCAAGAAAAAGTCATATCCTTGGGGAAGGAGATATTCATCTTCCTCTCTTGTCTTGCAAGATCCATGACTGTGTAGGCATCCTACCTGAGGAAGTTGATCTCCCTGCCGTGAAAAGCCAACTAAGGATTTTCAAAATAAGCAGGTTTTCTGGATTCCTGAATTGCTTCTCTTTCTCTTGTGCTTCCAGACTTCAAGAATCACCCAGCCAAGTGAAGATAAAGAAGGTGGTTGGGATGCCTGGGGAGCGTGGAGTGATTGCTCACGGACCTGTGGAGGAGGTGCCTCCTATTCACTACGGAGATGTTTAAATGGCAGGTTGGTCATTCAAATTCCAGATCCTAAAGTTGGATGCAGGAGTCTCTCAGCACTAGAAATTTGGGAAATGTATCTCCACGAGGGAACAATTTAAATACAAGCAAATAAGAACTTTTAAAACATCAAAATAGAATGCCAAGGGCCTAATGTGGAAATCTACCTATAGGTAGGTGGGTCATTGGGTTTTCAGAAGGTATAACAGAATAACAGTGTTGGAAGGGACCTTGGAGGTCTTCTAGTCCAACCCCCTGCTCAGGCAGGAAACCCTATACCATTTCAGACAAATGGTTGTCTAATCTCTTCTTCAAAACTTCCAGTGTTGGAGCATTCACAGCTTCTGGAGGCAGGTTGTTCCACTGATTAATTGTTGTAACTGTCAGGAAATTTCTTTTTAGTTCTAGGTTGCTTCTCTCCTTGATTAGTTTCCACCCATTGCTTCTTGTCCTGCCTTCAGGTGCTTTGGAGAATAGGTTGACCCCCTCTTCTTTATGGCAATCCCTGAGATATTGGAACACTGCTATCATGTCACCCTTAGTCCTTCTTTTCATTAAACCAGACATACCCAACTCCAGCAACCGTTCTTTATATGTTTTAGCATCCATCATCTTTGTTGCATTCAGTGGTACATTCCGTGGTGTAGAGATAAAGTGACTTAACTCTTTCTTCCTGTTTTTTTTATTTCTTGTTCACAGGCTCCCAATCCATTGCCCATTTGGGCTTTCTATGTTGATCTCTGCATTGAATAAGTTGAACATCTGCTCATAAATAGTGTTCTCTGTTACCTAGCAGGCTTCTGCTAGTGAGTCCTGTACAATCCTGTGCACGGTGTTTCAGAATTCACTTAATAGGTTGAGATGTTCCACAGCTGTAAAATCATTAGGAAAAAAATTAACTTCCTTCATGGGACTGTTATGTTAAGCCATCATCCTCTTAAACACAATTAAATGTGAGATGTGTATACTGTATGTGTGTGTGTGTGTATCAAATATAATAATTTTACAGCCTTCTCTTTCAATGAGACTTCTTTATAATAACTTCACTCAAGCTTTATTTTTCTTGTCTTTCAGAAACTGTGAAGGCAGAAATATCCGCTATAAAACCTGCAGCAATCATGTAAGTCTGATCCCTAATTTTGTTTGACTGTTCTTGCTTTCCCAGATCAAACAGCTTTAAAGTTCTGGCAACTTGCCTTCTTTTGTTAAACTAAAAGAAGGGGGAAAACAGGGGAGGATCAGAGTCCAGAATATTTATTTTCCCTCCTAACAGTGAGATTAAATGTTCAGAAGTTAAATACTTGTGCAATGTACAGGAAAAAAATACAGCTCTTCAGATGTTAAGTTAGTAAGCGAAGTATTAATTTTAATTTTGAGGGAGATTTGAAGTGGATTGATTTAAATGGACTGATTCAAATTTAGAAATTTACAGGGAGTTGAATTGGATGACAATATATAGATACATAGAATCATAAGGTTGGAAGAGACTCGGAAATGTTCTAGTCCAGTCCCCTGCCCAAGGCAGGAATCCTTCTACATCCTGGGCAAACAAATGTCCAATCTTTTCTTGAAAACCTGGAAGATGGGAAGACTATATTGATATTTATCATGGAAGTAAGTGACCATTATGAGCTTATGACTAAACCTTGTAACTCAAACTTGTAAATTAAGAACTTCAGCAACAGACCAGAAAAAAAAGCCCTCTTTAACTTCATGTGAAGTTGCACAGGGGTGGAAGGGACCTTGGAGGTCTTCTAGTCTAACCCCCAAGGCAAGAGTCCTTATAAGTCAGCAGCACCTTGTGAATTTTTAGTGCTTGAGAAAGGTAGCAGAAACCCTGAAGCAGTACATATAATTGTAATTGCTTATACAGGTACTCCTCAATGTATGGCCACAATTGAGCCCAAATTTTTTGTCGCTAAATGAGATGTTTATTAAGTGAGTTACGCCCCATTGTACGATCTTTCTTGCCACAGCTGTTAAGTGAATCACTGCAGTTGTTAAGTTAGTAACACGGTTGTTAAGTGAGTCTGGCTTCCCTATTGACTTGGCTTGTCAGTAGGTTGTGCAAGGGGATCACATGACCCCGGGACGCTGCAACCGTCGTAAGTACATGCCAGTTGCCAAACATTTGGATTTTGATCATGTGACCACGGAGATGCTGCAACGGTCCTAAGTGTGTAAAAAACAGTCATAGGTCACTTTTGTCAACGCCGCTAACATCGGATGTTCTTGCTTTGACAACAGATGAAAATGCAGCCATTTTCTCTATGCTTTTGGAATTAGTTGGTGCTGGGAGGGGGGATCGGGATGAGAGTTCAGTTAGTCATAATAATAATAGCTCTGCCGTGGGAATCCAAGGACAAACTGGGTCCAGAGCTGATAACGTTTTGGCGGGCTGGAGAGCTGGGGAGAAAGCCTGCGCTTCAAGCTAATTGGGGAATGTGATTTATGACTATTTATTGGGGGTGGGAATTGTACTTTGCTACTTTGTATCCAGGGGAGGGGAATTTAGTTTTGGGGTTCAACTATGTAGTGCCGATACTTTGTTTCCCGAATAAAAGATTCTTTAAGGAAAACCATGCCTCGAAGTTCTTTTGAAGGGTTTCATCTGTCGGAACCATGACAACATTTTTTCAGTGCCGTTGTAACTTTTAACGGTCACTAAATGAACTGTTGTAAGTCAAGGACTACCTATAGATATTGCCTGGAAAAGAGGTAGTTGCGAATAATAGCCTTTTCATCATATAGCTTGTTTTGACTTTGAGTTCTCTTCCGTTGAATTCTGTCCAAGTTCATTGCTTCAGGCATCCAAGTAGCATCTCTAACAGGCACTTTGAAGAGAAAAGGGTTAGATAACATGCCAAGGATGGAAACTCTGGTTCCTAGTTTCTTTGATGAGCAACTATTTGTACAATTTTTTTTAATGTACTCCAACTTTCATGATCCATAAACACATATTCTAGTGTTTTCTTCTTTGCATTTTATCAGTCTAATTGGTTTGGGTTCCTTTTTTCACATTGTGTAAGATCTGTAGTGAGTGTTTGCGTACGGCTTCTCTTTTTGGAGCAAAACTCTTGTTTTTGTCAAAGATCTGGAAACCATCTCCAAGCTTTGGTAAGTGCAATTCGTAAAATAAGCTGGCTGCAGTTATCTTGTCATCCGACGCAACATTGTTTCCTGGAGGCTCTGTGGATTGTCTCTCGCATCTTTCCCCAAATTTTGGTACTGGTGGATACATGTTCCTTTCAGATGTTAACATCCTTTGCTGTTGCGTGTTTCCATCGAAAGGTCTAAAGCCAAAATGTGCACAGAGTCAGAGAGTCAGAATCGAGGCCCATGCCAAAGGAGGAATCCAAAGTCAGAATCAGGAATGTGTGCTCGATTGAAGCTTGAAGGGAAAGAAAAGATTGCACCATCACGAAGCCTGCAAACCATGAGAACTGATCCAAGCAATTCAGGAGACTAGACAGAAGACCAGATACAGTAATTAAGGTGATAGAACAGTGCCCCGAATCACTGGAAGATTTCCAAAGGTGAAGTTAAAAGGACAAGAAAATGCGGGTCTCATAACCAAGTTGTAGAAGTTTTATTTATTGTTATTTGCCCTGTAGCTAATCCTTCTGTCTTAGGAAAGTTTCAACCAGCTGATTTCCCCATGACACAGCTGTATACAGGTCGTTCTCGTTTAACAACCGTTTTTGAAGCTTTTGAAGTTATGATAGTGATGAAAAAGAAACTTTACAACCAACTTTTGCATTGACCACCATCGCAGGTCTATAAAGAAAAAGAAAGCTGAAGTAAGAACATAAGTACAGTCATGGCTTCATTTAACAACTTCACTTAACAACCAAGTTGCCAATCCCAATTCTGGTTGCTAAATGAGGACTACCTGTACTATCTTTGCATTCAAGAAGTGACAATCAACTTCAGCAAGACAACACAAGGCTTGTTAGTTTTTCCCCCCACTAATACTTTGAATTGCTCCAATTTTCTCCACCCTTCCTTGGATGAATTTTATGAGGCTTGAGCCACATAACAAATTTCTGTCATTAATTTCAGGAACACGCCCATGGGTGACTCAAGTCCAACACATGGTGGGAAGTATCTAGAATATTCACTATAATTTGCAATGGCTTCCTCCTTCTGAAATAAAATCTCTCTTGCTCAACTTCATTTTGCATTGCTGAATGTGCATTTAAAAATGCATAGGACTTGTCGCCTGAGTCAAACCAAGTGATGGCAGTACACAGTCAATTGTGTATATTTATTTGTAAGTGTGATTTAAGTCAAAATTGCATGACTGTTTCAGCCTGGATGCTTCCTTTGGCCTCAGCTATTATGCTGGGTTCGGTGTCTCTGCAAAATTAGCTTCTCCTCCATATCTCTTTAATTGGGCTTTGCTCAGATGCTATATTTAGACAAACTACCACTTATTACAGTGTGTGTGTGGCTAGGTTTTGAGTAGCAGCATGTTAAGATCGGTCAAAATTTGACAGCTCAAATTCCTGCTACCTTGGTGCATTTTATGTAACTTTACATATTATCTCATTTATAGCCTGGACTTAGATTGCTTCTCTTTTTATTTCATTCACTTGCCCCTATCAATCTACTTTATAAGTGTATTTTAATTTTGCTTTACCAGTTTTGTAAACTAGGTATTTTATAGTTGCTGACAGATCACTTATGAATTTATTTCTTGTATTGATCTGAGAACATAATAAAAGGCGGACTGAACTATTATCTGCCTGAAGATATTTTTAATCTGTCTCCCAGGACAACAATCTGCACAAGCTGTTCCTTGTAAACTGTGACATTTTTCAGTCTTCCTTAAGCCCCGTGTTTTGTGTTTCCATTTCTGTTACATTCTGATGCTATGATTTGCACATGGAAGTGTTTAAGATAATCCTTATGGGTCCTATTCATTGGAAGGGGAAAAAAACTTGTTTAGACCATTTCCACATAAATTGCATGTTTTTTCTATGTGAAGAAGCCAGCTGTGTTCTTGCCAACATGATTTGGCTTCCATGTGTAATTTTTAGGGTCCTGGCAGGATATAAATATGAGCAATTAATTGCTTGTGTGCACATATCTATGTACATATGTATCTCCATCTATCTGGAGAAAACATGGCCACACATAGAAACGCAGCGTAGACCCTCATTTATTTACACTCCTTGTTATTAGTATGGATCTGAGATTGGCACCACCCTTTCATGCTCCCACAATGCCGTGGAGCTTCTAGGAGCTTGACTGTGATGGAATAGTGTCATGGAACCAGCCCTGGACCAGATGTGAGTTCGGAGGAGGAGGGTGAATTGAGTCGGCAGAGGAAAGCGTGGAGCTGAGTGTCGCTTAGGATCAGGGCTCAGAGAATGCTGGCCTGATGAAGCAGCCTCAGCTGGGTGGATCAGCCAAGCGACAGGCTGAGCTAGGCAAGCCACAGCTGCAGCAAGTTGGCCAGGAGGTCCCAGGCAAGGACCAGGAGCAGCTGCCACCTGTTAGCAATGAGAAGAAAGTGAAATCCACACCTCCTCCTGATCCAAGGACAGGTAGAGCAGAGAGGAGACAGTCACAATGCCAGTCAGCTAGACTACTCTTGAGAAGGCAGCCTCCTAAACAAGAGACTGCACAATCCTGAACTGAATGGAGATGTAAGAGATGACCAGGCTGAGTCTGAGGAAGGGGTCAAACGTATCATCAGTCTCGAGTCCCTGCGCACCCACAAGAGATCTAAGTCCAGCCCACCGTGAATTCCTTTGACTCTTATCTACCGGTAGTTTACTTTGACCGCTAGTAGTTCAGATTCTTATAGCGAGCTTAAGCTTGCAATAAATCTTTATACCCATTTGAACTGCCTGGATTTTCTAATTTTCCTGGGGCTTGACAGGAGAAGGAAGCAAAAGGTTCAAGGTAGCCACACTCTAGAATCTCCCAGGGTATATCTATGAGGCTAGAAGATTGCAGCTTTAGTCTGGTGAGATCCCGCCTCTTAGGTCTAAGCAAAGAAGGATCCACTCTCCATTGGACTGACATTGACATGGCGAATCTAGAACTTAGTGTTAACCAGCTCTTCCCCTGAGAAGACTCTGCAGTGCAATTTTGCAGTGTCCCTGTTGAGCTGAGGGTGGACAGTGCCTTCTTGCTGAGAGGAAGGAAGGAAGAACATGTCCTAACATTTGATGTCCCATCCTGAAGCAACAATGTTGGTATGCTTTGCCCCCATTTGTTGCTCCAGCGTTTTCTGACTGTTCTGAGAGATGGCTTACTGTACTTCTGCCAGAGTGGCCTCCGTGCTTGTGAAAAACTCACAAGGCAAGGAAGAGGTTGGTTTCTGGTCGGCTGCTGTTTTTGACTTTTGGCTATTGTCCAGCAAAGGGAGAGCTGGCTAGTTGCGTGAGGATGGAAGACCATTGTGGAGCAAAGGACTGTTGACGGTTTTGAAGGTGTAACTAGTAGCTGTACGAAAGAGGTCTATTCTCCCTTTGACTTTGCAGGAACCTAGTTCTGGAATACACGGTTCCAAATGTTTGTTCAGGTGTGTGTGTGTAGGGGGGGAGGGGAAATGCAGCTGGCAAAATTAGAAGTCTTTTGTAATCTCCTTTTTCTATGGCTTTGAAAAATGGGCAGGCAGTTAATCTTGCCGGTGGACTAATTTACAGCCACAGTCGTCTAATGTTGACTCAGAAGTAAGTCAAACGGAGTTACATGAGAAATGGCTGTCGCCTTAAAATGAAAGTGGAGTTTCAAGGGGGCGGGGTGGAGGAAATAGTAATTTTTTACTAGAAAAAAATAATAATAATCCTCCTCGCTTTTTTTTTTCTTCCTCCCAGAACTGTCTTGCAGACTCTGGTGACTTCCGTGCCCAGCAGTGCTCAGCCTACAATGACGTCAAGTACCAAGGACACTTTTATGAATGGATCCCCGTCTTTGAGGACTCCAGCTCTCCATGTGCCTTGAAGTGCCAAGCTTTGGGGAGACCTTTGACTGTGGAGTTTGCTCCCAAAGTTCTGGATGGCACCCGCTGCAATGCCAAGTCCTTGGATATGTGCATCGGTGGAATATGTCAGGTACGGCAGTTTTTGCACCTCGGTTTCCAGCAGTGTCTGTAAAGGTAGTTAGCGAAAATGAAGATGGCAACCGTGACACAAATCAAATAGTTTGACGCCCCTATCTGGACTTTTTTTGGGGGGGGGACAAGAATACAGTAGGAATTTTCACATTTGTGTTTATCCCAAAGTTAGAACAGGAAAAACGTAATAGTTTGTTGAACTTTTGTTACGCACACGTCATCACACATACACAGAATAACTTTGGCTGCTGCTTAAAAGAGAGGTTATTTCTTGGAGAAAGAATTCTACATCTGACACTCTTTGGTGAATTGCAAGACTGCAAATATTTAGACTGATCTGTTTCTAGCCATCCTGGCATTCAATGGGAATATATTTGGACTTCTTGGGTTTTAGCTGTTGGGGAAACCCCTTTGTCTAGGAGCCCTTGAAGACAACCAGTGGTATCCCCTCCAATGCAAACCAACATTAATGTGGCAGCAACTCTTTATTGGCTGCAATCCAAGTTACATTTGGGATACATTTGTGTACCATTTTGGATTCTTGGAAAACCAAAGTATTTAGTTTACATGACAAAATTCCCATCTAGATCCCACCTTCAGGGTTAACCTTCCTTCCTTCCTTCCTTCCTTCCTTCCTTCCTTCCTTCCTTCCTTCCTTCCTTCCTTCCTGCCATCCTTCCATCCTTCCTTCCTTCCTTCCTTCCTTCCATTCTTCCTTCCTTCCATTCTTCCTTCCTTCCTTCCCTCCCTCCCTCCCTCCCTCCCTCCTTCCCTCATAAAACCCCATATAATTTTGATTTTAATATCTAACACCTAGTTCTTCTGCTTAGTACAAATACTCTCCTCCTCCCAGTAGGCCTGGAGAATTCATGGCTGCAACGTTTGTGTAATAAAGTGTGCAAAGGCCATGAGGGAATAGTCAGCTTGTTCAATGACCCATTTAACCAGAGAGTTAATGGAAAAATAAAGGTGCTAAAGTGTACCCTGTTTCATTTCTTTCTGTGTGGAATTCCTTCTGGGAGAGGCCCCTGGACTTACACTTGACTCTAAAATAAATGTGTTCATAGAACTGATGAATGAGCAGCAAAAGGCGTCTGCAGATTGAAGATAATTCAAGTTTCCTCCAGAATTTCTGTAGAACATGTCAAAAATAGATCTAAAATGTATGGAGGCTACGATAGCTCCCACGGGGGAGAAGGAAGGGAGAGCAATATTTTTAGCAGAATGGGGCTAGAGTTGGACCTTTGATCCAAGGTCATACAATGTTCTCCCAAGCTTGCTTGCTCTTCTGCTAAAATCTGGTCCCTGTTTACCCAGCCACATAGTTTTCACTAGATTGTTGAGCCTATGCGTTATTAATTATGACAAGTAGACTGATTGATACGTAAATGGCTGCATCAGATTACAAAGCTTTCTTCCCCTTTCTCTCAGGTGACATCCCCCTCCTTCGCTGTCACTTCTCAGGATGTGAGAACTGACTTTCTACCACATTACATTGCGGCTTATCTTTTTGCTTCACATTATGGCACGATAATAATTTATGTAGCAAATCCAAAGCAAGCCTACACTATTCTTGACATTTTCTCTGGATTTGTTCAGCCAATCCCCAGAAGAAATGGATAAAGGATAAAAACAAGCTAGGAGTAATCCAGGATTCTGGCTTCAGACCTAAGGGTAAACTACATTTAAAACAAATGATTTCCAGTTATACGATTTGTTGGTGAAAAATAAGCTGTGTTTTTCTTTTGTGAGCTGCCATATTGCAGCAAGCCAACCAAATCAGTGCCACTTTAGGCTGTAATATTTTGTGCCAACCAAATCTCTTGTAGCCAAGACTCATCTCTGATTAGCAGTGGCTGTGAAGAAATATGGGCAATTATTTTCCTGGCCACTTGCTCAAGGACTGTCAGGCACAAGGAACTAGAAATGATGCAATGAGCTGATCAGAGTGGTATGTTTACGGTTGTCCATCTATAAGCAGGAGTCCCACCGGACTAAAGTGCTCATATTAGATAAATTCTGCAAAGTTTTAAGGAGGGTCACTGTAGATGACCAGGCTGAGCCCAAGGGAAGGGTCAGGCATGTCATAAGTCTCGAGTCCTTTTGTGCCCACAAGAGATCTAATTCCAGCCCACCTTGAATTCCGTTGACTCTTATCTACTACCAATTTGCTTTGACCGTTAGTAGTTCAGATTCTTGTAGAGCAGGGATCTTCAAACCTGGCCCTTTTATGACTTGTGGACTTCAACTCCCAGAATTCCTCAGCCAGGCACGCTGACTGAGGAATTCTTTGAGTTGAAGTCCACAAGTCATAAAAGGGCCAAGTTTGAAGACCCCTGTTGTAGAGAGTGCTAGCATGCAATAAACCTATATTCACTTGAACCGCCTTGACTCCTAATGTCCTCCACTTGACGATCTCCCTTCAGCCACTTCCTCCCCAGAAGCAACGCAAGGCTAGTTAGTAGTTTCACTAGTCCCCTTGATTCAGTGCCAAGTTCCACCACAAGGTCCTTTTCACTAGATTGAACTAAGAATCTTCTACCTGCAAGATAGATTGTCAGGAACTCACCTTGGGCTCAAATTCTACAGGGAAATGGCTACATCTCCCAGATCAGGACCACAAGATCCAGGACTCAAGACCATAAAATCTGGGATTTTGAGCTCCAGGCTATCTAGATAAATCTGTACTTTCATAGCCTGCATCTTCTAAGCAATTGATCTTCCCAGTCTCTGAACTGTAACCCTCTGTAAATCTGCAATTGCATTCTATGGGGACTGAAAGAAAGGCAAGGAATACCACATTCAGTGTTAAAGTCCTGTCTCTTTAAGGACTTTCACTCTGGAAAGAAGAGTCTTGGAAGAAGAGGGCTTCAATCTAGGGACGATTCTGGCTTCAGATTTGGGTGGGGAGCAGGTCAATGAAGCTTCCCACGTTGCTATTGTATTCCATCGATGTCTTGTCAAGACCTAGAGAAGACTCACATACCATATTACCGAACAGTGCGTCCTTCCCTTAATCTCTTTCCTTCCACACTGCTTTTTAATTCAGTTGTTTGCAGAGATCCAAGTTATTTTATGTGCATTCGTGAGAGAAAATTCGGAACATCGTTTTCAAGTAATCATGTGAGTCTCTTTAGGGATGAGTTGAAACTGTACTCAGGAGAACGTTGTCCCAGGACCTACTATGAAAAATATGAGAAGAAAGATCGGAGGGTTTTCAGATAAACGGAAATCATATTTTATTCACGCCCAGAGCCATATCTGAAGACAAGCAATAAATTTAGCAAAGCTGGATCCTTGGATTACAGAGATATCCCAGCCTGGATTTACTTACACTTTGCTAGCAGTGAACCAGTTTTGAAACAAAAAATGTAAAATTATCCACACATATAGATTAAAAAAATGGGGATAAAGGTTCGCTTTGAGTTTCCCAACCTCAAAGGTGCCCCTTAACTAATATGACTCTCCCACCTTTAAAAAAAAATAAAAAAAAAATACAGGAATAATTTTACCTAGCATGTGCATGGTTTTGCAATTAGCCTTCTTTTTGGCAAAGTAGCTACTACCATTCTATTAAACGCTTGAACGTGAGCAATTCAAAAAACCTTTTGACATGGTTGATGAGAAGAGTAGGTGTACACTCAGGGAAAAAGTGAGACATTTGGCAAAAATATAGCACTGGGATTACGACAACCTTACGGTGCACTGCCCTGGATTTTATGTGATTTTAATGGAGTTTTCATTCCTACCTACAATTACTCCAGCACATAGCAGTATAGCCACCTTGGTTAAAAACAAACACACCACACCTAAGAAAATGGCCCTCTCTCTGCCATTTTTCTTCTATCGTGGGGGAAAAAATCTGTATCTGGAATTGACAAGTTCTGCTTCATTAATATTTACTGCTATATTTTTATTATATTTCCCAGAAGGGAAGGGCGAAATGTTTAATGTTGTCTGAGCATCAGTCTCTAGTATTTCAACTGTGTGTATGTGTGTGTGTGTAAGTAGGGTTTTTTTTTTTGATACTTTTAGAGTTTAGCAATAGCTTTTAGGCCTTGTTTTACTGGAAATTATTATTTAACCTTATCTGTACAGTATTAGAAATCCAATGGAAGAACATATTTGTAGCTCAGGGTTGACTTACACCAGGCCAACAATTAGGCAGTAAAAAATACCGCATTATCAACTTAGACAAACAATTCAACAGTAAACAACAGCCTAATGAAGAAGCCACCAAGAACACCCCTGCCATTCCTCAGGGTCACCTGAGCAGGGAGACATCTTGGACACACAGGTAAACTTCTAAATGACCTCAAGGATGCAAATGGCCAGCTGTCTGCAAGGAGTATAAACCCTTCCATTCCCCACCATCCAGTCAGAGCTGAAGAAGCTTCTTGGATGAGAAGCGAAACGTCTTCAAAGAAAAAACAAGAAAGTCCAGTTGCCTCCTGTAAAAGCACCTTTGGGACACTTAATCATACCTTTTCTGACTCTGGTTACCATATAAAGTATTTGGAGTTTCCAAATTAAAAGGCTCTAGGTTTTGAGAAATTCTCCTATGAGCAAGGGAGTGAGACCATTTCTTGTTACCCAGGAGCAGAGATTGTATGCCAACTCATTGAACAACTGTCCCCCAAGCAATAGATCAAGTAGAAGCTCACTCTTTTTGAGCGTCAAACAGGTCAAGAATGATTGCCATATCCACATCTTTTACCAGCAATCTCTGCCTTACTATTCCATGCTGAAATTTGAGTTAATGGAAGTCCAAGGAGCTCCAATGTTCTACCTACTGTCTGAGCCAGGAGGAGACAAAATTGTCCAGAAGGACCTGAAAGATATTGGTAGAAAGTCAGTTCACATGTAGAAAGTGTAACCATTCCTTCCATCCAGGATTTAAGTTGGCTACAGTAAAGTCTTTCCACTGGTGTAGGACGCTCTTCTGATCTGCAGCCCACATTTGATAAATAAAAAGTTCTTCGTGCTTTAATAGGTTCCAAATTTAATAGGTTCCAAATTCAGGAAAAAAAGCCCTATATTGTATATGTAAGGAGGTCATTAGAACTGGGTTTGAAATGTTAAGATTTGAAGAATTCTGTTGTGTGGGACAGATCTCTTGACCATTGCAGATGTTGCTCATATGAAGGGCCATTAAGCCTAAGTCAAGAGATCAGATAGCAATAGATTTACAGCAGAGGAAGCACGCATGACTAGGAAACTATATGATAGAGCACAAATTTCCAATTGTTTCATTCTTGTACTTCTTGTTAGTGTGAAAAGAAATCCCCAGAGTTGCATTTAAAATCCTTCCTGCTCCCATCATGAACACATGTCAAGAAGCTGTGGCTTATAAATGTTATGGGGAAAAACCATATGGTCACTCAACTGTTCTTGTTTTAAACACCTGGCATCCCATTTTGGGTCACAAAGCACCTAAGGCAAATCATAATGGATTGTCATCATGAAGACATGCTACTCCAGTGTCCGTCAACAGAGCAAGACAGAGTATGCAGGCAGGAGCAGCGCAATTTAGATGGCGATGCAACGGGGAAAATGTGATCTGTTGGTAGCATTGCATATTCGAAACTCAAGCTCCCTCTTCCCCATTTGTGACCTCGTTTGGGCGCTGTGAAGTTATTTTGGGGGCTATTCCAACCATCTTCAGGTGTGGGGAGGTGAATTTCAGCAAAGGTATGAAGCTGAGTGGCACTTCTCCAATTGGACATAATTCAAGGGTCTTCTGTTTACAACTTTTAAGGCAATCGGAGGAAATATTTATCAGATCCCTTGATGCTCCCTTAGGGATCAAGTTGCTTATCGAAAGATAAGGCATAAGTAAAGCTCAGAGGCCAGGACATAAGGTAGGCCTCTCTGTCTCCTCTGTGGAAGTTGCCTTCAGATCACTCGCAAATCTTCACAGGATGGTTGCATGTCGCAAAGAAAAGTGCATAATCTTAGCACTTGATCTCGTCACTGCCACTGGTAGTAATGTTACACTTATTTTTCCCATCCCTCTGGCTGGGATTCTGTGAGAATGACCGGAATTAGTTGAACTGTGGAAGCTTCTCTCATTACACTCAGCGTGTAACTTCTTTGGATAAGCCAAGACTAAAATAGTTTCTCAAGATCTCGGTATGATCAGTGTGTTAGATAGCGCTGTGTTTACTGTCTTGACTTTGCCTTTTTTTCGTCTTCTCCTCTTTCCCTCCACCCTTTCTTTTTGGTGACATTTAAATCCTACCATCTGCTTAAGAAATGAACATTCTTGAATGTGGCCAGTTCTGCATTAACCTTCACATATCGAAATGAAACATCCTGTGTTCATGGTTTTCATTTAAATCTAATTTGTTGGCTGAATCCAAATGAGAAGGGAGAACTATAGAAACAGCTGTGGAAACTTTTTTTGTGCTGATTTCTGGATTTACATATTGAGAAATATTTATGAAGTTCTATAACTGCTTCTAATATATCAAGACTAATTTAGTCTTCACCTCTTCTTGTTTGTATTATGGTGGGTTATTCAGTAACCGTAGTTTTCAGTCTCTCTCGTATTTTAAAGCTGTTGCTTTAAAAAGAAAAATACTCTTTTCCCCAAAGAATGAATTAGTGGAAATTTGGCTTTTAGTATAATTTATTGGTATGGATGTGGTGATATGACTAGATTTAAGTATCTTCAGATCTGCTTCTAATGTGTATCGTGGAGTGGTTCAGAATGCACAACCCAACAGAATAACAGAGTTGGAAGGGACCTTGGAGGTCTTCTAGTCCAACACCCTGCTCAGGCAAGAAACCATATACCATTTCAGACAATGGTTGTCCAATCTGTTCTTAAAAATCTCTGGTGTTGGAACACCCACACCAAAGGGTGTTGAACTTCAGTCTAAGGAACTCAGTCACACATCCAAGGTTGAGGGACACCAAGACTTGTAGTTCAGAAAGAAGAATAGAAAAGTAATTGCCAACCCTTTATGTTTGAGCCCTCTATAAAGAGAGTGTCAACTTCCAAGATGGCTTGTTTTATTATTAAATAGGTGTTCTAACTTTTAGTGGAAATTGTTGTCATTTTGAGCTGTTTCCTCAGATCCTACCTTTGGAAGTAAGGAAAACCACCCCATTGGCTTGTTGATTCATCACCTACATGTCACCCCATCAGTTAGTTGAAGGTGGCAATAGTTCTCAAGAAAATAGAGACAAAAGCAGGATTCATCTCATTAAAAAACACTTCAGATGGCATCCATCCACCCTTAAGATTTTTCTCCAAAGCATTAGCTGAATATAGTGTTGATTATTAAATCTTCACCAAAGCATCGGCTTTAAATAATATTCTGGCTTGAGTAAAGCATTCAGAATTCTTTTGAAGTAAAACCTTTGGATAAGCAACGCCTATAGGATGCATACTTTTTTTTTTTGCCATTCAGCTATTTTTAAACATTTCTGTTATAGGTAAAAACTTCACAGCTTTTCCGATATACATATTCTCTTTTTTTTTTTCTTCCCGTCTCTCTCCAAATAAACAAACCCACAAACACGTACACACATAACCAAACCCTTATTGTTTGGAGCATTTACTATAATCTGACCATTACAACATTTTTGCCACTTTTTGCAGCTATGCGATGGTGGTTCGTTTTAATAGTTTGACACAGTCCCAATTCTTCCATTAATTCCTTTTGCTTAAATGCACTGTCACTTATTTCATTTGAGGCAATCCTAGAGGGTTATTTTTTAAAAAAATAATAATAAAGAGAAAAAGCTATTTATAATTATTTCTGGATATGCCCTAAAAGGTTGCAGATGTTTTCCCAATCCGCCTGTAATATTTATAGTTAATCCCATTGCTCAGTAAATAGCCAACAATATGAGGTGTATTAAGCTGAACAAATGCCTTAATTGTTGAAATCTTGGGTCCTCTATGGCTGGCTGAGATGAAGTGTGAATTTGAACGAGGTCTTTGCCAGACAGTTTTCCTGCTCAGCTCTCTATGTACTTGAAACTTTGCCTTCTTAATAAATTAGATGTATCCCATGTTCAAGAAACAACCTTTAAAAAGTGATCATGAATTATTTTACTGAACTGCAGTTGCTTTCAGAAGCATTCAAGCCTTTAAGCTCAACCGCATGAAATCAAGGTATTGAAATCAAGGTGAAGTATTAGTACCGCTTTATAAAGCCTTAGTAAGTCCACACCTGGAATCTTGCATCCAGTTTTGGTCACCACGTTATAAAAAAGAAGTTGAGACTTTGGAAAGCGTGCAGAGAAGAGCAACTGATTTAAGGGCCTGGAGACTAAAACATATGAAGAACAGTTGCTGGAATTGGGTATGTCTAGTTTAATAAAAAGACTAGGGGTGTCATGATACAGCCTTCCCATATTTGAGGAGCTGTCACAGAGAAGAGGGGGTCAACCTATTTTCCAAAGCACCTGAAGACAAGACAAGAAGCAAGGGATGGAAACTAAATCAAGGAGAGAAGCAACCTAGAACTAAGGAGAAATTTCCTAACAGTAAGAACAATTAACCAGTGGAAGGGCTTGCCTTCAGAAGTTATGGGTGCTCCATCACTGGAGGCTTTTAAGAAGAGACTGTTCGGCCATTTATCTGGAATGGTATAGGGCAGGGATAGTCAAACTGGCTCAGGAATTCTGGGAGTTGAAGTCCACGAGTCATAAAAGAGCCAAGATTGCCTACCCCAGGTATAGGGTCTCCTGCTTGAGCAGTCCCTTCCAGCTCTATTCTGCATTAAGGCTTGAAGTTGGGTATGAGAAGTAACATTTAGCTTTTATTTTTTCACACAACCAGTTTGTAAGGTAGATTGGGCTGAGAGAGAGAGAGAGAGAGAGACAGATCCAAAGTTGCCCACTGACTTCCTAGGCCCAAGGGCAGACTTGAACCCAGCTCTCCCTGGTATGGTAGCACTGTGATACCTTCACTGCTGTGTCACTCAAGCTCCCATAAATGAAATTTGCATCAAACACGTGCGATAATCAAAGGGTTAGAGACATGGGATGTGGGCATTTTTCAGAGCTTAATGCATATATCTACCCAACTGCCCAGCCTTTGAGGTAGGCTCGGGCAAGAAATAGACACTGCATGGATTCAAGGAGTATTGTTTGTTTATGTTTTCTAGCCACCCATCTCAAGCAAGGATTGTAGAGGATGATATTTTTCAATCTTGAAAGCCTGTCCAACTTTTTTCCCTGTCCCATCTTAAACTAAACAGGATGGAGGCAGATTTATTTTGAGTTGGTTTCTCATGCTTTCTTCTGTATAATCACTTCTTCTTGTGATGGTGACCGTCGGTGCTCCCATCAGTGGAGGTTTTAAACAAGAGACTGAACATCCATTTGCCTGGAGTAGTATAGGGTCTCCTGCCTGAGTAGCAGGTTGGACTAGAAGACCTCCAAGGTCCCTTCCAACTCTGTTAATTCTGTTATTCCTTCCTGAACACTTTCTCCAAGGTCATCTCTAAATTCTTCTAGATACAGACCCCACAAAGCAGCTCCATGTCTAAAGGATGGCAAAATATATCTTCCACTAATATTTATAAAACAAAAATAATTAAATAACCTAAGCAGGAGGTAAAATGTAAGAAGAAGGTTTGTGTGTACACACACACACACACAAACGCACACACACACTCTCTATCTCTCTCTCTCTCTCTCTCAGTAATATCCTCTGTTATCTTTGGGTGTGGGGAAAATGCTTACTTTACATTGTAATGTAACTACTAGAATTCACACAGGCTATGCTGCAGTATGTTTACAAATGTTGTGATATCGCTTTCTATTCAAATCACAGTACAAATGTGTAGATATTCGAGGAAAAGTTTATGAAAATAAGGGGGCAGCTTAAAACAATACATGAATAAATGCCTATATCCTGCCTGGGAAATGTTTACATTGATGACAAAGCAGAAATGTTTATTAAAAGTATGCACTTCTTTCTCTTTTTTTTCGAAGTTGTAGACTGACAAGCTGATACAGAAGTAGGATGAAATTACTTTAAGGTTAAGGGTCCTTTTCCCTCAAATAATATTTTCCTTCTAATTTAATTTTCTCCGTGTTGCCTGTAAGAAGAAAGGAATGAGGGCTAGATGTATAAAAGATTTATTGAATTAAACCAATGGGTTGGATTAAGGTAGAATCAGATTACAGATTGGTAGATACACCGAATCAATGGGAGAGAACCTGAATCATGACTTAAATCATTGACTTGATCTCAGGGGGCTTATTCTGAGCATTATTTTTTTCCCCCAAGGCAGCTCATGTTTTTTAATTGAGATAGACTTAGAAACTTGAAGTAGGGAAAGAGGTTGAGAAATTGAGTATGAAAGGAAATGTAACAATAAGCTGCTTAAATTGAATTTTGTTAGTTGGGAACTGCACAGAGATACTTATAAGGATCTCAAAACTGCAATATTGCCAATTAAGAGTGATGTTGCTGTCACCAGTTCTATCCAGTATCTTGGGCCTTAGTTGCAGAGAAGTCTAGAAACAAATAATTCCCCAAAGCTTAAGCTTTCTTGTTTTGGACGTGATGAAAACTAACTTCTTTAACCTCATAGTGATTGAGTTTCTCTGACTTCAAGTGTTGATATTGGCAGGCCGTGGGCTGTGATCGACAGCTTGGGAGTCACGCCAAAGAAGACAACTGTGGCATCTGCTCAGGTGACGGTTCCACCTGCCGGCTGGTGAGAGGGCAAACTAAGACACATCTTTCCTCAGAAAAAAGTAAGTCTTCAGCAACTCAGATATGTGTAATGTATCCTCGGAATTTTCCTATGTTATTATCAACAGGGCAGTTACTGTGGATTGTGCCAATTGAAGTGAATCTACAATTATTTGGAGTTTGTTTTGGGAAGGGTTCGTGTTAAGTTGTTCTATTATGCAACGTTGACTCTTGGGAGAATTATGTAAGGATTTGAAAGATGAGTTTTAAGAGAGAAATTCAATTGAGTAAACACCACTTTGGGAGTGGGGGGGGGGGAGAGGATACCTTTGAGTCAGTGTCGACTCCCTAAAGTTTCTTGGCAAGTTTTTGGAAGTGATTTGCTTCTAATCACTCTTAAGCACTACACCAAATTGAGAAGCAGTTTGATGTGGTGAATATGGCATCAAACTAGAAACCAGGAGACTTAGGAATTCTAGTCCCATCTTAGGCGCAAAGCCAGTGGGTGATCTTAGGCCAGTCACATTCTCTTAGTCCTAGGAAAAATGCAATAGCTTCCCAGTTGTGAAGAACCTTGCCAAAAAAAATCCTTCAGGGATTTGTCCAGGGAATCGCCAGGAATCCAGACTGACTTGAAGGCACAAACAAACAAAAAACACCCACAAAACAGCTGTTATGATTCTTATCTGGTATGCATTTATATATTTCTCTCTGTGTAAATAGACAGATAGAATAAAGTCTCTTTGGGATAATTTTTTTGGCTTTGTGGTTTATAGTTCCAAGTCAAAGGACCAAAGCTTAAAGAGAATCCATAATCACCTAGTCTCTTGACTCATCCACGAATTCATAAATTAGATCTATTTTCCCCTGGACCACCACCATCATTCAAATATTTAATTGGAGGATATTTTTAAAAAGAGAATGCTGGCACCAAATATTTAATTGGAGGATATTTTTAAAAAGGCAATGCTGGCACATATAAAACAATGCAAAATAACTTGATGGTGGTGATGACTCTCGTAGCCAAAAAGAAATATTTGTTTTTCGTTCTTACTTACATTGGGCAAATGATGAACCAGGCACTTTCAGAAAATTATAGTTGTTGTAATCTGTTTCCATTCTGATTTGTCTATTTTCCCACTCCTTGTGAAAGAAAGATAAAATTCATAGAAAACTGGGGCCTTTGAAGGAGAGTTAAATACCAAAATAGACAAATTCATCTGCTAAATTTGGATATTTTTCCTGGCTGAACTTCTGTGGTTCAGCACTTGGATTGTTTGGAGGGCAAATATATATATATATATCTCCAGTTCTACATTGTGGGGAAGATCAGAAAGTGGGCAGTTACGTTCTGAAATAAAGCTTCAGAAAATTGGGATCCTGCCTGTAATATGAAATGATCAGGAATCTGGCTGGGGAGAGAACTCATAAAGAAGATAGGGTTCAAATTTTTGTTTGTATCCAAGAGAGAGGTGGTGTTCAAAAGACATTGAATCATTGCCACTAATGGAGGCTTCAAACTGAATATTGAGAAAATCTTGGCTTTATTATGGGCCTGATCTCCCCAGAATTTCTGGACAAAGAGATTCCCCCTAGGTTTGATGTTCTTTGGATCAAAGTCACCGTTGCATGTTTTTCTCATCATTCCACTGCTGTGTGGTTTCGAAACTTTTGCCCGAATCATGGGTTGTTGTTTTTTTCCCCTTTGGGGTGTAAATATATGATTCTGTAATTTATCACATATTAGTGTGCCTAAGTCAATATTCTAATTTCACCTTTTGTCACTGCCTTGTTGCAGTGTGTAGCTTTAAAACAAAACACTGCATTAAAAAATACAGTTTTTGTATAAGTAGAGGTCGTTAAAGTGTGTGGACAGAACAGAATAAAGTTAGGAACATGAGGCTGCTGTCTTCTGGGTCAGACTGTGCCTGGGTCAAAGAAAAACTGACTTTCTGGGAAATGATCAAACATTTGACTGATGAGAAGTGCTAAGATCTGCCATACCTCTGGGAAAGTGAAATATCTTAGCTCTTTTATGCATTACCAATAAAAGAGATTTTTTGTAGCTCAGGGTTGAAATGTGAAATGTGTGCTCTCTGAGCTTAGTGATTTCCTTGCAGACATTTCATTACCCAACTAGGTAATGAAATGCACTGATAATGTTACTAGTTGGGTAATGAAACGTTTGCAAGAAAACCACCAAGTTCAGAGTGCACTGAAGACCCCACAGTCAATGTCCTCCTCCTCCTCCTCCTCCTCCTCCTCCTCCTCCTCCTCCTCCTCCTCCTCCTCCACTCTGCAAACCCTACTCCCTTTCTAGCACTGATAATGTCACCTAGTTTGGGTAATGAAACATTTACAAGAAAACAATCAAGGTCAGAGAGCATTAAAGACCCCACAATCCTCCTCCTCCTCCTCCTCCTCCCTCCTCTCCTCCAACCCCACTCAGTGACGGTTTGGGTGATGAAATTGTTTGCAAGAAAACAACCAAGCTCAGAGAGCACCAAGGACCTCTTCTTTTATGTATGGAACTCCCATCAAGATCAATACCGCTTCCGTCTAATAGTTGCTGCCTCCCCCCCCCCTTTCTCTTTTTTCCCCCTTTTAATGACTGGCAAAACGTGTTTGGAGGTTTGAAACCTTCTTCTGTTCTTGAAGCAACAGAAGAGAGAAGCTTTGCAAAGCCTTCTCTAGAGTGCATGGGTTGATTTGGGTTCTTCTCTGCCTATTCTAGTGCAAGGGGCTTCATAATACATGGATAATAGAAGGGTGCTCTAGATCACTTCTATCCAACCATCTCATTTAGTTAAACCTGGAAGCAACACCATTTTATTTCAGTGAAGACAGTGAGGATTTTTCTCCCCCCGAAAAAACTTTTTGCCTTTTGGGGGTCCCACTTGACTGCTTCTCCTAAATTGAGGAGATGTTTGGCAATATTGTTAGATGGAAATATGAAGCAAGGTCTGGGGTATTCCTTTCTGTTGAAAGATATGGCACCAGACTAAAATGGATATTATCTGTCTAATGACCCGTACGTCCTTTTCTATTTCCTGAGCTCCCTGGTGCTGCTTTTAGGATTTAATGACTTCATTTCCCCCGACTTTGGAATGTATCAACTGTTAATTCTTTGAGGCTACAGCAAGCTTTCATAAAGTGTATCAGTGCTTATGAATTGTGACATGCTTTTAGTCCCTTTAGGCTTGCAGGGAAGTAAAAGAATATGTTTAATTTTTGTGGCAGGCAA
Organism: Azemiops feae; assembly: GCA_023970755.1. Taxonomy (NCBI): domain Eukaryota; kingdom Metazoa; phylum Chordata; class Lepidosauria; order Squamata; family Viperidae; genus Azemiops; species Azemiops feae. The sequence continues at coordinate 1,091,755 of JALGBA010000552.1, read as the reverse complement.
TATGTGGTGTTAAATGCCTCCCTCTCCATAATACTAGCATTAAGAAGAGTTGTAAGCAGGAAACAAAGACAATTCTCTCTCATTCTTTCATTCCTTTGCACACACTTCTGCTCCTTGCCTTCTGCATAACTCTGTGAAGAGGTACATGTTGTAAAGAGGCACATGTTGTAAAGAGGCACATGTTGTAAAGAGGTACATGTTGAAGCCAGAAGCATAACTAGAAGCTTGCGTGCTAGAAAAACCATAGTGCTTTCTGTTGTAAATCCTACAATAGAGAGGTGAGCTACACAGTATCATTACTAGATTTCCTGTTAGTGGTTATAGTAATATCGAAGGATCAAACCATTCCAGCTGAACTTTTAAATAATGGTTCATATCCAATTCAGGACATTGATTCAGTTTGGACGAGACCAGTCTGATATTAAAGCACATATTGGATCAAATGTCTCTTCAAGTCAAAATCAGAACTGGGCTAACATTAGAACTGGCTTAGTTACTACAGCCCAATAATTTATGCAGGAATGGCAACTCTAGAAGATTCCCACTTAATTTCTAATTAAGACCGTGGATTGGCAAGGGATGTTCTTGCAGTTCAGGCCAGTTTCTTGCATATTCACCAGTAGGTGCAATCCATAAGAATGCAACATTAATTTGCATTTCTTTAAACCACTGTATGAGAAATTACATATTTTTTCCAATACTTCTGCTTTGCACAGCACATTTTGATGCTTTACAAAGCATACCCATTTTGTTTGCACTTAACAAACACAAACACACACACACACACACATCTATATACAGTTTTGTATGCACTCAACAAGCAAACACACAGATATGTGCATACATATATTTCTTAAATATATTTGCCACCTATCTCTCCATGGGACTACTCTAATCTACTTTACTTTCATATATATATGATAAATCTGTAATCATGTATCCATTTCTTTTACCTTAAAATATGCATTTCATAACCTAGAACATATGTACTTAAATGCGTATTTTAAGATAAAAGAAATGGATACATTCCCACAGTTTTAACATCAAAAATGGAATGTACTAGTAGTGTTGTTAGTACTATGCTTTGCTCCAAGATAGATTGTTTTGGAAGTTATGGGAGTCACTACTGCAAGAATCTTGTATCTACAGAATTCCTAGCAGATTTCTGTTTCCAAAATGGTTGTGCCTTTGGGTTCGTCATGAGGAAGACTTGCATTGTAATTTTGTAACCTTGATCCTCCTTACCTCCCGTCTTTCCTCTTCCTTCCTTCCTAGGCTAAATACTGATAGGCGTTTTAGGAACCACAAAATGCATCTATGGGTGGAGCAATTTAAGTACCAGGCCATGACGGCTTCCTTAAAGCCTTGCTCTCCGGCAGGCCTACTCCTGAACAGTTCTTCTAAGGGAATACGGCTTGTTGTATCTGCTTTGCGCTGTCCGTGGTCCTGACAGCTCTATGTCTTCCATGAGGCCTGTCTTACCTGATGCAACTTTGCAATGTATTGTAGCATAGAGTTCCTGTGAGCAGCTAAGCCAGGGGTGGGGAACCTTGGCTCTTTTATGACTTGTGGACTTCAACTCCTAGAATTCCTGAGCCAGCCAGGAATTCTGGGAGTTGAAGTCCACAAGTCATAAAAGAGCCAAGGTTCCCCACCCCTGAGCGAAACTGTAGTTCATTTCTTCTGCGTTTCCACGCAAACATGATTTAGTGGGAGACAGCCTCCTTTCTCTTCAGGTTGTGTCCTAAACTGCCTGAAGTTCTGCCCCATGTAGGTGTCTCCTAATATCCAATCATACACGCTTTCCTGCTGTTCCCACTAATTATTTTCAGTCCCTATTCTTGAAGGAGTCTTCCCACTTCATTTTCTGCACTATATTCTTTCAAATATTTGAAGAGAACTTGAATGTCACCAATTCTCTTCCGTGGGGAAACTATACTATTCCATACAGAACGTGATTTCCAGTCTATTCCACTGCCCTACTGACCTCTCATTGACTTACTTTAGTTTTCCAATGTGCCTTTGAAAATATATTGGTCAAGTTTTCCAAATACATCCTGACTACTGCAAAGTGGAGCAGGAATATTACTTCCTGCGTCCTAAGTACAGGTAGTTCTCAACTTACAACAGTTCGGTTTAGTGACGTTTGAAATGACAACAGCACTGAAAAAATGACTTATGATTGTTTTTCACATTTATGACTGTTGCGGCATCCCCCTGGTCACATGATCAGAATTTGGACACTTGGCATGTATTTATGACGGTTTGCAGTGTCCCGGGGTCACGTGATCCCCTTTTGCGACCTTCTGACAAGCAAAGTCAATAGGGAAAGCCAGATTCACTTAACAATCATGTGACTAACTTAACTATTGATTCATGAAAGAACTGTCTCAACAGAAAATTTGGGCTCAATTGTGGTCGTAACTTGAGGACTATCTGTAGTATGTTTCTGTTAATCAGTGAAGTATTATTATTATAGTCATCTGCATTAACAGAAACATACCATCGAGAAGGAGGAGGAGGGGAGGAGGAGGAGGAGGAGGAGGAGGAGGATTATGTTCTCTTTGGCCATAGCACCCAGAATCTACTACTACCCTCTAGCAAAGCTGACTATTACTAAATGAAATGGAAATGGAAATGATAAAATATGGTTGTAGCTTCCCCCCCCCCTTAAATACCACAGGAACTGAGCAGGTACTTTTTCTTCCTTCCCCCATTTTTAAAAACAACATATTTCTTACTGATTTAATAGAATTGTATGGCTTAGCAACCCCTGGTGTGCTGCCGTGTAAGAATATAAGAGTTTTTGTTTCAGTAACTGTAGGGCTTGCATTTTGAGGATGGCAGGCCTTTTAAATCTACAGACTTGGTGGCAGATTGGGGCTCACGCTGAGAGCCCAATGCTCTTATTAATGCCCCCCTCCCATGAAAAACATCCTGAATATTCTACAGAGGCTCAGGGCTGTCTTGTGAGCATATGAAGAGCTGGATAGGACTTGAGGCCTGGATAAATCACACGTCTGTTGAGCCCATGTGCCCAATGTCATTTATCCAGGTACAGTACACTAGACCAGGGCTCTGCAGCCTTGAGAACTTTAAGACTTGTGGACTTCAGCTCCCAGAATTCCTCAGCCAGCATAGCTGCATAGCTGGCTGAGGAATTCTGGGAGCTGAAGTCCACAAGTCTTAAAGTTCTCAAGGTTGCAGACCCTTGCACTAGACGGTTTCCTGCTTGTGAATTATAGACCTTATCTTTTGGGCTTTTTTCCTCAGAAATAAAGCCGTTCAGTGGCTGCAAATTCTCCCAACTGAGAGGTTGGGCAGGCTGTTCTTTTCCTGAGAATCTGCCTTTTTGTCTTCAAGTTCTTTAAAGCCATCTCGTCACTGCTCTCTATTAGCAGTGAATTCTTTCTGCTAATGTCGGTTTGTTTGCTTGTTTGTTTGTCTCAATAAGACTGATAATACGTTCACTCCTATCAAGGATTATAAAATAAATGTGATTTGATCTGAAGGTTCACCTGCTTAATAATTTTCATTTCGACCCAAAAAAATAATATTGCAATTTGATAGCGGCTTTCGGAAAGATTGTGAGGGCCCCTCAAGGAGTCACGGATAAAACCAGGAATTTTTCCTGAAGATATATATATATATATATATATATATTCAGATTGATCTCCTCTCCAAAAGAAAGACTTTTCTTTTTCTTTTTCTTTTTTTTTTGACTAAAGGTAAAATTAATATTGTTGCTGATCAAATGAAATATTTTAAATTATACTGGCAAGTTTAGGGGGAGGTAAAATGATCGCTAAGGCCGGTTTGAACATGAAGGATGTGGTGCCCAGTTTGGCTTTTGAACTTCTTGTCACGTTTTTTTAAATAGCAGCCCTGCAAGCAGCATTATAAATGGCCACTGAACTTAAGAGCTTCCCGTGGTTTCTGCAAGGGTACATTGAAATATAGGCTGAACCTGTCACTACAACAGCAAAGCCAGATGTAGACAACTTTAAAACGTTTCTGTGCATAAATAAATGAAAACATTTGGAAAGAGGTTTAAGTCAACAGATTCAGGGCTAGCTTGGTTTTAATTTTAATTTTTTGAACCTTTAGCGAATGGCAAGTTTTTTTAGAATTTAGGTCGTTGATTTGTTTCTAGCTATAGGAGTTGAATTCTGGACAAAATCTAGGTAAACAGTCATTAATGGTTTTTACCGGGAAGAATTCTGTACAGTATAGCTTGCCTATGTTTTAATTCAGGGTAGTAATTAAATATGTAGCCCAAGCAATGAGAATGTAATGACTAATATATTGTGAAGGTGTACACAAAGTAAGTATCCAACGGATGGATTTACCTATTCATCTGTAGTATAGTGGCAGCCTCATTTAGGAATCATTTAGGACAATGTATTTCATAGCATCTGTATTTTTAAAATAAAATGAACATTTGCTGCATCATATTTTGTGACTGTACCTTTTAAAAAAAGTCTAGTCATGGAAGGTGATAATTCTTTTGTAAAAAATTTTTTTTTAAATGAGTGCATTTAATTTTTTTAGGGGAGGAAACCATGATTGCTGTTCCACATGGAAGTCGCAGTGCAAGAATTACTATAAAAGGACCAGCACAACTCGGTATGGATTTATTTGTTTATTTATTTGTTTGTTTGTTTGTTTGTTTGCTACCCATCTCAACCACAAGGTAACTCTGGGAGGCTTACAACGTTCACTATGAACAGAGAGTTCTTTAACAAAAATCGACCCTACTCATGTTTTAATACTGTCAGATATTTCGGAGTTTAAGTGTACTTGAAGATTTGACTTCTTTTGTCTATGTGCAATTATTAATGCTGTATTTCGGCATAAATTATGGTTACTACTGAAAGCAGTTTTGTAGCATTTTCTCCTATTCTTCTTGATTAAAAAAAAGTACAAAACGGCTTGGGTTTATCCAGAATATTTAGCCCTAAACCAGGATTATCAAGCACAGTTTAGGTGTTCATATAACATACTGGGAGATACAGAAGAATCATAGGTTGGCTTAAGAAGATGGCTTAGTTCCCACAACACGCTGAACCATAAACCATACAGAAGAGCTGTAGTGGCACAGTGGTTAGAATGCAGGATTGCAGCCTGACTCTGTCAATTGCCAGGAATTCGATCCGGACAGGCTAAAGGTTGACTCAATCTTCCATCCTTCTGAGGTCTGCAAAATGAGGACCCAGATTGTTGGGGGCAAGAGGCTGACTCTGCAAACCTCTTAGAGAGGGCTGTAAAGCAATGTGAAGCGATATATAAGTCTAAGTGCTATCGCTATCGCTATCTATCTATCTATCTATCTATCTATCTATCTATCTATCTATCTATCTATCTATCTATCTATCTATCTATCTATCTATCTATCTATCTATCTATCTATCCATCCATCCATCCATCCATCCATCCATCCATCCATCCATCCATCCATCCATCCATCCATCCATCCATCCATCCATCCATCCATCCATCCATCCATCCATCCATCCATGGTGGCACAATGGTTAGAAGGCAGTATGGCAGGCTAACTCTGCCCACAGCCTGGAGTTCGATCCTGACAGGCTCAAGGTTGACTCAGCCTTTCATCCTTCTGAGGTTGGTAAAAGGAGGACCCAGGTTGTTGGGGGGTCAACATGCTGATTCTGCAAACTGCTTAGAGAGTTCTGTAAAGCACTGCGAAATGGTATATAAGTCTAAGTGCTATTGCTATACAACTTATTATAACATAGTCTAGTGATATGTGTAATTCCATTTGGTAAGACAGCCTCCTTGACAACAAGACTGCAATTTAGTATTTGTCTTCCTTGGTTACAGGATCCACTTGTGATTGTTTTATGTACAAACATGGGAATGATGAAGATTGCAAGTTTGCTCCCACTCAGTTGAAAATGGATTTTGCCACCAGTGCAAAGATATTTATTTTTCTTCTTACACTCCCTTTGTTTAACATTTAAATAGTTGCAGGGGATGAGTAAGTGGGTTTGAGACTAAGGAGAGGGCTGTTAGAATACATTGTAGGCTTTCCAGAAGTATTAAGGATATAGAATCCAAAGTAAGCCAAAGTTCTCTGAAAATAATCCCCTTGCTGTAGAAGCAACACAACCAGAAGCTAATATTTTCACAAGTGGCTAATGCTAGATAACCAAGTTCATGAACTTACAAGAGTCTGGTTGGAAGCAAACCGAAAGATGCTAAATTTCTTTTTCTTTTTTGAATGACAGAAGCTTGCGTTTTGAGTTGTTAGTCCTGTGAGTGAATTCTCTAATTTTCTTTATAAGTATTAAAAAGGAAACATGGTATATAGTTTGAGGATTTGAAGATGGAGGTTTATTCTATTCTATTCTATTCTATTCTATTCTATTCTATTCTATTCTATTCTATTCTATTCTATTCTATTCTATTCTATTCTATTCTATTCTATTCTATTCTATTCTATTCTATTCATTTTATTTTTTTAAAAAGCCTTATGTTTCTTCTTGGAGAATCATGCAAAGATGGAAAAATTTATGAATTCTAGCAGGCTGGTTTTCTGGCAGAAACCACTGTTCCCATATATATCCCAGATGGATATAAGCTATTGTTAACCACCATTTGCAAACCTACCTCACAAGGCCCTTACAAGGATGATTTGATGCATAAAAGCTTCTGCTGTTGTTATTGTTTACATATTACCAGATTTCCTGAAGGATTCCAAGGACTTTAAGTGTTGTTTAAATCATGCCTGTTGTTTTTAAAGGATATCTGACAAATGACTTCCTTTATTACAAATGGGTTTGAATATACTTCTGTCTAGACAGAGAGGACCAGTTCTATCCCTCTTTTCCCACACCATTGTTTTGATTGGAATTAGACCAAAAATAAATTTGGACCAGCACCCTTTATCAAGAGAAAGATACTCTGGTTCTCCCTGGGTCCTTGCATTATTTCCTTCCTTTTAAGATCAGGGAATATGACGCCTCAAAGTAATTTGTAAAGCTGAGACAAGTGATTACTGGAATATTTGCAAGGTATTGCAAACGTAAGACTCTTGTATGCATTTATGGGCTGTGAATTATTCAGCTTGAGCACATTCAATAGCTTGAGTACACAGAAGTTGTTAGGGCTTTTGGCATTTGTTTCGTCAAGGCAGAACTCAAGTACATCTTTGACTTGGCCAAAGAGGCCATATTTTCATACTGTATTTTGATATGAGGTTCCCAAAGTATCCTATTGTTGGGGGAGGATGGGCATAAATAGCTTTTCTTATTTGGTGAGGTCTCTGGAGAAGCTTCTAAGGCTGGGAAAAGGAAAGAAAAAAAGAGGATGTCCAGCAGTAAGGTGGATGGACTCAGTTACAGTGAAGATGGTGCCCAGTTGGAAGACCTGAAAGACCAGGATAGACCAAAGACAGACCCAAGCTTCAATGGACACAAGAGCCTTTAATGACAGGCCTGCACTATTGGTAATAGCAAAGTTTTGTTTGGTTCAGAAGGCAGGATGGAAATAGAATAGAATAGAATAGAATAGAATAGAATAGAATAGAATAGAATAGAATAGAATAGAATAGAATAGAATAGAATAGAATAGAATAGAATAGAATAGAATAGTTCTTTATTGGCCAAGTATGATTGGACACATAAGAAATTTGTCTCTGATGCATAAGCTTAAGATAATATAATTCAGGTCTGTGAAGAAACACAAAAGAAAAATGCTAAGTTCAGGCACTTAATATCTATCTTAGAAGACAGATTGTTTCCCTTAGGAACTGATGGAGGAGAAACAGATTATGGCTGCTTCCTCAAAGTTTTAAATTGTTCCTCTCATTGTGCATAGCCTGTGTAATTGTGAAACAATGTTTCTCGATCTTGACAACTTTTAAGATGTGTGTACTTCAACTCCCAGAATTCCCCAGCCAGCTGAAGTCCATGCTTGAGTTGAAGTCTGCACATCTTAAAGTTTGCCGACTTTAAGAGAATCACAGCTGACATAAATGCCAACATTACACCGTATCTTCCAATGATCGTTTTCCAAAAGGAAACCAAATGAACAGCTGCAGAAAGCGCCAACTTTGGATTGCAATGTGAAGAGCCTTAACTTTACTATAATGGGAGATTATAGTAATGATCATTGTGATCTGGGTGATAATGCTGAAGCTGTCCAGATGCGTAAGCAGACCAAGGTGTAGTAGCCTTGGGCTATCTGATCTGGGTTGGAAAAATCCCATCAACCAATAAACTATCAATTGTTATTTATTTTGCATAGGAAAAGGTGAAGTTGCTATTCTTTTTGGCACATTCTTCTGAGACATGACTAACCGATCCTCTTTTCCACATCTGAACAGCTAATGGAATCCTCTTTCTGTTTTTCTGACCACATAAATAGCGTATGTGTCAGCCTGGAAGAACTAAGAGCAATAAATACACTTACAGGCAATCGGTGCCTTTTCACGCGCCAGTGTGTTTGTGATCAAAAAGGCAATTTTGCCGCCTTGTGAGATATTAGGTGCCCCTGGCTTCCCATTTACAATTCCCATCCTGTATTGAATAATGGATTTGCCCAGCTCTGCCTAAAGAACCTATCTATTCTAACAGGGGGAAAAAACATATTGAACGCAAATTGTGATTCATTCAGAAACACTAACTTCAGTGTGCTTGACGGTTGCCTCCTAAAATAGAGTTTGCATTTGTGAGTATCATGTAAAACAGCAGATTTCTTACTTGGAAGACTTGTTTGGATCAAAAAGATATGGATGTTTCTTCTGGACTGTTCTTTTTCCAGAGAATCTCTGCATTTGTGTGTTCCTGGAATTCTCTTGGTATTACTTTAAAATGATGCCATGAAAAGCTTTATCTTTTTAAAACCTGCTTTACTGCCAAGCCATGGAAACGAACAGAATTTCTCCTTAGCTCTATACCAGCAATAAATTAGTTATTTTTTATTATACTGGAAATCATCTGGGCTTCTATAAAAGAGCCGTAGTGCTAAGGAATTGAATGAACTGCTCATTTTAATCCCATGTCACCCGGATAGTACTGATATAAATAGTGCATACGATGATCTATGTTTTACATTTACAACATTTGGTGCTGGCTCTGCTTTCAAGAAGCCAATGTCTTTTTGGTTTTGCCTGGCATAAATTCATCATAATCTGCTAAAGGATAATGTGTGTTTTCCTCTTATGCTTTTCAGTGATTGAATCAAAGACACTGCAGGGAGATACTGGAGAACACAGTTTTAATGCCCCTGGAATGTATATCATTGAAAACACAACAGTTGAATTTCAAAAGGGCCCAGAGAGAGAATCGATAAAAATCCCAGGGCCTCTTGGAGCAGATTTCATTATCAAGGTAAGGAACGTACTTTATGCTGTGCCAAGGTTTTGTCTGGAAATTCCTGTTACATCAGCCTGTCCCACCCAGTCAAGCAGGAAAGGTATGTTGCGGATCCCGTTAGCCAAAGAATTCCGATTGGTAGGGTCCAGGAAGAGAGTCTACTCTGCTGTTGCCCCTTTGGAACACTCCCCCACTAGAGATGAGGCTGACCCCCACTCTCCTTGCCTTCTACAAAGACATAAAAACATGGCTTTGCCCCCTTGCTTGGGGTGCACAAAGGAGCATGCAGCCGTGGGGCTGGTTAGCACCACGAAAGCCCTCCACTACATTTTAATTATTATTTTTTTTAACATACTTTCTCTCTTTTAAATTTTGTGTGTGGTTTTTTACGGGCCGGTCACGTGCTCGGAAGACTAAACCTTTGGTCCTGGTGACCGACCCATATTGGATCCTGCCACATCATCCTGGGACACGTAGATTCTCCTTCATTCGTGGGTTGTTGTTGTTTTTCTTTTATATTTTGTTGTCCACCAATCAAAGTCCCTCTGTGAGGGAGATGGGCGGTCCTTAAAACTGAGAAATAATTAATAACAATAACAATAACAAAACAATAACAATAACAAAACAACAACAACAACAACAACAACAACAACAACAACAATAATAATAATAATAATAATAATAATAATAATAATAATAATAATAATAATAATAATAATAATAATAATAATAATAATAATAATAATAATAATAATAATAATAATAATAATAATAATAAAGTTGGAAGGGACCTTGGAGGTCATCAAGTCCAACCCCCTGCTCAGGCAGGAAACCCTACACCATTTCGGACAAATGGCTGTCCAGTCTCTTCTTAAAAACTTCCAGTGTTTAATTAATTGGGAAAATGTTTTGTTCAACAAATGACAACCGTAGCAGGTAAAAGGAATGTGTTACAAAGTAGGACAGACTAAGAAACCAACATCCTATGTACATCAACTATTTTTACTCTAGAAGAATCTTGCAAGTCTGAATGTGAACTAGGGAGGAGCCTATTCGAGCCCGTCTTATCTGTCTGTTGACTTGGTCTTGCCTGTTCCTCCTGTCCGTCACTCTGCCCTCTTTAGAAAGTGATAGAATGTGCTCAATTGAGCCGTGGTGGCGCAGTGGTGAGAATGCAGTACTGCAGGCTACTTCTGCTGACTGCTGGCTGCCTGCAGTTTGGCAGTTCGATCCTGACTGGCTCAAGGTTGACTCAGCCTTCCATCCTTCCGAGGTCAGTAAAATGAGGACCCAGATTGTTGGGGGCAATAGGCTGACTCTGCAAACCGCTTAGAGAGGGCTGTAAAGCACTGTGAAGCGGTACATAAGTCCTAAGTGCTGTTGCTATTCCTATTTGTGTGTATAAGTCACTCAGTGATCAGGCTCAAAGGTCAGGTTGCACATAGGTTCTGCCCATGGGTTGTTTTTTTTCTCCTTGCCTGTTGTCATGTAGCTTTCGGCATTGCATTTGGGTACATGAATTAAACAATGACAGGCCAAGGATCGCCAACATGCAGCATTCAAATGTGTTGTAATGGGACTCTCTTTAGGCCAGATATACTGCTGCCAAAGATAGCCTGGTTCAGTTCTTCTTCTATCAACCCATAAGTCACCAGTGGAGACAGACCGAATTCTTCCCTTGCACGGTGACCTGCGGAGGAGGTGAGTAATGCATGTGGCTTTGACTCATACTTGTGACGGTTGCAGTGTCTCAGGGTCATGTGATCACCTTGTGCAACCTTCTGGCAACAAGTCCATGGAGAAGCCAGATTCACTTAACACCCGTGTTACTCATTTTACAACTGCAATGATTTGCTTAATAACTGTGGCAAAGAAAGGTTGTAAAATGGGGCAAAGCCTGACTTCTTAACAGCTGTCCCAATGGGGAAACCAGATTCACTTAACCACCACGTGGCCAATTTAACAACCGCAGTAATTCACTGAACAACTGTGGCAACAGAGCTTGTAAAATGGGGCAAAATTCATTTAACAACTGTCTTGCTTAGCAACAGAAATTTTGGGCTTGATTGCTGTCGTACGTCAAGGACTAGCGATATACATACACCTACGCAAACTGCAATCCAACTTGTAATATCAGCTTCGAAAGCCAAAACGCAGAAGCAACACTCTTGGGCCTGCAAAAGAATCCATTTCTTCCTCTGCTTTTTTTCCCCCTTCTTCTTCTTGCTCCCTCTCTTTAAGTAAGAAATGAGCCAAAAATATAGGTTGAACATTAATCTTAATAGTAGTGTGCTTTAGAAAGGTTGTTCTGTTTCTGCCTGGCCTAAACGCTTCCGATATAAGGTTGTTTAGCCATTGTCAAATTCCCTTTTGGCTTCTTTCACCGGCTTATAAATGACTTAAATATTTTCTGGAGACAATCATTTTCAAAACAAAACCGAGAGAGGGGTGGAGTAAATGAGCAGCCATCCATCATTCAGCGGATTATTTGTTCAAAACAGCCTCCTCTCTCGCCTACTTCGATTCTCTGCCATGAAGTCCAAAGGGATTTCACAAGCCATGTGCATCCCATAAAAATGCAGCTGGGCTTAAATAAATGTCGAAATGTTCAGAATTTACCTTTTAGCATTTTAGCTTTTTTTTTTTGCTTGTTCAGTGGGATTTGGTGCAGGACGTTAAAATTATTATAATGCTCAGTTTTTCTTCCAGGGTTTGCATTCCTTTGTGTGATGATACTTTGTACAAGGAAAGGTGTTCATTAGAAACCTTTGATTTGTAACCTTGCAGACTTTTTCACCTTGGCCAATGTCTCCACGTTGGAGTTTGTTCTTATGGGGGGGTGTCCTTTTTGTTTGCTTACTTAAAAACCAACACACAATCACACACACACATCACCGTACAAAGAAGCCTACCCTTCCCTAGCTATGAGCTTCTTTTCCTTCCTGCCTCCTCCTTAATTGTTATCCAGGGAAACCACACAGAGCTTCCTAGGATTCTTACGCAGATCCCTTGCGCCGGCGGCTTTCTTGAGAGTTGTGTTTTCTTTGTCTTCACCTCCTGTTGCTGAGTATGGAGGGGCCGTGCTAAAAATATTTGTGGTTTTGCAGGGCTGGGCCGAGTGGTGGGTTTGGCTCTCCTCTTTAGTGATTGTGGCTTCCAGTTTTAATTACTTTTGGTGTTGCCTGAAGCCACAGGAAAATCTGCCAATGATACATTTCTGTGAAGCATCTCAGTATAGCTTGGTAAGCTGTGTGCAAATGTTAGACATCATGCTATGGAAGAGGTTCAGAGAGACATCCAAGATTTTTACTCCTGGACTCTACCCTCTTCCTTTTTTTTTTCTTTTTTTTTGCAAGTTCTACATTATTAGGATTGAAGCTTGCAGGAGATTTTAGGAGCTGCCCAGAGATTCAACCTCCAAGCCACAGAGAGGAAGTTCAGGGGAACGGCATGCCTATTCCTTTAACCTACGTAGGTTTTGAAAGGAGATGAAATGGATTCTTGAATTCTCATCTACTAAACTGACGTGGAGGGAGATATTCTAATCTCCCTCTGTTTGCCTAAAGGATTGCTAAGAGGTCCGTCAATATAATCAGGACGAATGAGGTTTTGAGAAGGAAGAGGAATGAAAAATAAGTAAACAGAATATTTTCTATACAGGTTCTCCTTGACTTTCAGCCACTCGTTTAGCAATCATTAGAAATTACAACAACCCTGGAAAAAGAGACTTCGGTGGGAAAGCCAGATTCACTTAACGATCACATGATTCTGTAGGGGTCAGCAGCTACCCGAAGAACTTGAGGTTCCAAGGGGGCAAATCAGGAGACTCAAGCGGAGCCTTCCATGTCAAACAGAACTTTATTTGGTCAATTGAAGTTGCTGGGTGGAACACTGTCTGAAACACTGGCAGCTGCATTCAGAAGTGCCACGCAGTGGTCAGTTAGGTACTTCTATTTATATACAGATAGCAACCAATCACAAGGTGACACTTGTTGGCACACAGAATGTTAACCAATTATCTTTCATTACTTTCCCGCTCTTTTTTCAGTCTCTGGGTCTGTGTACGTGATCTTCCTGCCTTCACAAAACGGTGCCCCTAACGCAAGCACAGTGTACAGAAGCAAAATGGCTGTCATTATGCTAATAACAAGAATAACCTTTTGTACAATCCCTATATTTCATTTAACAACTGCAATGATTTGCTTAACAATCATGCAAAAAAAAAAAAGGCATGAAATTGGGCGTAACTCACTTAATAACTGCCTTGCTTAGCCACAGAAATTCTGGTCCCAATTGCGGTTGTTAAGTTGAGGTCTCCCTGTACTCTGAAAGTTCCCTGCACATTACTTTGGCCAAAATCTCACTAGATTTGAAGTCTAATCAAGCACCAGGAGAAGTCTTGTCTTTCCTATTGAGCGAAGTAAGCCTGGTGCTCCATTTTTATTCTCGTTAAGGTTTGACATGTGGATAAAAGCTTGTCTAAAACCAGGCATCCAGAGGTTGTCTGCATCCACCTTTGATAAAAAGGGTTGTGGTTTTTTTTCCATGGACTGTCATCACTCCCATAAATGGAATCAATATGTAGGCATCCATGTTTAAAAACTTGGACCCTTGTTGACAGAAAGGTGATGGGATTGTGTCTTCCCAAAGCACCGGATTCCACTGCTGAGAAGGTTACAAAAAGTTGATGCACATTCCAAGGGCTCAGTTGTCATCATGGGGGAATCAGAGCAGGTGGAAATGTGCGTTGTTGATGGGAAGGGAGTGTGTAACCGAAAAGAGAAGCAGCTGTTGTTATCACATGGCTGTGTAAATGTATTACGTGGTGGTGGACGGTATGCCACCCTGTTTGTCAGTGTCGTAAGATACGGCTAGTGAAAAAAGACAAAGGGAGGAGGCGTGAGGCATTGCAAGGAGAAATCGTTGGCTGAATAATTATGCCTAATTGATAATCAAATATGGCCTATTCTCACCCCATTCTAGGTTATCAGCTGAACTCGGTAGAATGTGTGGATATCCGTTCCAAGCGGGTGGTGCCAGATCAGTATTGCCATTATTATCCTGAAAACAAGAAACCCAAACCAAAGCTGAAAGAATGTAACATGGATCCCTGCCCTTCAAGGTTTGTATTCCAATGTATAAATGGGAGGTTGGCATTTTAGTTTCCAAGTCCTTGCTAATTCCTTTTTATTTATAACTAGCCAAGTGCCCATCACTCAGAAGGGCAGGGGTTGAGTTCTCAGTATATGCAATGTTCTGTCTCTACTCTACTCTACTCTACTCTACTCTACTCTACTCTACTCTACTCTACTCTACTCTACTCTACTCTACTCTACTCTATTCTATTCTATTCTATTCTATTCTATTCTATTCTATTCTATTCTATTCTATTCTATTCTATTCTAATGTTCTTCTCCCTCTCCCTCTCCTCTCCTCTCCTCACCCTCTCCCTCTCCTCTCCCTCTCCCTCTCCCACTGCCCTCCCCTCTTCTTTACTCTATTTTTTTTAATATAGAAAAGATTTGACAGCTGGTGTTCTTGTATTTGTGTACTCATGTTCTTGAGTGATTTCTTTTTAAATTTGTTCCTGTGGGGTTGCTCTAAACCAATTGGTCTGAGGTGAAGATTCTTGCTGGAGAACTGCAAGGATAAAATACTGACTTCTCAAACTGGGAGATGCAGTGAGGATAATTAAAAACATCATTAGGTGGGGATAGCGTCTATCAGAATGAGGTTCCACCATGATACAATCTTGTTCAGGGAAAATAAATATGATTTTGTGTGGAAAAATGTTTCGAGGTCACCAGCCCCTGAATTGTGGGCAATGCCTGAGGATCCTGGTACATTCTGACCTCCATGAATGCTGCTGAGGAAAGAGAAGTCATTGCCTCAGGGCCATACCCTCCTGCCCCTCATTTCCCCCACCTTCAGAATCCAGAGAACAACTGATGAATCCAAGATGCTAAACACTTCACCAACACCATCCCTTGTCCTTCCTCTTCAAGGCATTCTGATTTTCCCAGTTTGCTCATTGGGAATAATTGACCTACTGCATGCCAAGTGATCACATGACTTCCTTTCCTTTTGGATCAACCTCTGAAAGCTTCCAACTATTTTAAGGGTAACGGACTCCAACTCTGTGCAAGGCGAAAGAAAGACGCTTGTAGCACAGTGACCACATCTGCCTTCTGCAAAGTTCCTAAAGCAGCTGCAGTGTACATATTGAGTTGCACAATGACATTTAAGGCTGCTGGCCGTTGGACCGTCTGGTGCTGCTTCCTGGCTCTGCAAAAGTATCTTAAAATAACATTCAATATTTAGCCCAAAACCTGAAATGCCAGCTGGCAGAATTGCTGATATATCCAATAAATAAAAGGGGAAACACTTAGGGTGGATTTTATTTCTTATAACTAAACTGTCCTTTTCTTCTAATCCCAGTTGAATAAAATCATTCAGTTGTGAGATCTCAAAAGCTCAGCTGCTCAGACCTTCCCAGGTCCTTCTTGCAGGCCCATCCTCGCAAAGCTGGAATCCAGGGCATAAATGGTTACACAAACCCTCGGGAAGATCCAATCTGAGTTGGTCACTGGGACCAAAGGTTTATTCTTCTTTCAAGCTTTCAAGTTCATACTGCAGCCCATCCTCAGGGAACATCTCTCTCTCCAGGATATGTGCAATTGGGTTGTTTTACACATTGTATTTATGTGGTGCCTGGTTGTGTGTGGCTTTTAGTTATTAATTAGGGTGTTCATGGCCAGGTTGATGACCACACACAACTAGGCACCATATAAATACAACACATAGAACAGCCCAGTGCACACATTCTGGAGAGAGAGAAGTTCCCTCGGGAGGGGCTCCTGTATGAGCCTGAAAGCTTGGAAGAAGAATAAAGCTTTGGTCCCGGTGACCAACTCAGATTGGATCCTGCAACATTATCCAGGGACACATATATTTGCCTTCATTCCTGAGCGTTACAGGCAGCCAGTGCTTCGAACAGTTAAACTTTCAGGAGCTTCACGAGAGCTTTATTAAAGGGTGGGGAAGTGTGTAATATGAGGACTTGCCATTAATATTGAGAATTATACAGATGAAGGTGCTAAAATTCTTGGGGGGTGAATGTTCTACTTCGTTTCACATTACTTCTTCTCATAGTTATTAGGACCAGACTCAAGTCTAAGGGTTGGAATGCCCAGCTTCCAGACTTGTGGGATTTATCCTTTAGATGAAGTCCTCTGGGCTCAGTTGCTGGAGGTGGGCCAGAATGTTTGAGCTGGAATCCATGCAGAAGCAGATAGACCCTGCCATTTTCCTAATCACACCAGGGCAAAAAGCTAGGCTTTGCAATTTTAATCCCTGGCACTTCCGCGACAAGGTTTTTGCATATCGCTGTCCCCTTCTGTGCCTCAAGAAGACTCTGAGGCTTGTTACGTTCACAATTCCAGATAGCACACTAATCCTTGAAGGAGCAGTATTAATTTACACAGTTCCACCAATATACAAGGCATTTTAAAGAGGACGAAAAGACATGTGCCAGCCCTTACAGGGTAAAAACAGAAATTATGAGGCAGGAAGGGAAACAGGAAAAGAATTTGCAAGCATTTCAATTAAACACCCTTTTTGCAAAGAATATTTCCAAGCAGATCTTTTGAAACAAGGTTGGAGGAGAAGAATGTCCAGGTTGAAGATACCGTCTACTTGTAAGTCTCCTACTTCCAGGCAGATCTTTTATACCTGTAGAGAACCAGGGAGATGACCTTGGAGAAGAAATCCAGAGGCCTTAGGAAAACACCAGGTGCAGAAGAAACATGTGCTAAGTCCAGATAGGCAGGAGAGATTCAGACTAGCCCTCACCCCCCCCCCCAAAGACCACTGACTCCCTAAAATAAAAGAAGAAGGTGGAAAGGAAGATCCAGACATCTTGATTTAGTTCTTGTCTTCCTTCGGAGTCTCTTTCCTGATTTGGTCTACCGTGATTTGGTCTACCGCTGACTGTAAGTAAGGTTGAGGGAGAAAGTTCTCCAGGTTGAAGACACTTGGAAGCCTCCTGCATTTTTCCATTTCACACCTTTTCTGTGTTGTAAAAAGAGGCAATAGCAGTGCAATAAAGTTAGCTTGGTAGTATCTAGGTCTTTCACCTGGAAGCCTGTTTCATTCCTCTAGAAGTTTGGAACCACAGTAATATTCGTGGAAAACTTGAGTTCTGAAAAGGGATTGAAAGTATAAAAACACTTCACAGTGGTAGTTGGGAAGCAGCTCCTTCTATAAGAGGCAATGAAGACCCTAACTTCAGATGGTTAATATCCGGGACTCTGGATATATGTTTTTCTCTGCTGTAGCTCCACTATCCCAGCTAATAATGGAGGAGACTGTAAATGTGTTCTATTCAGGCACAATGAGTTAATTGTGGATGTCATCATCTCTAAAATAAAATCAGCTTCCAGACCTCTTCCCCCATTCACCCACCCTACCAACTCTTCTCAGGGACTAGGAAAATGACTGCTGCAGTAATTTTGTGTTTTTACAAAAAGTCCCGGAATTATATTCATCTTTGTTAGCTAACTGGTTTCCTTACTTACCTCCTTGGGAAAATTAAGTTCAACAATTAAGGTACGACAGCCAAGAAGAGAACACCCGCTGTAGCGCTGAGTTGTTTCCCCAAGTTCGGTGTGCGTTTTGTTTATAAAGGAATACATCAAATGGATAATTGTAATCTGGCATCTGGCAAATAACTTTGTAAATGCCTCTGCTTTATTCACAGCGATGGATTTAAGGAAATCATGCCCTATGATCATTTCCAGCCACTTCCCCGGTATGTATGTATGACGCTTACAAGATACAGGATATTAGCATTCCATTGATAGCAGTTTATAATTTCATACATACAATCTCCTGCTTACTCAAGACAAAGACAAGGAATTTATTGTTGCCATAGATGGTAATGTCTGAATTTGACCGCCTGTGACATTTGGTTGTTGAGATAAAGTCACTCCAGAGTATAGGGCATTTAAATACATTAATCCACTTGCCTACTTAAGAGCAGGTATTCCATTAGCAAGATATGCCTAAGATAATAATGGCTGAGTACAATATGGAAGCCGGCTAAATAAAGACAACTCCCCAAAGGTATTAATGAACAAATGATCTTCATTGAATCCTGAATTTGGTAAAATTTCAGTGGGATAGAAGCTGGGGATAATCGTTAGATTTCTACCTATGGAAAGAGATAACATATTGCATTGTCAATGGCTATCTCATTGTCCATTTTGTGATTTGGGTGGGTTTTTCCCCCTTTTTTAAAAAAAATTCTGTGTTGCATAATAACACAGAAGAACTCTAAAAATCAGAATCAAGTAAATATTTCTATTTACTTTTACTCCACAGTAAGTGAAGGGCGGAAGAAGTTAGATCAGGAGTAATGACTTCATGATTTCCCCATGGCTA
The DNA here is from genome assembly GCA_023970755.1 of Azemiops feae. NCBI lineage: Eukaryota > Metazoa > Chordata > Lepidosauria > Squamata > Viperidae > Azemiops > Azemiops feae. Next base: position 1,072,976 of record JALGBA010000552.1, on the reverse strand, counting down.
GAAAGAATACTTTCTTTCAAAGTTGCAGGAACCCATTTCTCCTTGACTTGATTTCATTTGGAAATTCCTTTGTTCACTACTTATGAAGCCACAGTAGGTTCCTCCCAGGTCCTCTGATACCTTCAGTTATTGCATTGCAGAATTCCTACCTGGCAGGTAGAATTCCAGGGATAGAGCAGAAACGAAGACAAAGGGGTTGGCTTAGATTTGTCTGCATCCTCTCCTCCCTTTAAGTTCTAAATGCTGATAAATGGTAGAACCATATAGAAGCTTCCTTTATGATCCAGTAGAGCAGGGGTCTTCAAACGTGGCCCTTTTATGACTTGTGGACTTCAACTCCCAGAATTCCTCAGCCAGGCATGCCTGGCTGAGGAATTCTGGGAGTTGAAGTCCACAAGTCATAAAAGGGCCACGTTTGAAGACCCCTGCAGTAGAGCAAGATGCAGACTTCATTAGTCAAATGAGGGACTTGGGATAAGAGGTGGAAGTCAGCCTATGCAGAGGATCTTGAATGACTTCAGCCATAACTCAGGCTGCAAATGCATCAATGGAATCTTTAAACAGATGGAGAAATCTTGGTGGGAAAAAAAATTCCCACGCTACATGTCCCCTCCCAGTTCTACATCCTTACACATACTGTATACACATGTTCCTTTAAAGCCATTCCAAAAGATTTTACAGTTTAAAACCTTTCTGGAGTGCTAAGCAGACCTTGACCAGTCCAGCCTCTGGGGGGGGGGAAACCCCATCTTATGCACTGTTCCAGAAGCTCCTTTTGCCATCCCTGTAATATCCTCCCAGGAATTGTGGATCGAGCATGTCTTTTTGAACTGATGAAATAAAGAAATGCAGATGTAGAAACCTACACTATACACACATCCACAGTGCATTACGGCATATTCAAATCTAATTGCTGCATTTGACGGGTACATTTTCTTTACTTCCTAATCAAGATTTAAAACATCTGAAGTGTTTCGTGTCTATGTTGCTGCAGACTACTGACTGCATCTAAGATCTCTCTACTATTTGGTTATGAACTTGCTACTAGAAAGCTATATATTATTCACAATAATAATCTGTCAACTAACTATTTGCATGTTCCCCTGCAGGAACCATTAATACAGACTCCTGTCACGTTTTCAATTTCAATTTCAATGCTCACCAGTTCCCACTAGCACAGATGCCTGCTTAGACGTTCCTATCTTAAAGGACAGGGATCCACCTGCTCTTTTAATGTCCCGCAGTGCCATTCGAATAGCAAGCTGGGAATTTAAAATTGAACTAGGCATTTTGAGAACAACTGCTGAGCATTTTCTCCAAGCCTGAAACTAATGTGGGAAACCAATATGTTTCTGAATATAAACCTTTATCCCTGTCTCTTCTCATATGCTATATTAGCATAGTGTACCCTGGCACCGTAAATGCTTGCGCATTAGTTGACTAAAAAGATTACAAGGCTGCTTTGTGAAAGTGGCTTGCAGGGACAAAAACCCATCAGTGTAAAAGTACAGCTTCAGAAACAATGATCATTTACCTCAAAGACAAGACAAAGGGACCCTCAAAACAGAAACAGAATTGGAAATAGCAGAAACTGAAATTGCAAGCCGAAAGGAATAAATATATCTTAATCTCGGTGTCAAAAGAACACACTAGTTTTTACAGATTTCTTTGGCTTTGTTCCACAGCTCAGGTTTCACGCCTACAAGCTTGAGTTCAGTGGGGATCATGGAATCGAAAAGAATCATAGAAGGGAAGGGACCTTGGAGGTCTTCTAGTCCAAACTCCTGCTCAAGGCAGGAAAATGTATATCATTCTGGATAAATGGATGCCCAATCCTTTCTTGAAAACCTCCAGCTACGGTGTACCCACAACGCCCCGAGCCAAGCTGTTCCATTGGCTAATTGTTCTTTCATTTGCTTTCATTTGAGGGGGAGATAGGTTTTTGATGGAAATTATACCCAGAGGATACATCAATAAACATTCTCCAAACCACAAAACCATTGATGTTTTCCAAGAAAGGATATTTGGACCAAGGTTATTGGGTAATGCACAGTCAAACGCAGGTTAATTTTTCATACATGTTAAAATAGGAGAGCTTGTTCAGAGGGAGTTGTCAATTTTTTTTAGTGGTCCCTTATGGGTTCCTGCAGCCTGCAGCTCTGCCCCAGGGTTTCTGCTGAGTTAATTTGGAAGGCTCTGCTCTAAATGCAATGCGCCGCTAGTCGTGGAACACTTTAAAAACTAGCCTTTCGGTTGTTTTATATCTCATCAATCATTCCCACAGTTCAGCTAACGAAACGATAACAGCAGATGAGCGTATTTATCAGGGGCGATGGTGAAACCATTAGCTCTAAGCTCTCACGCGTTGTCTGGTTTTGATCATGGAAACTTGGTTGAAATGTCAACACTCAACATGCAGCAGGTTTCGTGTTCGGTTTGTGAATGATGTGATTAATTTATTCCAAGGGGAGAGTTTTATGAATCATTTCAGACAAGGAACATTCTTCCTCTGCCGTTGGCATCTTTGGGAGCCGTTATTTGAAAGTACCTTATGGATTTATGCTCCATTTCTGCTGGATTGGATTTCTTATCAAACTGAGCTCTAGTGGCACAGTGGTTAGAATTCAGAATTACAGGCTGACTCTGCCCACTGCCAGGAGTTCGATCCTGACCAGCTCAAGGTTGACTCAGTCTTCCATCTTTCTGAGGTCAATAAAATGAGGACCCAGATTGTTGGGGGCAAGATGTTGACTCTGTAAACTGCTTGGAGAGGACTGAAAAGCACTATGAAGCAGTATATAAGTCTAAGCGCTATTGCTATTGCTATTGCTATTATCTCTATGACTTCCCAAGAAAAGTTTTTGGGTGGGACTGTCATGACTTATGATAGAAATTTGAGACTCCATTATGGTCCTAAGTTGAATTTTCACATAAAATTGAATTATGCTGTTGGGATTCAGTCGCAAGTCTTACTACCAAAGGTTTTACATCTTAAGGGTGTACATTTTTTTTAACGTAACCATTGTGTGTTCAGAATGCTCAAATCTGAATTGAAAATGGAGTGTTTTGTGTCCGGAATAGGCTGTCTGGACTATCAGGGAAAGGCCTCAAACTTAAAAACAAGCTTTTTTTTTCAAACTCCGTGTCCAGGATCGTCACTTTAGATTTGCATCTGGTTGAAACAGAAGTATTTTGCACATGGTTAAGTCTCAGTGGCCCAGGGAAAAAGCAGTCTATTATTTTCATTATCACTTGCATCTGAAAACCAGATAGAAATTCAATTTGCTCTTCTTGGGATGCTGTTATTTCATTCAAACAGCTGGGAGCATAATCCGTGGACCACTTGCTCAGTTTCATGTGGAGGAGGAATTCAGAGAAGAAGCTTTGTCTGTGTGGAAGAGACCATGCATGGGGAGATATTGCAAGTAGATGAATGGAAATGTATGTATGCTCCTAAACCCAGGGTCATGCAAGCTTGCAACCTATACGATTGCCCTAAGTGGATAGCTCTGGAGTGGTCACAGGTAAGGAAGCAGAATATTTAAACTTCTTTGAGGGGGGAGGGAAGCTTTCAGATGTAGCCAATGGTTGGGATGACTGATGACACATTATATGGAAGCTTCCTTGCATATTTGGGTGTACATCACCCAGGTAGTCCACGACCACAGCTGAGTCCAAATTTTCTATTATTGCTAAGCGAGACATTGGTTAAGTGAGTATTGCTCCATTTTGTGACCTTCTTTTGCCATAGTTGTTCAGTGAATCACTACAGTTGTTAAATTATTAACACGGTTGTTAAGTGAATCTGATTTCCCCACTGACTTTGCTAATCAGAACGTCACAAAAGTTGATCACATGATCCTGGGACACTGCAATCATCATAAATATGAGTCAGTTGCCAAGCATCTGAATTATGAGCACATGACCGTGGGAGATGCTGCAATGGTCGTAAGTGTGAAAAGTGGTCATAAGTCACTTTTTTTTCAGTGTCGTCGTAACTTTGAACGCTCACTAAATGAACTGTTGTAAGTCAAGGACTACCTATACCAGGGGTAGGCAACCTTGGCTCTTTTATGACTCGTGGACTTCAACTCCCAGGATTCCTGAGCCAGCCACGCTGAGGGGAAAGGGAGAGGTTTCCAAGCTGAGCCATGTTGGCTCAGGAATTCTGGGACTTGAAGTCCACAAGTCATAAAAGAGCCAAGGTTGCCCTACCCCTGACATATACTGATAGCATTAATACTTGCATAGAGATAAATGTAACCTCCAGAATATTTTTCCATGTTATTGGGATTCAGGGTTGCAATGCTAAACCTCCATGTGGGAAAAAAATGGCTTCTTAGATGGACGGTCTTCCAATTTGTCCATATCACAGTTTCAACAAATGTGAAAGGAGTATGTGTGTTCTGGTAATCTCTCCCCCCCCCATACATACACACTAAATGTACTACACAACTAGCAGAAACCTCCTTATGAGTGTTTGGGAGGAGAAAATAGCAAATAATATATGTGTTTGTCTTAGAATTCTACTTTATTATGGTGCTCAAGTCCATTCTAAATGCAAAATGAAAAATGCAAAGCAATAAATAATGTAATACCAATAATAATCGGAGGTCCTGAAGCCATACAAAAAGTAGCCACCAAAATTTGGAAGTACAACATTTACTGAGCTTGATACTACTGACTTTGTAAACAAAAACATGGTCTTGCTTAGAACTTCCTACATCCTGCAGTTATGCCTTCTTGATCCCTGCGATCTTAGTTAGAACCAAAACCTTTGGGGGGAAAACCCAGCTGTTGTAGAAGAGCAGGCAGACCTGGGTGGTGGTGGTGGTGGTGGAGTTAAGTGCATCATCAGCCTAGAATTGTTACATTGCCACAAATGCTCCAAGTCCACTTCCCCTTGAACTCTGTTGATCCTTATCTGGCATCAATTTAGTACTGAACTTTAGTTGACTAGATTCTTGAGTATAGGCTTGAGCAAAAAAACCTTTCTGAACTGCAACTTAAACGTATGACCCTGACCCTTTGCTTCTAACAGCTGGCAATCTTGATAGTGGTTGACCCAAGTTAGGTCTTGCCGAAGGAAGATTCTAATTTCTTGATCAGAAAGATGACAAAACATTCTGGTAACCAGGTTTATGAGTGCCAGACACCATGGATGGTACAAAGGGCAGCATAGCAATACTGCGACATTTGTTAGCCATCTTAGTTTTTGACTGATATATCCCTTTCTACAGTGCACCGTGACCTGTGGCCAAGGGTTACGCTACCGAGTGGTTCTGTGTATTGATCACCGTGGACAGCATACTGGTGGCTGTAATCCTCAGTTAAAACTCCACATAAAAGAAGAGTGTCTAGTGCCAGTCCCTTGTCACAAACCCAAAGGTAACTGGAATATTCTCTTTATTTACTTAGAAAATTTATATGGCTGCCTAACAATAGAAATAGAAATAGAAATAGAAATAGAAATAATAGAAATAATAGAAATAATAGAAATAATAGAAATAATAGAAATAGAAATAGAATAAACAGAGTTGGAAGGGACCTTGGAGGTCTTCTAGTCCAACCCCCTGCTCAGGCAAGAAACCCTATACCATTTCAGACAATGGTTGTCCAACCTCTTCTTCAAGCCTCCAGTGTTGGAGCATTCACAACTTCTGGAGGCAAGTTATTTCACTGATTAATTGTTCTAACTGTAAGGGAATTTCTCCTTAGTTCTAGGTTGCTTCTCTCCTTGGTTAGTTTCCATCCGTTGCTTCTTGTCCTGCCCTCAGGTGCTTTGGAGAATAGCTTGACTCCCTCTTCTTTGTGGCAACCCCTGAGATATTGGAATACTGCTATCATGTCACCCCCTCGTCCTTCTCTCATACTAGCCTTATGTCCCTGGCATCATCTGCAGGGGTCTTCAAACTTGGCCCTTTTATGACTTGTGGACTTGGGAGTTGAAGTCCACAAGTCATAAAAGGGCCAAGTTTGAAGACCCCTGTTGTACTGCATTCCCTCCAGTCTCAGGGTTGACCAACATGCATGTATTTCCTCTTCCAGAGAAAAGCCCCATTGAAGCCAGAGTGCCTTGGTTCAAGCAAGCCCATGAAATGGAAGAGACTAGGATTGTGTCTGAAGAACCCATGTGAGTTTGCTTTATTTTTCTTTTTTTCTGATATGGAAACTAAATCCCTGATGCATTTTCCTGACTGTTGGTAAAGTTTGCTATTTCCTGCCAATTCATCTGGCGTTTGAATTTTCTTGGGCTGGGTCTGGTGTTGCAGCTCAAACCTCAGATTCTTCCCAGCAGAATTCGTCAATTATTGGGGGGGGAAGGGAAACATGGCAGCCAAAACATGTTTGAATTATTAGCTTCAAAAGTGTCACAATGGTTTTCTGGCTATTCGAAGAATTGACCTGCCAGAAAGTATTTTGCATGGGTGACTTTTGTTCCAGAATAGCTCTAGAAAGATTGAGTGGTGAACTTTGCATGAAGAGAGAAGAGCATAGAAGAATGTTAGTGATGCCTATATGGAAATCTCTGGTGATCCAAACATTCATTCGTTCGTTCATTCGTTCATTCATTCATTCATTCATTCATTCATTCATTCATTCATTCATTCATTCATTCATTTTCTCCCTCTCTGCCTCCTCTCGAAAGAATTGATTGAAGACTACAGTAACTCTGTTTAGGTCTTACATCCTTTGATAAATGTATTGCTAGACATTTTGCTTAAGTCAGAGGTGGGGAACTATGGCCCCTTTATGACTTGTGGATTCAACTCTCAGAATTCCTGAGCCAGCAATTCCTGGCTGGCTCGGGAATTCTGGGAGTTGAAGTCCACAAGCCATAAAAGGGCCATAGTTCCCTATCCCTGGCTTAAGTCAACCGATACAGGAACTACATATCTAGGGATTGTAGGCAATAGATTCAAACCCATGTATGGGAATTGCCAGAAAGCTGTCTTTGTTTAAATATTAAGACAAGCTTCCTAAAAGTAAAAAAAAAAAATGTTTTTCTTTTTTAGCTCTCCTTGACTTGGAGATATTTAAGCATTCTCTCATTTAGATCCTTCACAGAATTGAGGTAGATAATGCCCTAGGTCAGGCTGAGCTTTCCTCCTGCACTTCTCTATATTTAATTTTCCTAGTTTTGCAGTTAATTGACAACATCTCAAGATCCACACCGAATCCTTTTCTGGGTTTGGATTGAGTAATGTATCCTTCTGGAAAAGATAAGCGATTTAATGATGAAAATATAAGAATTTGTTCAGTTTCCAGTGCAATAAAGCTAGTTTCTGTTTCATAGCTTTTTATCCGAATTGTCTGTGGTATTATCAGCCTTAGCTTTAGCTTTATACAATGCAGCAATACAGACTCTCCAAAATATGCCAAAATAATATATTAAAATTAAATTCTTCTGCCCCTGGAGATCGTTATATGTGCCCTCTCATGTGTCCCGAATTTCATATAATGTGTGTTTGTAAAATCTTTTAAAAATTATTTAAATTAGAAAAAAAAGGGGGGGGGTTCTCATTTTGAAGACTGTTTGTAAAGCTAAGCCAAAGAAAATGGAGGTTTACCCTTTTTGGTTTTTACTGGTAGAATGTGTTGATAGTTGAAACCCATCATTATTGTAAACTTTTCTCTCGTGAGCCTTCATTATTTACAGCAGGCTTTTCAATAATCCTTTATAAAAGGATTCCATACATCCTTTTTTTTAAAAAAAAAATAAACTTAAATAAATAGAGGTCTTGGCTGCATCTTAAAAGACGCCAAGTGCCGAAACTGATGGACTTGTGATGAGGAGAAGGAAGGGGAAGTGATAGGGTTTCCAGATTTCATTTAGTCAGTTCAAATGTTTTCATTCATAGATTCACATCTGTAGATTCCTATCTGAAGATTTTCACCAGATGTTAGCTACCAATGAGTGATAATATGTACATTAGAATGGTCTCGTATCTGGGCTAATGCCTACACAAGGTAATGAAGATTCATTGAGGGGAACTAGAAAAAGTCCTCAGGATCCGTCTCCTGTTCCCCTTATCCATGACTAGAAGCAAGTCCTGAGTTTCAATTAACATTAAATTAATGCTGTGGTATATCCTGATATATAATGTCCAGGTTTTTCAAAACCTTTTCTTCCCCCGTGAAATAGATCTGGTTTTCTATTCTCTTTGTGGTGTTCATGAGCTAGCTAACTTCTTGGAAGGGATGGAAGTTGCAAATCTGGTACACTTTTTTTCCCCATTTCTTGGAAGCCTCTTCAGATGCCATATATCCCCAGTCTAAATAGGCCTGTTAGGAGTTCCTTCATTATATCTTCTCGTGGGTTTTAATGAAAGTATGGGAAGCCAAGGAAGTGGATGACCATTGGAGAGACGATTTACAGAATTACAGAATAACAGAATATATTGCTATTATCTCTTGTGACTTCCCAAGAAAAGTTTTCGGGTGGGACTCTGTCTGAGCTATGCAGTGGGCAAAACTGACTTCAGTTCATTTTGCCATTGCTGTACAGTGTCATATGTTAGCACGGCCTCTTTTATATTGCCCATTACACAGCTGATGGAACATTGTTTGTCTCAGCTTGTTAATAGTGAGTGCTGCTCTTCATGCAGCTGTTTTGCAAGCATCCATTGACCAGAGACTTAATTTAAATGTCTTGTAGCTAAGAAAGGGTAAAGAGCATTAGCCCATAGGATGGTTGGGTACAGAAATGCATATACTCTTCAAAATAGGATGCAGCCTGATGGAAAGCCTTGCCGTTGACTATCTGAAGAACGATAAGCTTTCACACTTCGCAGGTAGAGAGAGGTGCTACATGGGTAGATAGTATTAGAGATTTAAAAGGACCCCCTTTGTCTTCCGTTGCTGCCCCCAAAACGGGTTCTTTATTTGTTGCATTTATATCTTCCTCTTCTTCCACGAGACTTAAAACACCTAAACAAAATTCCTAGGGAGTTTTTCTTTCAAGTATTCTCTTGAATTATGCTTTTTAGCTTTAGCAAGGTTGCCGCATCAGATACCTTCAGACCACGATTTGGCTTTTAGATCTTGTCAGAAGTGACTGCATGGACCATTAGGGCAACAGTAGGTTCTTTCCCTCTCCCCTGCAAACATTCTTCTCTGCCTAGGTGCAGAAATTGCCAAGCAGTTATTGCCATGTGACTTCCATTTATTTGAAGGACCTCTTATGAAAATGCCACTGAAAGGGAATGATGGATGGAGCCCTCTTGTAAATAGCTTTTCCATTTATCTGAACTTACAATTATCTGCATATTTTGGATGTCTTCCCGGCCATTGTGAGATAACAACCCTATATATATATTAATTGGTTAATCGAGTTTAGCGATAACGTCCAACTCTTTTGAAATATAATCAGAATTTTGTCAAAGCCTTCTCAGAGATGGAAAAAGAGTGAGGCGACAACCTTTTAAGTTTCAACAATGTAGATGCAGGGTTAGTTTTAACTCCAAACAGCCCTGTGCTTGTTAGGGCTAAACTACCCTCTCTAGGTTAGCCAGGAAGGGTGAACAGGAATGAGATGGTAACAGAAGGTGAAATGTCTCTTCATGCTGCATGAAGGGAATGGAGCTGAAGTCCTAGACTTCATGCTGCTTTTTCCAAAAAAAGCAACTTTCTTTCTTTCTTTCTTTCTTTCTTTCTTTCTTTCTTTCTTTCTTTCTTTCTTTCTTTCTTTCTTTCTTTCTTTCTTTCTTTCTTTCTTTCTTTTCCTTTCTTTCTTTCTCTCTCTCTGTCTTCCTTTCTCTTTCTTTTTTCTTTCTCTCTCTCTGTCTTTTTTCTCTTTCTTTTTTCTTTCTCTTTCTCTCTCTCTTTCTTCTTTCTTTCTCTTTCTGTCTCTCTTTCTTCTCTCTCTCTCTTCTTTCTCTCTCTTCTTTCTTTCTTCTCTCTTTCCTTCTTCTTTCTCTTTCCTTCTTCTCTCTTTCTCTTTCTTTCTTTCTTTCTCTTTCTTTCTCCTTCCTTCCTTCCTTCCTTCCTTTGAAAATGTTTCACTTCTCATCCAAGAAGCAGAACTGAAGAAGCAAAACATTTTCAAAGGGACAAAAAAAACCCCAAGAAAGTTCAGTTGCCTTGTGGAAAAAAGCACCTTTGGGAGAATGATCAGGACTAGAGAGGCTAAATTAAAGTAAGATGAGACTCGGAGAAAAAGGGACAGCATGTTGGATGGTGTTTGGTTGACTCGATCTCATCCTACACATAGACACCAAAGGTTGTTATGATGTGGTTTTGTTGCAGGTTTGTCCCCGAGCCTTGGTCCCCTTGCAGTGCCTCTTGCGGCCATGGTACTCAGATGCGTGATGTCAAGTGCCACATTTATCTTGCGTTTACTCAGGCTGAGGTGGAGCTGCCTGACGATGAATGTGAAGGACCCAAACCACTGACCGAGCGGAGTTGCCAGCTGGAACCGTGTGATGCGGATCCTGTCCCGTACACCCTGCCTTTCATACCCTCCGAAGAGGCCGGTAAAGTTTTTTATGACTGGGAATACATCGGCTTTACTCCCTGCTCAGCTACATGCAACGGAGGTATTACGCTTTTACATTTTGTGTGCTTTGCGCTCATAGCGACCATTATAATAGTAATTCATGCCGGTCTCAGGGGTGGCTGCTAGAGATTTGAGGGCTGAAATGTGAGCCCTTAGGTCATCCTCGGCTTACGGCCACAGTTGAGCCCGAAATTTCCGTTGCTAAGTGAGACATCAGTTAAGGGAGTTTGCCCCATTTTACGACCTTTCTTGCCACCGTTGTTAAGTGAATCCTTGCAGCTGTTAAATGAGTCAAGTGGTGGCGAAGGGAATCTGGCTTCCCCGGTGACTTTGTGGGTCAGAAGGTCGCAAAAGGGGATCCCGTGACCCCGAGACTCTGCAACCGTCATAAATATGAGTCAGTTGCCAAATATTCGAATTTTGATCACGTGACCCTGGGGATGCTGAAACAGTCATAAGTATGAAAAATGGCCATAATTCGCTTTTTTCAGTTGCAACTTTGAACGGTCACTAAATGAATCGTACGTCAAGGGCTATCTATAGTTGATCACTCTTAACTGGTGGTTTAATGAAGAGCAAGGTGTGCCTGCCAAATGATTTTCCCCCAGGTCACACCTTGTTTTGTTTTTTTTCCTTTGTGTGCCATGGATAATATCCAGTTATGATGTAATGTAATTTTGAATGATTGGAGACAGATGTAACTGCTTGAGATGGACTTATAAAAGTCACTTATCACTCATATCCAGGGATAAAAATCCTTACCCGGTTTATAACTAATTAGTGGAAGTCATCAATTTTACACTCTTACCTTCTCGAGGAGACGTCTTCCAGTCTTGCAATTTCCACAGAGTCAGCTAAAAATAAAAACGGGCCTCTTTAGTAACGATGGAGTGTTTGAGAAAGCCTTTCCTGATGAATTAGGAGAAGAGATATTTATGGCAATAATTGTCTAGCCGTCCTGCAGGTGAAAACAAACAGCATCGAATGAAATGTGAGGTTTTCCGGGAACGCACTTTACCGAATAACGAGGCCCTTCGTTTTTATTAGGCAACGCAGCGAAAGGACAAAAGGTGCTTGAAATCCTGCAAATCTTTTAACAAAAGAGAAATATTAAGCTGTCTTGAGATCAGATTTGTAGCCCCGGTAAAATCATGAGGGGGAAATGCATCTGAAAGGAAGGAAACAGATTCCTTGAACTGTGACCGTTTTCAATCTTGCATAGCGCATTATGTACGTTTCTCTAGCACCATCTAATACCAATGAAAGCTCATTCAGCGAGTGACTTCGGTTCTATTTCATTTAGTCGGAAGGTGGGAATTACTTCTTTGTTTTACCGTCTCGAATATGCATGAGTCTTCCGAGGCATCTTTGCACCCCATAAAATGGGCTCTGCCTAACATTTGCTAGAAAGATTTGCAATACAAGGAGATGAAGTGTGACAGTGTTCTGCATTTTGGGATTTGAGCGTTGCAGTTGAGGGTGGTGCCCCTGTTTTCAGCAGCTGATCCATCACTTAAAACATCATTTTCCTCCAGTGGCAAGTAAATGAGGGTGCTCAATAGTAAGACCGTAAGAGCTGTCAGATCTGCTGCCTCTTAAACCTCTAAATAGAAATAATCCTTGGCTCCATTTGTTGAGAAAGGTATAGTTTTATTAGAAGTCAAGTGTATTCAATCAGAATAGAGCTGGAAGGGACCTTGGAGGTCTTCTAGTCCAATCCCATGCTCGAGCATGATACCCTATGCCATTTCAGACAAATGGCTGTCCAGTCTCTTCTCAAAAGCATCCAGTGATGAAACACCCACAACTTCTGATGGCAAGCCATTCCACAGGTTAATTGTTCTCAATGTTAGGAAGTTTCTCCATAATTCCAGCTTGCTTCTCTCCTTGATTAGTTCCCATCCATTGTTTCTTGTCTTGCCTTCTGGTGCTTTGGAAAATAGCTTGACCCCCTCCTCTTTGTGGCAGCCTCTCAAATACTGGAATACTACTATCATGTCCCCCCTAGTCCTTCTTTTCTCTAGACTAGCCAAACTCAAATCCTGCAACCATTTTCCATATGTTTTAGTCTCCAGGCCTTTAATCATCTTAGTTGCTCTTTGCACTTTTCCCAAAGTCTCAACATCTTTTTTGTAATGTGGTGACCAAAACTGGATGCAATAAAACGGGCTACGCATTCCTGAAGTTTTAAACTGGATTAATAGTATAGTTTTCAAAATCATGGGAGGTAAGAATTCTGATATCCTCTGGCCAGACTCTGCTTTTATTTTCTTTTTCTTAAAAAAAATCTACCTGTTAAAATTTAAGAAGATTCGGAAAAATTGGAATCGGTTCAGAAAAGGGTGAAAAGAATGAACAAGGATTGGCAACCAGGTCCTATAAAGATAGACGGAAGGAATTGAGTGTATTAAACCTTAGCCAAAGATCGTGGGAGTGGGCTTGGGGAAATGATGGAACTCTTCAAAGGGCTAGGAAGGTGTTGTGCAGAACGCAACCAAGGCCTGTTCTCCATTGCTCCAGATTTTAGTCCTTGGAATAACGATCTTAAGTTGCAGCAGGCAAAATCTAGCTGAATGTTTATGGGGTTTAAATTAAGAATAGGGGAACAGTATGTCGCTGGCAAGGGAAGAGGGACGTGGTACAGTCCTGGGCAGGGAAGCTGGGCCAAGTGATCCATTCATTGAAAACTGTTGTGCGGCAGTTTCATAAGGATTCTGACCACCCACCCTCCCATAGTTTGCTGCTGACTGGACAGGCGCTTGTCAGAAATGGGATAGCCTCTCCTGCTTGAGCAGGGGGGTTGGACTAGATGACCTACCAGGTCCCTTCCAGTTCTGTTATTCTGTAAACCAGTAGAATTGTGCACCGAAGAACCAATAAGGAATCGGAGCAGGTATCATGGAAGCATTACCTTCACCTAAATTACGGCGGAAGAATGTATACATAGAAATATTTTTCAATATTACTCTGTTGCAAAAGATTCTAGGTCAGTGATTGCTCGTTGGTTTGTTTTACCACCCAGGGACTCAAGACGCCATTGCTGTCTGCTTACACGAAGAGACAAAACAAGCTGTCAATGACAGCCTGTGTGACAGTTCAAAGAGACCTCCACCAATGAGCCTTGCGTGCAATGCAAGGCTTTGCCCCCCAAGGTAGGACGTAGGTAATGCCTTTGGGGATGAATGATGAAAGTTTATTGGTGGAAAATATCCTGTGGTGGTGCACAGCGCTGGGCTAAAATAAGAGTTCTCAACTGTTTTCATTCCTCTGTTTTGCTCTCAGTGTGTGTGTGTGTGTGTGTGTGTGTGTGTGTGTGATTTCACAAAGCATTCCTCTTGTACTTTATGGTGTGGCTTGCTTAGGGCTCTGATGTCATCATATTTTGGAACAGATGGCAAGTAGGACCTTGGACACAATGTACTGCCACTTGTGGCGTTGGAATCCAGACCAGACTGGTGCATTGCCAGCAACCTGGAGGTTCTGTGGTTGGATCTGAAAGCTGCAAAGATCTGAAGCCTCATTCCTTACAAGCATGCAACCAGCTTGACTGTCCCCCACTTTGGCATGTTGAAGAATGGCAACAGGTAAGATGGTCTGCCGACTACGAGGGTTGGAAACCACCTCCAAGGAGAGTGACACTCCAGCTGAGTGAGGTTAATGAGAAGCCGTTGATAGTGCAGTGTTCTGAATTTAGAATAGAATAGGAATAGAATAGAATAGAATAGAATAGAATAGAATAGAATAGAATAGAATAGAATAGAATAGAATAGAATAGAATAGAATAGAGTAGAGTAGAGTAGAGTAGAGTAGAGTAGAATAAGAATAGAATAGAATAGAATAGAATAGAATAGAATAGAATAGAATAGAATAGAATAGAATAGAATAGAATAGAATAGAATAGAATAGAATAGAATAGAATAGAATAGAATAGAATAGAATAGAATAGAATAGAATAGAATAGATGATGTGATGGAGCACCTACGATTTCTGAAGGAAACTGTTCCACCGGTTTATTGTCCTCACTGTCAGGAAGTTTCTCCTTAATTCCAGGTTGATTCTCTCTTTGATCAGTTTCCAATCATTGTTTCTCGTCCTTCCCTCTAGTGCTCTGGTGAACAACATGACCCCCTCTGCCTTGCGGCAGCCCCTCAGATATTGGAACACTGCTATCGTGTCTCCCCTATTTCTTCTTTTCTTTAGACTAGTCAAACCCAAGTCCCGCAGCCATTCTTTGTATGTTTTAGTCTCCAGGCCTTTGATCATCTTAGTTGCTCTTCTCTGAATTTTTTCCAAACTCTCTACATCTTTTTTGTGATATGGTGACCAAAATTGGCTGCAGTACTTCAGGTGTGGTCTTATTAGGGTTTTGTAAAGCGGTACTAATACTTCATGTGATCTATGCCTCTGTTTATACAACCCAGGATTGTATTAGCTTTTTTGGTTGCTGCTGTACACTGCTGGCTCATAGTCAAGTGATCATTGTCCCTTCCATCAATACTTTGGATTGAAAGTCGTAACTGCTGAGTCTGGTTCATCTGAATATACAATCAGTAGTAAGGTTGCTTCTCATGAGCAGTGATAAATTTGTCAATATAAGCTGAGGAAATGGGATTGCATAGATGAAGGGTTTTCTGCACATGTAAGAGATTAGGCTTGAATCCTTCTCCCTGACGTAACGTTTCTGTGAATGGCTCCCGAGAGTTGAGCTCAGCTCCTGTGACTTCATGGCCACTTCTAAATAGCTTTCTTGGCAGAAAATAATAGGTTTTTTTTTTTCAATTTCCCAATTTAAGTTTTATAGCCCAGAAAAATTCCAATAATCTCCCATGCAAGTACTAACCAGGAAAGATGGATAATATCTGTTGAGAAGTAATCGATACCATGCTGTGTTTTATCACATGAGTGGGAATTGATAAAGAAGAAGAGGATGTCACTCTGTCTTAAGTTATAAGATGGCTTGCAAAATAATCGTTTGCTTTGATCAGAAATTATGAGACTGTAGTTGCCTGAAAACTGTCAGAGCAGAAGATCCTTCTTAGTTATTCTGGGTAAATATGCCCTTGAGTCAAGCTTGGCTCCTGGTGACTTTGTGGATTGACCATGGAGTTTGAGGGTCAGAAGTATGAAAGTGGTTTCCCACTGCATTTTCCAGGATGTTGGATTTCACAATGTAGCCTGCAGCCTAGCAGTTCATCCTGGTCTCCCTTCCAAGTACTAACCAGGTCAGATCCTGCTTGGCCTCTGAGTCCGCACAATATAAGACCAAGTCCTGCTGAGACAATATTTCTCTAAGACCTTTTAAAAAAGAATGTTGCAGGGTCTTTACTCATGTGATCCTCTACCAGTGCTCTGAGGGACGACATGAATCCAACCATTTGGTTCCAACATAGGCCTGGTCTAAAGAAAATGATGGTAAAGCGCCAGGCGTGAGCTACACAGGCAGTCTCACATGTACCAGGAAAAGCAGGCCTGTGCCTGTGATACTTATGGCTCCCTTTCTTCTCCTTAGTGCTCCCAGACTTGTGGTGGTGGCACCCAGAATCGCAAGGTGACCTGCCAGCAGCTGTTGATGGATGGAAGCTTTCTGAAACTCAGTCGTGAGAAGTGCCCTCAACCTAAACTGGCCAGTTCCAGAGCCTGTGCAAAAATAGACTGCCTTCCTCAGTTGGTGGTGGGACCGTGGTCTAGGGTGCGTAGCTTAAAATAAGAGTGCTTTTAAAGAATTTATTTATGCCTCTTCTCCCATCTTCCTCCCCCCTCTCCTTTTCTCCTTCCTCTGACCATTTGCCTCCCCTTTCCTCCTCTTCTTTCCCCTCCTTCCTTCCTTCCTTCCTTCTTCACTCCTTCTGTTATTCCCTCCCCCTCTGTCTTCCTTCCTTCCTTCCTTCCTTCCTTCCTTCCTTCCTTCCTTCCTTCCTTCCTTCCTTCCTTCCTTCCTTCCTTCCTTTCCTTTCCTTTCCTTTCCTTTCCTTTCCTCCCTCCCTTCTCCTTCTCCTTCTCCTTCTCCTCTCTCTCCCATCCTTTTTCTTCTCCTCCTCCTCCTCTCCAGTCCTTCTCCTCCTCCTTCTCCTTCTCCTGTCTCTTTCCCATTCCCCCTTTTCCCCTTCCCGCTATTCCTGATCAAGTGCCCTCTAAGGCAGGGGTTCCCAACCGGGGGTGCGAGACGATATTCCAGGGGGGATGCGAAAACTTGGGTTTAGAAGTTTCAAAATTATAGTGTATATGCATAACCAGGTATTACTTCTGTAAGGGGTGCGAGAATATATCAGAAGCGTTCTAGGGGTGTGGGGTATAGAAAAGGTTGGGAACCGCTGCTCCAAGGCAATCCAACGAAAGCATAACCCTTTGAGAACGAGATGGGCTCTACCACATTTTTATTTAAAGTTGGCACACTTTGATCACATCCTTCCTTTTGCAGTGCTCTGTAAGCTGTGGGGTTGGCACACAAAGAAGGAAAGCCACCTGCCAAAAGCTCACGGCCAGAGGCCAACATCTGGCATTAAATGGATCCCTGTGTAGCAGCTTTCCAGCATCCCAGCTTGTCAGGCCTTGCCACAGGAATGCCTGCCGAAGTAAGTGATGTTCTTTTACTCTGTTTGTGAAGGGAAAAGGTCCCCCTGCATCCCAGCTTCAAAAACATTCCATCTACCCCAAGATGTAACCCATGTGCCAGACCTTCCCATTAAGAATCCATGGCAGAGCCTATTACCCCATGATTGCAAAGTGCCCGTACTTTGTGGAAAAAAAAAAACTAAGTATGAGGTGTCCATCAACTATCTGCAGTTTTTACAAACCCTGGAAGGCTTTTCTTTGTGGAACTTGGTGTTGATTTTTCCACAGCAACTATTGTTCCTCTGCTGCGTGATAGTTTTTTCATCTTTCGTACTGCTTTTCAGAAAAACAACTCTTACATGTTGCCAAAAACACACAAAAGGTAAAAAAAACCTAACCCCACCACATTTGCCCAGATTCCCCTCTAGATTTCCTTTAAACACCGGCACTTTTTACCTGCAGGGAAAGGCTAACTCAAGGGACAAATTGCATTTTTTAAAAAAAAATCAGCAATTTCACATTTAGTATTTCCCCCTATCTTTCTTTTAAAGCAATTCTTGGAGGGTGACCGTCTTGATTTGTGGGATTTTCCATGTTGACTTTTTTTATTTCAAGAAATACCGTTCACCCTTTTTATTTTGACCAACTCTTCTGCTCTTAAAAATATAGTTCAGAGGCAGATATGTTGCCTCTCTGTCTTGCTCAATAAAATTGGATAAAAAAAACTTGTTTGCTTTCTCAGTTAGAGCTATATTAAGGAAAATGGCACCTTTGAAGATTCCATGATTGAGGAGACAGAGAGATACCCCAATTTGGAAATATTATTACACTAGATTTAGAGAATAAGATACCTTTTAGTTTTGCACAACATTTGGAGCTTGGTCAAGGCTGTCCTGTGTTCATTTCAATGAATAACTTAAATTTTCCGAAAATCTAGAATTGAATTTAGCTATCTTATCTTAGAGAAAACACAGATCATGTCTGTTTGTAAAAAGCTAAAGTATCTTTCAGGTCAACTAGTTCAAATATTTTTTTGTCTTTAGTTATCCACCATTTACTCAACTGTCTACATAAAATATTGTATATATTTGCAGATTCACTCCTGCTCTGCTGAACACTGAGTGTCCTGTGTGCATAAAACTTACCATTATTTCTTCTACTTGCTTTGCTCTTCCTTTGACTTTAACCATTAGGGATCACTTTTTCTGTTACGCTTGTTAGCATCCCTGAGCTCATTCTGCTCTCTTCTACACCCCTGACTTCTCTACATGGGCCTTGCCAAGATCTCTAACAATTCTGATTGGCCTTTAAAACAGGTAGTCCTCAACTTACAACAGTCCATTTAGTGACCGTTCAAGGTTACAATGGCACTGAAAAAAGTGACCGAGGACCATGTTTCACACTTACGACGGTTGCAGCATCAACATTCAGCTGCTTGGCAACTGACTCACATTTATGATGGCTGCAGTGTCCTGGAGTCATGTAATCCCCTTTTGTGACCTTCTGACAAGCAAAGTCAAAGGGGAAGCCAATTTCATTAAACCACCATGTTACTAACTTAACTGCAGTGATTCACTTAACAAACTGTCGCATGAAAAGTTGTAAAATGGGGCAAAATTCACTTAACAAACATTTCACTGAGCAACAAAAATTTTGTGGTCGTAAGTCTCATCTCATTGCTTTGTCATCAAAAAACGTTCCGCCATTCTGATTCCATGAAGGTAACGAGAGCTCTAGGTTTAGATTAAATAAAGTCTAAATAAATAGATTAGATTAAATAAAGCCATCAGGGTCAAGAGGTCACGGTGTTTAGACTGCAAGGATGCCTTTGACAGCCACCCACGTTGTAAATCCCATAATAATTAATTTAGCCAATCAGAGGATGTGTTCTCATGCCCATTTTGAAACCAGTCGAAAAATAGGCTACTGGCAAGTTGACATTAAAGTAACTCTAGTACATCAATTAAAAGGAAACCAAAGGATGTTCAATCATGTTAGATCAGGTCAGCTCATAATAATATACAGTAATCACTATGGATTCTTGTAAGGATCAATCAGGACCTTGGATAGCCTTCAGTGAATTTAGCTGGTGAGTGGTACAAAGATAATTGTTTCAGCAGGATTAGTTATCTGAAGCCATAGCAAAAAGGTGAGCACAGCCAGACCTTCAAGTTTCTCTACCCCTCTAGAAGCTGACTACATTTTTATTTTTTATGGTAATTTGTAGCATTTAAATGGTAAAACAGAATTTTCACTGAGCTATTTATTAGGCAGAAGATCTGGTTCAAAACTCAGACTGCTTGCTATCAATTGTTTGAAAAGTCTGAACATTGACACTAAGAATATGTTGCAATATTAGTTTGGCAGCAAACATAGAGTCCTAATGGAAACATTTATTTGGCTTTAATGACTATCGCTGGGTGCTTAGCTTCGTTCTTCAACATTGTATTAAAAACAACCCATCCAACAAAATAAGAGTTGAAATAATTATTGATATGTTCATAATACGAAACTTCTTTTTGAGACTTTATTGCCTGGTGAACATGCCAAGATCCTGAGGCTCAAAAAAAGGAAAAATTTTAAATGAAGCTCCATGGACTTAAAGGAATGTCCTTGGCTGAGTATTTCACGAAATATTTTTGAGCTTCATATATATATATATATGTGAATTTATTTAATTATAGATATTTCTATGGCAGCGTGGCCAATCAGCAGATTGTTTGGTGGAGAGTGATGTTAAAGAAACGTTGTGAAGTTTTGCTGTAGCTGTAATGTATGCTATGAAGGAATATAATCCAAAAAAGCAACAAAAAAGAATGTTTATTCTGATGGTTGAGAAACATGTTTTGAAAAGGGAAGGAGGCCTAAAGAAACTGTCACATAAGATCAGTTTTTAGAGGGTTTATATTAAACATTGCCTATAGCCAAGATACACAATGAGCAGAATCATGTTTCAGTTATCATTGGCTGGTTCAATCTCCAGTTTTAGGGTGCAGCTCATTACTGAGTATTCTCTACCCATATATAATAAGGCTGGTCTAGAACACTTGTTCACAGTTTCCTCATTTTCACAAAGACAAATAGTTATTAAGAGGTTGCATGTTTCATCGTGTTCCTGTATGCAACCATCTTTCTCCCTTTCGTTGTAGAAGTTGGTGGACTGTACAAGTAGTCCTCAACTTACAACAGTTTGTTTAGTGACCATTCCAAGTTACAATGGCGCTGAAAATGTGACTTACGACCATTTTTCACAGTTGTGAGCTTTGCGGCATCCCCATGATCATGTGATCAAAAGTCAGATGCTGGGCAAGTGGTTCGTATTTATGACCGAAGGTCATGTTTTGCAATCTTCTGACAAGCAAAAGTCAGTGGGGAAACCAGATTCACTTCACAACCGGGTTACTAACTTATCCACTGAAGTGATTCACATCACACGTGTGGCAAGAATGGTCATAAAATGGGGCAAAATTCACTTAAGAAATGTCTCACTTAACAACAGAAATTTTGGGCTCAGCTGTGGTCGTAAGCTGAGGACTTCCTGTATTAGGACTCTTTCTAGCTAACCTGCTAAATTACTGCTTCACTGGTGCCTTGCTTGCTTCAAAGTCTGATTGACCTTCCCAAGAACAATTTGAGATTTAGAATATTAGTGTCCCAAGCTCAGCTCTCCATATTCCATCCAGATAAATGTTGATCTGAAACACTTCTAGGTAAACTGAATTTCCAACCTTTAAAAGAATAAATGACACGGTGAAAATGCAAAACAATGACGAAAGCATCTACCTGTTCTCAGTATACCTTTGCAATTTCAGATCTAAAAGAAGAAAAGAAATCCAGACTTTTTGACAAGCCACAGATACTGGGTATCCATAAAGTCTATATTCAGACAAGGCAAGAGAAACGCATTAATTTCACTGTGGGGAGCAGAGCTTATTTACTTCCCAAAACATCTGTCATCGTCAGGTGTCCTGTTCGGAGATTCCAGAAGACGCTTATTCAGTGGGAGAAAGATGGACAGGCTCTCCAGATTTCTAAACATCTTGGTGTCACCAAATCAGGATCTCTCAAGATCAATAATCTCGAAGCTTCAGACACTGGAGCGTATAAGTGTGTTGCAGGATCTGCCCAGGAGATCTTTGTTCTCAAGCTCATTGGCACAAGCAACAGGCTACTGGAACCTGCCACCACCCGAAAAGAAGCGGGTGAGACCACAGACCACAATGAATCCAACAGCTTTGGAGCAAAATGGCACCAAATAAATCAGATCTGGCAGTTGTGGAGCCAGAAAAGTCTGCGTGATGAACAAGTGAACGACCAGCCTGCTTTAGAACATCTTAAAACTCAGAGGAGAAATTCAGAAGGAGGACACAACGCTCACGAATTCACAACTGAGCAACTCAAAACGGTGGCTTTGCCTAATGCTTACAGTATGGATACAGACCGTTTTGATGAGCTGATAAAAAATTTGAGCCATCTTATTGAAGCTGGAGAAATTAGCAATGATTTGGCTTCCCAGTTTGCCTATCAATTGATTGCTGAGTTAGTGAAGCCATCGCAGTCTGCTCCCGACAAAGGAAAAGAGTCTGCAAGTGAGAAGTTCCCCGCCAGGAAACTTGACAAATCACAAAGAGTGACGGATAATCTCAGCACAAAAACTGTAGGCGCCCCAGTAGTGAGAAACTCAAAAGGAGCTATTATGGTCAAGCCACAGGAGGTTTATTCAAACGAAACTGTAACTCTGCAAATTGGGGGTACCTTTTTGTTAACCAAGAATGTCAGCACAATAAATTTGCTCTGTGCAACTGCTGGAGTTAGCAACCTAAAATATACTTGGACCAAAGACGGAATGCCATTAAAGCCTGCTGAGAAGTAAGTAATGTTAAATATTTCAGCCATTCTGCACTCACCTGAATGATTGTTGTTGTTATCACATAATATGTGATTATGTTGTAGACATAACAGTATCTTTGTGAAAATCCTTCTTAAATTGTAAGCTTAGCATTTTGCCTTTAAGCTTCAAGGTCTTTAAAACAATTTTAGGACCCGTATTATGTCTTGGATCTACCTTTTTCCATGTTTCAGAATGCCTAATTACTGGCATATTGATTTCCCCTTCCTCTTATTGTGAAAACCTCTTTCCCTTTTGTCTTTCTGCCTTTCTTTTAGCCCTCCCCAAAATCCATATTTCAACTGAACACCACCCATAACTAACTTATAAATCAAAGACAAATATTTTGGACACTGAATATTAAACAGGTCAAGTTGACTTTATTGTAGCATTCACAGATGTTTCTAGTAATTGCTGGTCTGCAAATATGTGGCATGCAGTGTTTTCTGGCTGGTTTAAAAGGCATGAGGGTATAGTTAAGATAAAGATACTAAGGGTTTATATTTACACTTTAGCACTGATGAACATACCAAATAAGCTACATCAATCTTACAAGCAAGTATCTCTGTGTCCCACTTGTAAAGCTTACTCACAGTTGTTGGATTGATTAATCTGACATATTGTTTATTTAGCACTCACTGTTGTAAATCCTTTGTGTATATATATATATGGGAGTCTCTACACTGACATTGGCAGATGTCAAAGGTACCTGGATGGGTAAATCTCTAGGAAATTCCAGTGGTATAGCATAGATTGGGAAATCAGAATAGCATTTTCAAAAAAAGTCACCGACAAGCCATTTTAGCATTCTTGCTAAAACAACAACAGAACATAGAGAAGTTGACTTTCTCTTTCTAATTCAAAAGAGTAACAATAGGATAATAATTGACTTTGAAAGTCTGCAGAAACCTAAATCCTTCTGCCAGGTTAGACTACACGCACAGGTTGAATTAACCAATTTAAAACCAAGAGAGCAGATAGACAATCTATGCCCAAAAAAAATCAGCTAGGTTTTGGCAAGAACTGTTTTCTGAAAACCTGGCCAGGTGGAACACTGAATACATTTGCAATAAGGCCAGAGGACACACAACATCAAAGCAACAAGGAAGACATGTAGAATCATGCTGATTCTCAGGCACACTTTTCCTTAACGAACACACTTAGTATGCCTCTTGATTGTGGAGCAAACTCCATAACTAAATGCCGGTTTGGTCTTGTACATTTTTCCCTGATGATCCGGGACAACTGCTATAGTGATGTGGAGACAGAATGGTCCGTTTGTTACAGATGTCCGGACAGTTTGTGGAGAAGAGTTCAGGTAATCCTCGACTTACAGCAGTTTGTTTAGTGACCGTTCAAAGTTATAAGGGCCCTGAAAAAAGTGACTTATGACTTGTTTTTCGCAGCTACGACCTTTCCAGCATCCCCAGGATCATGTGATCAAAATTCAGACGCTAAGGCGTCTGGTTCATATTTACGACCGTTGCTGTGTCCCAGGGTCGTATAATCTCCTTTTTTGACCTTCTGATAAGCAAAGTCAACGGAGAAGCCAAGATTCACTTCACAGCTAGGTTACTAACTTATCGGCTGCAGTGATTCACTTAACAACTGAGGCAAGAAAGGTCGTAAAATGGGGCACAATTCACTTAACAAATGTCTCACTTAACCACAGAATCTTTTGGCTCAATTGTGGTCGTAAGTCAAGGACTACAACTGTGTTCACTTCTATTGATCAAATCTTATCCTTTAAACCTTCTGCAGGGTGACTTTTGAAGCCAATGGCAAAGTCCAGATTGTGAACCCTACTGAGAAAGAAATGGGGGTGTATCGCTGCACAGTGGACAATGAACTTTTTCAGGACATGGCGCTGTTTTACGCAGGTGATAACTTCATGCTGCAATTTGCAAATTAGTTATTGGCCATCAATCGTCTCTCAATAAGACATAGGCCCTCCTGGTCTCTGATGATAATGAATTGGTTTGTTGTTTTTTTAATTTCTGTGAAATACTAACCTGCAAAACTATAGAGAAATTATTACTATTAGTAAAAGGAACGTGGGAAAATAACTCTTGGGGAAGGTTTTTAAAAACTCATTTTCACATTAAATGAAATGTGAGGGGATTTGCATACAACATTCCCCTCCCCCCAAAGATCTGTAAACATTCCTTTCTGAGGTTCAGTAGTTACCATAATTTGAGAGGGAAAACGTGAAAATATGCAAAAAAATAGATTCTGGGCAACTCTCTCCAGCTGAATTCCTTTCTCTGATACCACATAATTCCATCCTGAGGGTCTCTCAGTGGGTCTGACAAGAAGGCAAAATTCTGGGACTAATTTCTCTCCCCATTGATTGTCCCTCACAGAAGCTCCTGCTATATTGTCGTCTGAAAAAAATATTGTCAGTTTTGAGCTTCAGAATCTGTCTGTCTCAATTGGAGGTACAATCCTAGCAAGAACAGGGGCGAATATTCTGCTGGAATGTCCAGTCAAAGGTAAGGCTAAAATGCCTGAACTGTCAGAAATTGTGGGTACTTTATCACTGGAGGTTTTCAAGAAGAGACTGGACAGCCACTTGCCTGGAATGGTATAGGTTCTCCTGCTTGAACAGGGGGTTGGACTAGAAGACCTCCAAAGGTTTCTCTCAACCTTATTATTCTATTCTTCTTTATTCCTTTTCCACATATCACTTCCCATTCCGGGCCAGCATTGACAAGTAATCCATCGTACCTTTTAGGCAGCCTATGAAACAATGTGCTGAAGTCTGGAGAAATTAATGGGAGAACATGCATTTTTATGAGGCCTCTTCTATTTAAAATGTGCTCGGTGTAAGGAGTTGCAGATAGATGCCACAATTGGCTGCACACCCACATATCCCCAAGTGGCCTTTGGATTCTGAATCCACAGCCATGCACAGCCCTATAAACTTAGTACATGTGAAAACCTCCAGGAACCACATACAGGACAAGTGTCATTGTCTTGGAAAAGGGTGCGTACATTTTTACGAAGCGCCCAGAAGCACATTTGGCTGTGTCAGTTTGGGAGTTACCCTCCCCAAAGGTTGTCAGGACCAGAATGCAGGCAATTTTAGGATAGAAACTACTCCGAGGCATAGGACATGGATGGGCAATGTTTTCATTCACATAGATGGACCAGCATGTACAGCAATTTACATGTACTAGAAGTTTTGATGCACTAATGCACACTTTCCCAGAATCTCAAGCTATTCCCCAACACTCATGAGCAAAATCACAATGGATAAAAAGAGAAAGCAATTGGTGTTTCTGTCCTTCCTAGTTACCCTTTGCATCTGCTACAATTGTTTTAATGACCTTACTACAAAATATACTTTTTCCCAGCTGAAGACTATGACTGCCATCCTGTGTGTGTTTATCTGGGAGCAAGCACTTGTTTTGAGCTGTGTGTGGTTGTACTGCAGCAGAATATATCTATAGAAATGCTATTATCTCTTTGAAATGTAGGAGACACACAGACTATAGTTAATGATAAGAGGTTTTTGTTAAGGAAAAGTAGGTTCCTTAACTGACTTCCAGCCAGCTGCTTTTATTTTATAACTATACTACACAGGTAATTTATCATTCCATTATTGCATGTCTTTTTTTTTTTTTAAAAAAGAGGTGATCCTAAAATTGGAAAATTGCATTAATATAACTAAACTAGATAATTACTGAAAATAAATAAGGGCTTATTAGGGCTACCTATGCTTTCAAAATAATTTAGAATAAGTGTTTTGGACCACTTGCAGGCACACCTTTCTGCTCTCCGTTAAAGCAATCCCTGTTTTTGAAGTTTCTCTAAGAATCTGGGGGGGGGGGATGTGGGTGCTTTAAAAGATACATTAATGAACTGGCTCTGTATAGCAACAACACCTTTTTCCAGCTGTCATAGATGCCTGGAGAAAAAGGGGCTGCTGTAATGAACAGCAGAGAGGTGACTGTGCTTACACTTACGATCCAAGGTGCTTGAACAAATCATGTCTGTCTAGGAGGTGTATGTGTATTATACATAGAGAGGTAGTCCTCAACTTACAACTGTTTGTTCAGTGACCATTCAGAGTTACAACGGTACTGGAAAAAAGTGACTTGTGACCATTTTTCACATTTACGACCGTTGCAGCATCCCCATGGTCATGCATTCAAAATTCGGGTGCTTGACACCTGGCTCATATTTATGACGGTTTCCGTGTCCCGGGGTCACGTGATCCCCTTTTGCGACCTTCTGATAAGCAAAATCAATGAGGAAGCCAGATTCACTTAACAACTGTATTACTAACTTAATAACTGTAGTGATTCACTTAACAACTGTGGCCAGAAAGGTTGTCAAATGGGGAGAAACTCACTTAACAACTGTCTCACTTAGCGACAGAAATTTTAGGTTCAATTGTGGTCGTAGGTCAAGGACTACCTGAATAATATCCATGATGTATCATATGTAAAATATCCATGTTGACACACAGACATATATACAGTATATACATATATATGTATATAATATCCATGTTGTAGCATGCATAGTCCACCATCTACTGGTGAAAGAAGATGACTGCATTAATATGCATAGATAGTTGCTCATGTTTTATTTGATTGTCCATTATATGTCCTTTTCAGGCTTAGATTCTTAACATCTCTGCTTGAAGGATCCCAAATCCCATGAGAAGTTGAAATGGGATCAGAAATCAGAAAGATGTTCAAATCAGAAAGAAGTTCGGTTGGAATGCCTTGTCTAAGCATTAACCTTTAACTATATTTTGCTTTTGCCTCCCAGGTATTCCTCAGCCTGAGGTCCTGTGGTTCAAAAATGAGAGCTCTTCAAGAAGTTCTGCTTTCCCAATAGCTAACAGTTCCTTCTTGTTCCTGAGCAATGTTTTGGGCAAAGACACTGGAATTTACACTTGTATGGCTACCAATGCTGTGGGATATACTACAGCAACCACTGTTCTTAAATTGGCTGGCAAGTATAAAGTTGGGTCAGTGGCATCATTGGGCACCCTATGGGGAGGATCTCTTGGCTTCCCTCAACCAGCATTTCTGCTTTGACCTCAGTGGGTCACTGCTGCTAAGGTGGGACTAGAACTCACTCTCCTGGTGATTGGCCCAAAGTCACCCACCTGGCCTTCATGCCTAAGGCAGAACTGGTGGTCTCCTGTTGATTGGCCCAAAGTCACCCACCTGGCCTTCATGCCTAAGGCAGAACTGATGGTCTCCTGTTGATTGGCCCAAGGTCACCCAGTTGGCTTTGATGCCTAAGCTGGGACTAGAACTCACTCTCCTGGTGATTGGCCCAAGGTCACCTAGCTGGCTTTCATGGCTAAGACAGGATTAAAACTCATGATCTCCCAGTTTCTAGCCTGGTGTACTAACCACTAGACCCAACCGGCTCTGTATCACATATCTCTCTGCTGAAAACAGATTTTAACCGCATGAATATATGGGTGGAAGGGGAAAGGGGCTATGGCCATTACCCTGCCTGCAGATGGGCTTCACCAACATAGTGAGAATAGAGGACTGAAGAAGTCCTTCAAACCTGAGCAGCCTCTCCTTGGTTTTATGTCTGGGAAACCCTGGGCTGTAATTTCCTCTGTTATTTTAGGACAAAGATTCCAGAAACCACACAACGGATCATCCACTCAGAGTAAAAGAAAACGTGTTTTCATGGCATCTGGAATTGGCACTAACGTTACAGTGGCTGCTGGTGATACATTGCGAATAGGTATGGTCCCAAATGTCAACTCTGCCCTGAAACAATGGGTGGCAGGGAGGGGGTCATTCTTGTTTCATTCATGTCATATCTGCCGTTGTTTGGGAGTGTCTATATTTCTGGTTACAGGATGTTCCAAAAATGGCAGCCAAGGAACTCAAACTGCATAGAAATGTAGCGTTGAATATCTCAAGAGCAGGGTGAATTATGGCCCAAAAGCCAAACAGCAAGGAGAGGGGAAAATGGAAACAAGAGGAGGGCAGAATAAAAAGCCCAGTGAAACAAAAAGGCAACTTCTTCTTAATTCTGGTTCATGATGCAGTGGCCTGGCTGGCTGGGGAATTCTGGGAGTTGAAGGCCACAGGCCTTCAAAGTTGCCAAGATTGGATACGCTGCAATGGAGGCTTCCATTTTTCTTGTATGCCCAGCTCTGAAAAAAGAATCCAGGGGGGAACCTTGAAATGTGGGAATGGGACAACTCACCACAGCCAACTTGCCACGAGACAGCTCACTGTGCAGGACAATTTAACAATTCTATTTAATGATTTAAAATAAATAAAAATTATTTTAATTTTTGCCACGCACATGTCAGTCTGGTTCAGCTTTAGCCTCTCTTGCATCCTTCCTTTAATGATTCTATCCCACCCTTTCTTTGATATTAGGGTAACTCTTGTCCCGCAATCCTGTGGGAACACGGCTGTGCCCAGTTGTCCTACAGTGAGTTGGCGAGAGTTGGCCATGGCGAATTGTCGTATAGACCCTTGAAATATTGTAGCTACTTTGAAGACACCATCGTCTTTTTTGGGGGGCAGGGACACCTAAGAATAACTGAATTCTTTATTCTGTAAACAAGTTTTAGATGTTTTGAAAAAAAAGCTAAAAAAGCTAAAAGTGCCTTTGGTTTGTTGTTTGAAAATATAAATGATCGCAGCCTTTTTCTTATTTTCTTCTTATGATAACACAAGAGCATAAACATCTGACAGTGGTTTGTTAAAAGAACAGTGGTTTAATATACAATATGAAACGACGACGTTCAGGGAGCATACAGAATACAAGGTAGTCAGTTATATACAAATGGCTCAAGTGAGTTAGATTCCAACTGCCATTCCCCTCAGACACAGTCTCTTAAAGGGATACTACCCCAAAGTACTCCACTGACTCATTCTCTATATATCACATCTGCCGGTCAGCTACTAAATTATAATTACCTTGACATGGTTTTCTAGGTTGTCCTGTCTATCCTAGTGCAAATAACACAATTCGCTGGTTTGTCAGAAACCAATCCATAGAAGGGGCTTCAGACTTCAAGCACAAGACCCTGGTTGGGGGACGCATCCTTGAATTCATCGTTGCCTCTGACCAGCTTGCTGGACAATACAAGTGCTGGGCTTCATCACTTGTCAAGCCATTGTCTGTCTGGGTAAATGTCAAGAAGGAAGGTTTGTTGAAAGATCCTGATAACATTTTCACATTTACTTTTTATTTATTTATTTAAATGTTTGGTACGTCCTACTGTTATAATTTAAGGCAGGGGGTCTTCAAACTTGGCCCTTTTATGACTTGTGGACTTCAACTACCAGAATTCCTCAGCCAGGCCCGCTGGGTGAGGAATTCTGGGAGTTGAAGTCCACGAGTCATAAAAGGGCCAAGTTTGAAGACCCCTGATTTAAGGCAACATTCCCCTTGTCAGCATAGCTGGGAATAACTGGCTGAGGAAGCTTGACTTTAAAAACACACACACACACACACACAAATATGGGATGATCATTAGTCAGAATGACCTTGTGGTGAGATGGGCAGTCAATACATTTAATAATAAATTAATAATAAACAATAAACATGCTTTCCCAGCAGCTCATGCTCTTTGGGTCCTTGATAGTATCTAGGATGACCTCTCACTGGCTGGATTCAAACACCAAGGGGGGTTTATTTGGATTTGCTTTACCTTATGGACAAACCTAATCATTGTGGTTATAAACCATGGTTTGGAACATAGAACATAGAAGAACATAGAATTATAGGGCTGGAAGGGACCTGGGAGGTCTTCTAGTCCAACCCCTCATACCATCCCAATCCAATGGTTATCCAGTCTATTTTTGAAAACCTGGAAAAGTGAGTGGGTGTTATGCCCAGCTTCAGCTAGACTGGCCACGATTGTGCTTTTCAATTTTAAATTATATATAAGAGCTTAGTCTTATATATAAAAATGGCCATTGTGATCTTGTCAGCAAAAATAGCTAATTTATAGGCTCTTATAAGATGTGAAGCCTGCTTCTATAAGTTTTCCATCATTTCTCCTCAATGCCATTAACAGTCATAGTGGGTCTGCTTCAAGAAAGCTGCTTTAGCCTCTATACAGGTCATTCCATGGAGAACATGAGGAGATTGCCCATTTTGAGAGCTGCCATCCTAATTTGTGGTTTGAGACCTCTCTCCACCTCCCATCCCACTTGTGACTCTCAGCAAGGGAAGGACTGTGTGGTTGGTGACTATCCCCATGTTTCTGAAATGGCCATTCTCTTCCGGGAACATGCAGGCCTGGGAAATTGGGAGGGATGCATGTCTGTCAGAATTTCATTATTTAAAGCACAAGAAGCACTTCAACAATCGCTAAGGGGTAGGGCTGGGATTCTTGCACCGTTGAGTGCTCAGAGAAACCGCAGTGTGCCACGTCTTTATGGCCATGTAAATCATGCAGTCATTTAGTTGCACTGGCCTTCAGTAAACATTAAGCATTTGTGCTTTGAAAGGAGTGCTTTTGTTTTGTTTTTTAAAAAAGCCTGGAGTAATAAAGAAACATTGAAAACTCAATAAATTTAAGAATTCATTGTTGGATACATCTAGGAGTGATCAATTATTTGTGGATATTACAAGGCCAGCCTTACCCATCCACCCCCAGCCCCACCCAAAATAATTCCCCACCGTCAACATTGCATAGTACTTCATCTTTTAAATTATGTCTCTGAAAGAAGAGACAGGGTGGGATCCTTGAATTTTAACTCAATTTTAAAAAAAGAGAAAAGCCTCTCATTTACCAAGTAAAATTAGAGAGTAATGAAATTGTTCATTTTCTTTTCTTTTTTGTTTTGATTTAGCAGAAATTATTTAAGTTGCTCAGACTTGGCGGCAAGTCCTCATTGCCCCCAAGGAGGCTCTTTTTTAAAGCTGGAGTTGATAACTAGTGCCATAGAGAGAGGAGAGGAGTTAACTTTATTGGAACAGAAGCTTCTCCTTCAGAACTTTTCTCCCAATTTTGATCTTGCCTTCTCCATGGCCAGGGATCAGTTAATAACCATGACAGCAAGGTCTTTTTTTAATCATTTTAGTTGATTCAGTTGGTTTTTAATGCCAGATCTCATACTATCATTGCAGGACTGCCTCTCCCTGAGGGTATCTGTCTGTTCTACTAGGTTAGATAGGGTCCCTTCTCTTAAATGTTGTCACCTGGTGGGATCTTGGAGGCATGCCTTCCTGTTGGCCACCCCAGTTCTTTGGAATAGCCTCCCACCTGAGATTCAAGGGCTCTCTTCTTTTTAGCCTTCTTGAAGACTATGAAGATCTGGCTGTTCTCTTAAGCACTGGGCTAGGATGGTGGTTGAGGGAAGGGTAGTTTTATTTCAATCTTGTTTTTAATTTGTTCTTGAACACTACCTAGAATCATTGTATGAGACGGGCAGTCATATAAGTTCCAAAAATCAATCAATCGATCAGTCATTTTTTATTAATGAACTTCATGCTGCTGTTTTCCTTGTTCTCCCTTTAATGTTCTTATAATTTTGCAATCCAACAAGTGAACTTCTCGTATTGGACAACATAGAAGTATAATAAATAACACATAAAATAAATAACAATTAGGCAAGGGATCCTAACTATATATTTAGTTTGCTTCTTGGCTTAGGACCGTATTCTTTGTAGATTATGTGGAATCCTAGAATTGTAGAATCCTAGAGTTCACAGGGTCAGAGTTGATTGAGGAACCTTCTGTGTTTTAGATCTAGCTTAAAAACTAAAGGGGATTGATGTGATAGCCAAACCCATCTGAATTTGCATATCATATAGGGCTGGTTTATAGCCGGCCCTGGTCTAGGGACATAATAGTGTATAAACCAATATCATGGATTGAAACAAATAACAGATTGATATCATGAGAGCACCTTGTCCTAGTAAGGCATTTCCTTGTATTGTGAAGAAGTAAATATATTTGAGATATATCCTCTTTGACAGAATATCGATGGAAGCTTAGTGAGCAGAGTCCATGCTCAACAACTTGTGGAAATTCGGGAACGCGCTTTCAAAAATTTCTGTGCGTGAATATGAAGGATCAAAATGTGAATACATCACTATGCAAGGACCATCAAAAGCCAGTCATGAACAACCCACGGTCCTGCAAAATTCAAGATTGTCCTGCAAGGTACAAATGTTTTGTTACTTAGTTCAAATTAAAATACACACTTAGATCTCTGTACATATGTGTTTTGCATTGAAGCTAGGTAGATTTTGGGTTACTTTTACTAGGGCGCTGAATTCCTCCAACTTCAGTCTGACACAAAACATTGAAAGAGGAGTCAAAGAACAAGAGTTCCTTTTGTGAGCCTGGGAACAAAGAAGACACACAGAAGATGCTCTTAAATCCCTCTCTGTATACCTCACTGTCCCTTTTGGCCAATAGTTTAGTTTTTCAATGGAGGTGCTAAAGACTCACTACCACTGAAATCATACTTCCATTACAGGAAGAATGCATTGAATCCTCTTTAATTCCTACTATATTTATTTATTTATCAAATTCATATAGCCACCCATCTCACCTAAATATAGGTGAAGGAAAGTGGGGACAAATACAATAGCCGGGCCTCCTGTATCACCATTCTTGTCAAGATATATAAAGGGCAGCTCTTGAGAAACACCTGTGGGTGAGTTAACTTTTCTGAGACCAGATCAAGGTTTTTGGCTTGATCTGAATGGGCTCTGTTTATATTAATACGTCCACAAGGAAAATATAAGAATAATAGCTCTTTCCTTCTGCTCTTGGTCCCCAGCAGTTGACAAAGAGGTGCAGTCTGGTAAAGCACTTCCTTTACTTTTACGGTTAATTTTTTCTTCTTCTTCTTTTTCTTGCATTTTCTCCTTTCAGTTGGGCAACAACAGCTTGGTCTGAATGCTCTGCTTCCTGCGGCCATGGATTTCACCGCCGGCGAATAGCCTGCAAGCAAGTCAAAGCCAACCGCCGTGTCCTAACATTGCCTCCGGATGCTTGTGCAGACCAAGAGCGTCCTTTGGAAATGAAACCTTGTGTGGGCCCTTTTTGTGCTGAATGGATTGTTCATCCCTGGGGCCAAGTAATTAATTCAGTGATTAATGGATCTATAATCTCTGTCACTGGCTATGCACAAGCCCCAATTGGGTGTATCAAAATTGCCTAATAACTATGTACGCTTCTCTAGTTTCTGCCTTTTCTACTGAGAGGTGCAGGGTTGTATGTTATCATCACAACAAAGCGATATAGGTTGGAGAACATCTTGATCATTTTTATAGTACGTTTGTTTTTAGGAATAACATATGACACCTGGACAAGTTGTATCTAAAGCCACTCCCAGTATTCCATGGACTAAAACTGCTGCTCATACATCTGGTGAAAGTATCTGAGATTACATTTCATTTATTTTGTATCTTAAACTCAATGGAGTTCATGAATATAGACTCTTGCTCAACATTCATCTGCTCCATGAAGGCTGAAACTGGTATTCTGGACCACAAAAGAAGCCTTTAGTTCTTTAGTTCTAAGTTCTAAGAACAAGCAAGGTCAAGTCTCAGGACTAATTTAGAGAAATACACCCTAAAGCTCAGAAAGTCCATGTTAGGCTAAAGATCAAGTAGAAAAGAAAACACTCTTATTTGCTTCTTCTGCTCAAGAGGTCCAGCCTAGGCAAATGGGTTGAATTCAAACCCTACTGACTATTGGCTCTCTGGCTGAGTACCTTTACACTGTCAAAACTTCTAGAGGTACAAATTGGTGGGGCCATGGTTACTATCTAAAAATAAATCGTAAGGAGGAATTAGATTAATATGATGGCTTCTTGGCCTGTATTCACGGGGACAGGAAGCCTGCTATGACTCTGAGTTCAAATAACCTGCATTTTGCATGGGAAAATGCAAAGCTTCGTCTTTGTAATGAAAGCTGTTTGCTATCTACCTCCTCAGTGCACTGGACGTTGCATAAATCTCGGAGTGGGCTTACAACACCGTCGCATTCAGTGTCGGCATCAGAATGGATCAGCAGTACTGAATTCACTCTGTGATAGTAAGAAAAGGTATGTCTGTCAAGCACAAGACACGTAACACATTTTTTCGTCTTAGCAGATGTCACGACATTCTCTCACTAGATCCTACTGGGAAGAAACGAGTCAGCGAACACCACATATTTCTCCTCCTCAGCAGTCACATTTGGCTACTAAATGCTGTGCTTTTATCACTTTCCAGCTCCTAAATCAGTGGGATAAAAGTTATAACTTCAGTGAGAACTTACCTCCCTTTCTTTCTCTTTGTGGAGGAATGTTACCAGTGGAAAAGCAAAGAATTTGCAAATGTTTATATGGGACACAGCAAACTAAGCCTACAAACTGTTTGTCCTATTTAGTCAGAATACCTCTGATATGGGTTTTATCATCTGGGCATTTGGCTGCAATTCCAGATCTAAAAAGTATGACTAGATGCTTTTTAGCAATGCCTCTATCTCCGTTTCCCTTGGTTTCTCATTTTTACAGGTTTGATGCACCCCATTTCCACACCAGTTTGAGATTTGGCAAAAAAAAAAAGTTTGGAGATAAGGGAGGATTATTGGAAAGAGCACTCTACAGAAACTTCCTAGATGATTATGGAGATTCTCAGCCATCCAGGTCTTGGTTGTTCCAAAGTTGCTTTTCCAAAAGGTAGTTGGACTTTCTTGGTTTTCTTGGTCTTCTTCAGAATTGAAGAAGCTTCTTGGATGAAAAGCAAAATGTTTTCAAGGAAAAAAACCAAGAAACTCTAGCTGCCTTTTGGAAAAGCACCTTTGGGATTCCCAGATGATTGCTTAAAGTGTGAGGTTTACCGATTTAGCATAATCTGAATTCAACCAACGTATGGTAGAAAATAGAAAGGAGACCAAAAAAAACCACCTGTCACATGCTGAAGAATAGTAGGGACTAGATAGACTTATTATCAGGAACGAAAACTGCAGAGAATTGGAGAGATGAGAGAAGTTGGCTTTGGATTGGTTTAAGTTTAGATCTTAAAAAGGGAGATTCTCCATTGATTGATACTGCGATACTGGGAATGGATAAGCCTTATGTTGCAACAAGGATCTTTTATTGATACTGCAATACTGGGAGTGGATAAACCTTATGTTGCAACAAGGATCAGGAGGGGGAGAAATATCATCTCCTGGATTAAGTCAAACTGCAGCTCCCCCCCCCCTTTCCTCTTCTGCAGGCCTTCCATGAGAAGAAACTGTTCTTCAGAAAGTTGTGATGTGTATTGGCGAACAGGTCCCTGGCATCCGTGCCCTGTAGACTGCGGAAGTGGCTTCCAGTCACGACAGGTCAGCTGTGTACACAGGAAAAAGAAGAGATTGGTGGCAGATCAGTTCTGTGCATGGAAGAAGAGACCCACTACCTGGAAACACTGCAATGTCACTTCTTGTGACAGTATGTAAAAATACTTTACATCCATTTCTCACCTTGCCAGTTGCTTGTGGCAAATTGCGTTTAGAACCTGGTGTGTGGCTGAACTTTAGCTGCAGAAGGAACTTGATCAATCCATGTCCTGCTCAATGGTGGCTGAGTGACTTTGCCCCAGTTCAGTCAGCAGTAAAGAGGAAAACAGCCAAAGAACCCCCAAGTTAGCTCCAAACTATGCCATGGACTGGATCAATAACCATTAATGGTTCTTGTTCATGAGTGAGCCTTCAGGAAATCTACACATTAAATCCACAGTAGTTTTGAAAAAAGACACGCAAAGCAAAAAGAGAGAGGGGATGTTGAGGTTTTATTTCGGTCTTACATCTGTGTTCGCCAGACATGAGATATCGGTCTTAGGACTTCAGCATCCAAGAGCCATCTATTGTGAGGACATAATTTTTCCTTTTTGTCACATTTCCATATATTTTTCAGAAGGCGACTGTAAGGGTACCACATACTGCTGCACATTTGTAAAGCATCTAAAGTTATGCTTAGTAGACCTCTACAAGCAAAGGTGTTGTCAAACATGTGGAGAAGGTTAGTCTTTTATGGGAAGTGATAAATGATGCCCCATCGATGGGAGAGTTTTCATTTAGCTTGGTTTGTTCTGTAGGACACTGAAGACTATCAACAGTCCAGACATGGGCTTGCTGAATTGACAGTATGAATTCATAGATTGGGACAAAATGTTTTCTCTTCCTGATTCCTCCTGTGCTCCCTTATACCTTTTACAATAACTTCAAAGGTTATTTTCTTTTTTCTTTTTAAAAAAGAAATCATTATGGTCCACTGAGTATACTACTTGAAACATACATCTTTTCTAATCTGGTGTCCTTCAGATGTGATGAAATTGCAACACTGACTTTGCAGCCATCATGAACAAGAAAGCCGCCTGCAGCCTTGCAGAACAACTTCTACAATGAGACAATGGGAATTTATTGGATTTAACTAATGCTACTGATGGTACAAATACAACTGAAGATTAGTGAATTTAAAATATACTGGAATCAGCAGTCGGACTGCTTTGCTTGTCACCTTCTTGATTTAATCCACTTTAAAACAATTTTCAGAAAGTACAGAAAGAATAGTGTTATTTCCCCCCCCCCCCACCATTGTTTCTACTTCATTTTTGGGGCAAAACCACATTGTCTGAGACTTCGTTTCTTTAGCTTCAGATGAATCGCAAGTTCATTCCTTTAAGTATTTTCAGTAAAAAGTGATCTACATGATGTTACAATTTGCAAACTTGCCATGGAATTGTTTTTGATTAATGCAGTGTAATTTTAGGAAGACAGATCATATCTTTCAATCTCTGGAATCTGATCAAGGCAGGGAGCGTCATTAGCCTGGTATGAAATTGGATTTGAGGTTTCGACACTGGAGCTCAGAATTTAAATGTTTCCATTTGAATTTGAAGTTTGAGAACTGTTTTGTTTTGTTTTGTTTTGTCAGAAGAGAACTCAGAGCAGATCCCCAGCCAAAAGTCTACGCTGCTTCTGAAGAAATTCTGTTTATTTTACATTTTACATTTTTACATTTTACATTTGAAAGAGGGTGAAAAACCCAGATCTATTATACTTTGAGACACAGGTAAGTTCAGGGTCAGTTCAGTTAATTATCATCCATTTTGATCATTATGCATTTGGGAATATGCCATGCGAGTCAAATACTTCAAATAGCATTTTGCTCCTACGTAGATTTGTGCAAAAAATAATAAAAATCTCAGTTTTAACTGTCAGATAATATACATTATGAGGAACATAAATGAATGTGGCTTCATACAATTCTGGCCAAGTGTTGAAAAAGCTAGAGAAATGAGCAACTGAAATGGTTTGAAATGTTTCCTATGTGACTCCTGAAGTTCCCTTAGAATAACAGAAAAAAGAACATAATTTGCGGCTGGTGAAAATTGAACAAAGTGGATTGAACCAAACGTTCAGTTGTCATAAGAGAAACCAGTGAAGTTAATTGACAAAGAGCTTAGCATAGACCAAAATATATGCTATACATGCTTGTTAACGCCTCAAAATAAAGTGAAAGCCATTGACTAACTCAGAATGTCTTGGATGGCTGGGGAAGCTATCTTCTTGACTGGAAAGCAATATAAACATGGATGAAACCATAATTAGATAGGAAACTGCCTTCTAGCAAGTCATTGATCTGTCTCATTGGTGGCAGCATTTCAGATTTTTAAATTGGGAGTTTTCCTAGCTTTACCTGGAGATGCTGGGGTCGAACCTGGAATCTTCTACTTACAAAGCATGGATGGCTCTTAAGATTATTGGAGTCCATTGTCTATCAATGGCTATTAGCTCTCAAAGCAGCGTGGAAATTTCATTTTCAGACGATACCACAGGCGAGCAAAACAGGTGTGCTTTTTATCTTCATGCCCTGCTTGTAGTTTTTCCAGGTTTATTTGACTACTGTTTAGAAACTATGCAAGACTACCTGAAACTTTGGCCTTATCCATTGAGTCAAGGATATTCTATATACCATTCTTATCTTTTGGTTTTTTGTTTGTTTTTTCCATTTGTAACTCCCGAGTTCTTGCATAAACCTCCAAAGTTGCTTTTTCTTGAACCGAACCCTCTGACGAAGGACAGAAAAGTTAACACCTGAGTTTTGGGTTTCTGTCCCAAATATGTTTCCAAAGAGAACCAAATCCTGGTTTAGCCTTACTAACAGCTAAACTACTGCTACCGTACAAAAGGTGTTGAATGAAGAAACGGTATTCTTGGCTGATGACCAAAAATGATCAAACGGAAGTCGAGCAACTTGGTCGATTGCAGTAAAATCAAGGAATATTTTTCTTTTCATGGCCAAGTGAAGTACATGTTTGAATGTTCCCCATGGAGGTAGGAAGAAAGAACACGGAAGCTCAAAAAGATGATGTCTGGGAAAACTCAGGCTGAGCCCTACTTCTCAGTATTCTAGGATAAGGAATACCTACCGAGAAATAAAGGCCTATTTGCAAAATTAAAAGGTTGTAGTAGGAAAAACTTTTAGTATTTGATTTTGCGTGAATACAAGTGCTTCTTTCCGGAGTCATTTAGTGCTAACATGGAACGCAGAATCAGAATCTTTGATTCTTTCTCATTGAATTCAGTGGACTTTAAACTTCTGCTGTTATCAGGGCCTTAAATTTTAAAGCAATCCTTGGCTTTTTGATTACACCCCTTCTTTTAAGTTAAGATAACCTGTAAATACTTTTGTATATATTTATGATCTGGTTTAAAAGTGCAATATTTTTGTATAGTGTGTAATAAAGATTTTGGATCCTATTTTTTCTTATTACTAAAACTTACCATTGCTTTCTTTTGTGTTTAATTGTTTGAAAATAATTAGCTGCTAGCATTTAATGCACTAAACCACTTTGGACCTGTAAATACTCATGTGATGCTGTGGGCTTTAAATGATGATCAGGCACGTACGCCCTAGTCCAATATAGGTAGTCCTTGACTTACGACCTCAACTGAACCCAAAATTTCTGTTGATAAGGAAGAGTGAGTTTTGGCCCCTATTTTATGACCTTCCTTGATAGTAACACGGATGTAAAATGAAATTGGGTTCCCCATTGACTTTGCTTGTCCGAAGGTCGCAAAGGCTGATCACAGGACACCGGGAAGCTGCCACCATCCTAAGTACAAGCCAGTTGCCAAGTGTCTGAATTTTGTTCACATGACCATAGGGATGCTGCAACAGTCATAAGTGTGAAAAATGATCACAAGTCACAATGAGGACAATCAACCAGTGGGACAACTTACCCCTAGAAATCATGAGCGCTCCATCACTGGAGATTTTAAAGAAGAAATTAGACATTCACTTGTCTGAGACGGTATAGGTTCTCCTGCTTGAGCAGGGGGCTGGACTAGAAGACCTCCAAGATCCCTTCCAGCTCTGATTCTATTCTATTCTATTCTATTCTATTCTATTCTATTCTATTCTATTCTATTCTATTCCATTCCATTCCATTCCATTCCATTCCATTCCATATCCTATTGCTTATTCTATTCTATTCTATTCTACTCCACTCCATTCCATTCCATTCCACTCCATTCTATTCCATTCCATTCCATTCCACTCCACTCTCCACTCCATATTCTATTCTATTCTATTCTATTCTATTCTATTCTATTCTATTCTATTCTATTCTATTCTATTCTATTCTATTCTATTCTATTCTATTCTATTCTATTGTTTGCAATGCTGTTGTAACTTTGAACGGTCACTAAATAA
The DNA here is from genome assembly GCA_023970755.1 of Azemiops feae. NCBI lineage: Eukaryota > Metazoa > Chordata > Lepidosauria > Squamata > Viperidae > Azemiops > Azemiops feae. The sequence continues at coordinate 1,033,372 of JALGBA010000552.1, read as the reverse complement.
ATTGTTGCAAGTTGAGGATTACCAAATGACTACATTTCAAAAAAAGTTCATTCCATAGCATTCAGGAATTTATCTGTATCTATCTGGTGGCAAAAAAAATCCAAATATATTACTATTTCAGAGCAAATGGGATTCTACGCCCTTAGTCTAGCTATAATCTTTAAAAGTATTTTAAGAAACGGAAAATATAATGTGACACAACAGTCTTTAATTAGATTTTTAGAGCAATACATTTACATAGGACAAGTTATAAAATAAATGGATGCTAATCTCAGTCTGTATCTGTGTGAGTGACACAAAGCAAACATTCCCAGACATTCAGATGGTTTCCTGCCCTTTTTTGGATGATTTATTTTTGCTCTTTTGACACTATTTATCAGTCTCAGTCTCTGACTTGGATAACTTGAGGATAGAGCAGAAGGATTACATGGTGCTTCAATTATAAAACCATTTCCTTAAATTAATGAGTACAAAATAACTCAGAGGTAAAATTCAATCTATCATATTGAAACAGAAACACTCACTGGAACAAATTTCATCAGTTTAGGACTAATCAAATCAGGACTTCATTAATAAAAAAAAACATGTCGGCTGAAATAACCATCTGAAAGGCTGATTTATCATTCTACAATGTTATCTTGCTCTTTTTTTCAATAAGAAATTGAATCAAATTGAAATTGAATCGAATTTTTTCTCAATCTGTCTAGCGAGGCTGAGGCCATATGTGTACTTGTGATCCTATAAATCTTTCCAGGGTAGTTAGCTCAACTGAATTTGCTTCAAAGAAGACGCTTCAAGGGACATCGACCAGTGAGACTAAGACTCTGCCTTTTGTTCCAACCCCAAAAGTTGTGTTGATAGGACAGAATGCCAGAATGTTGAGGTTTGCCCCATATTTCAGGCAAGTACAGATATGCTGATATGCGGACCAGTGACCAGTTAAGTGTCATTTATCATCCAATAAGCCCCGTAAAGTAAAAAAAAAAAAAGAAGCTAGTTCTGAGATCACTCAACATGCTGTTATAATACTTTCGGTTCAAGGTCTTATAGGCTTATTTGTAAACATAATCATTGGCTCCTGTTGATCTCTCTAGCCAGTAATCCGTCAACTCTAGCCTACTTGTGTGACCAGACATTACTGAAGATAACATGCCAGAAATTAACCTGGAAAACTATAGGTGTAACTAATGATTCCTTCCTGGATCTAGCTTGAGAAAATAGATTGGGGGGAAAAAAGGTAGCTACAGACAGATTACCTTCAAATCATGCTATACAGTACATAGTAGAAGTGCTTACTGTATATTAAATTGTCAAGTTATTGCCAAACGAGACATTTTCATTAAGGATTAAATTATTTTAACAACTGAAGAAAAAAATTTTTTTCCATAGAAATACTGATTCAGTTTCCATCACCATTCTTACGAACATTTCAATTTTCACCTTCCCAAAATCATTGCAATCACTGTGCTTATTTTAATGGTTAGAGCAACCGTATTAATCTGCCTAAGGCATGATATTTGTTCAGCCCTGGGCAGAGCAAATAATGAGAGGTTACGATACAACGGCTATTTCTTTGGGAACATGATTACCATTTGGATGGACCACTTTACTGACTTCTGGGGTCACCTTGCGGAAGAATTTGTGACCGCGTGAATCGGTGCTGACATAGACATAGCCTGGAGGAGATGGGTAGTTTGCTGGGCAGATCTCTCTTATCTTTGGGGTATAGTCCCTACGATACATGGTTTCATCCTCGAAACGTGCCGAACTGGACAGAGCCACCTTTGGAGGTTTGCAGCTCTGAGTTGGGATTAGACTGTGTGGCGTATAGTGAGATCGGAAAGTGGTGATATCCTCAAATTTACCTGAGGGCTTTGGTATTTCCTGGGGTTTTTTAATCATTTCTGGGGGATGGAGATCCCAAGCTTGAAAGGAATCTCTCATAGTTGTGTTTCCTTGGAAGGGAAGGCCACTTTTTTTGCTCCTTTCCAGCGGTTTCATGAGGACCACTGGACTGACGACGTGAGGAGGATAATCCAGGCGGGATGTGGAATTCAGCTCCATGCTACCTGTAGGTGGAGCGTACTCCTTCGCTTTACGAAGCTCAGGTAAGGAAACTGCCCACGGCTGAAAGCGATCGCGGAATTCTGTGATTCCTTCAAAATCGGATTTTGTTTCTATTTTGGTAGGTTCGGGCTTGAAGCTTTTTGAAAGATTGCCAGGAAGCCCCCTAAAATCCCTCTGGTGGGTGGTGATGTTTTCAAAAGGCTGACTACTGGGCCTGTATGCTTCCTTTGACTTTTTCCACCTGGGTTCCAGCTGGTGAGGAACATAATCGCTCCGATGACTTGTGTCACCGATAAAAGGTTGGTCTGAAAGCGTGGTGGCATCAGCAGGTTTAATGATCTTCCGGAGGGCAAGTTCCCTTGGAATAAAAGCATCCTGAGAGGTAGTGGCGTTTCCAAACTTTTCAGTGGGAGGGTGGTAGATGCGCTCCACTTTACAGGGTGCCCTTTTTTCTATTTCCCAGGGTTTAAAATCAGCTTTAAGATAAAAAGAACGGAATTGTTACATTTGTGACAGAGGTTGCTATTCTTCCCATACGCCTCATCTAAGAGTAGGCCAGGGATGAGCTTACTAAAGGTGAATGGAAAATGTGCCAAAACCATTGATTCTGCCAGAACTTACAGAGACATATTTGATTACTTCCGCCATATTTGACTAGGAGAACATATATATGAATAAGGCATCTACAATATGCCACTTGATCTTAAAGGACTTTGCATAAGAAATCCTGAGAATTATAATATTGGGCAAATGCCGAGTGGGGATTGTCTGAAATGTCTAGATCCCGCAAAATAGGCTTAACTAGGTCCTAGCATTTATTAAGAGGACATGTTTATCAGATCAGTTTAAATCATTTTAGGTCCTTACAGGGTATTTCCTTTATGAAGCTCAGGTAAGGAAACCGCCCACCGCTGGAAGCGATCGCAAGAATTCTGTGATTCCATCAAAATTTGTTTCTATTTTAGTAGGTTCAGGCTTGAAGCTTCTTGGAAGATCATCAGGAAGCCCCCTAAAATCACACTGTTGGCTGATGAACATGCTTCCCAAAGTGTGTTCCATCAAACACGCTCTGGGAAGCGTGTTTGATGGAACACGCTTCAGTTTATCAGCAGTATAGTTCTCTGGTGGTTTCATGAATACAACTAAACTAGGTTTTGCTCTCAGAGCCCAATGATGACCTTAAATTACCATGTGCTCTTAATAAGAGTGTCCACTGCTGATTAGACATCTTTCAGGTACAGGGAAATTATCAGGATGGCATTGCAACAACCAAGTCGGCATCTGCCTCTCCAAAGCAGCAATTTGACACCTCATCCATCATCCTTGGCCCAAAAAAAAAATTCCATTTGTAAAAGTAATTGGCACTGTTACCTTGGTAGGTGGGAATGGCATTCAGTTTGCATTTAGAAAGGTATTTCTTTTCTGCAGGTCTTACTAATATGACTGGCTCTATTTTGTGAGGGTTGAAATCTCTTCTGTAAGTGGTCCCCATGTCAATTTCTCCAGCAATGGGCCTGTATTCCTCTTGTACACGAAGGGGTCGATATGTTATATCATAGGGAAGGTAGTCGGATCTGGTAGGAGGACAGGGGGGAAAAAAACTCTGAGAAAGAAACCACAACTGCAGCATTTAGTCAATAAATCAGTCTGACTAGTTGATATCTTTGGAGTGATTGAAATCGGGGCTCTAATTAAAATCTTCCCAGACTGGGGAAAGAAAACTGGTTGCTTATGTCTTAAGATAAATAATTACAAAACATAAGGTTGGTAAGCCTGATTCTAAAAGGAACATTCTCCTTCCTTTCCTTTCCCCTTCCCTTTCTTCCTTCCTTCCTTTCTTCCTTCTTCCTTCCTTTCCTTTCCCCTTCCTTCCTTCCTTCCTTCCTTCCTTCCCTTCCTTCCTTTCCTTTCTCCTTCCTTCCTTCCTTTCCTTTTTCCTTCCTTCCTTCCTTCCTTCCTTCCTTCCTTCCTTCCTTCCTTCCTTCCTTCCTTCCTTCCTTCCTTCCTTCCTTCCTTCCTTCCTTCCTCCTCACAACAAATCCCTGCGGTTATCTTGGCAAGATTTCATAACAATTTTATTAAAGTTTAACAATACAAAGATAAAAAAACTAAAACAAGCTAAGAAAAATATAAAAAGTTAAAAGAAAATTCAAAAAGTGCAGAAAAAAAGAAAAAAAACCCCATAAAGAAGGGATCTCCCCACTTCATCAAGACAAGTACAGTTTCAGTAACGTATCGCCTTCTCTGACATTTTGACAAAAACTTTTCTTCCCATATCTCATCTCTTATCTATAAACAAATTATAAAGCCTCATCATTCAATGTTAATCAGCAAAAGTCCATTAAGAGTTACCAGAAATAGCAACATATATATTTTAACCTTCATCAAGCTTTAGTGGAGAAGAAAGATTAATTCTCTCTCTTTTTTATTTTTTAAAAAGAAAATTGTGATGGTGAAAAGGACAAAAGGGATCTAGGAAAAGTTCCAGATAAAACGGGCATGGGCTGAAATAGGCTTGTCTTCGCTCCCAAAGTGTGTATGAGTCTTTTAGTCAGTTTGTGATTCCTGGCAACTGTCTGGACAAGTCCCTGCAGTTTTCTTGGCCAGATTTCAGAAGTGGTTTGCCTCCTTCCTTGGGAGAGAAAGAGAGGCTGGCCCAAGATCACCCAGCTGGCTTTATGCCTTAAGCACAAACAGAACTCACAGTCTTCTGGTTTTCAGCCTGGTACCTTAACCATTTATATCACACCACTACACCAAACTGGCTCTTTTTTCTCTCCTACACAATGGCAGAATATTAACATTAAAGCACCACTGTTCTTCCTTTTTCCCGCAGAATTATTCCTTGAGTCATGTGCAAAGTTTGCGATTTCCCCCCCCTATCCATAAAACATTGAGGCCATCTCTATTCAGACAGTCAAAGGTTGACTGTGTAACGATTTCGATTAAAACTACAGGTGGTCCTCAGCTTACGACCATGTTTGAGCCCCAAATTTATGTTGTTAAGTGAGACATTTGTTAGGTGAGTTTTGCCCCATTTTACGATTTGTCTCGCCACGTTTGTTAAGTGGATCGCTGCAGTTCTTCAATTAGTAGCCCGGTTGTCAAGTGAATCTGGCTTCCCCATTGACTTTGCTTGTCAGAAGGTCACAAAAAGGGATCACAGGACCCCGGGACACTGCAAACCGTCATCAATGTGAGTCAGAGGTCAAACATCCGAATGTGCATCATGTGACCATGGGGATGCTGCAAAGGTTGTAAGTGTGAAGAATGCTCCTAAGTCACTTTTTTCAGTGCCGTTGTAACTTTGAATAGTCACTAAATGAGCTGTTGTAAGTCGAGGACTACCTGTACATCACAAGCTTACTTCAAAACAAAACTCAATAAGTTATCTTCTTTTTCTCTCCTATTTTCCTCCTCATCCTGATTTCCTGGGAATTCCAATTTCTAATATTGCGCAATATTTACCTGAAAGTGGTGAGGCCTTCCATTTTCCCTCCATGGCTCCGATATTCCTGTTTGGGCCTGAGGCTCTTGGGAGGAGGGGCATTGCTGTATAAAGGGTATTTTTCCGTGTATTCCGTCATGAGGCTTGACTCTCTTCCATAGTCATAAATCCTTGTAGGATTATGAGGACAACGATGGCGTCTGGGATTGAAGAGCAACCAGGAAATAAAGAGAAAAATGGAGACCATAATCAAAGATAATGCAAGTACTAACCAAGATCTGGAGATAGCGATTCCTTCTTGAAATATTAAAAGGCAGCCTTGTTAACACTGTGCAAAGACTGCATATTTACCGATCTGATAAAATTACATTTATCTTAGTTTGCTTCTTTTACAGACCGCGCTCGGGATGATTCAGTTTAACGCAGTCTTGTAGGCTATTCCCAATCTATAAATGAATGAATAAAAACAAAACATTTCTCATTACTCAAGATAAAACTAATCCAAAAAACCTACAACCTCCATTAGGACTTTAAGTTTTCTGACAGCTTATAATCAAAATGAATTCCTCAGGTCCCTAATTTGGATAAGGGGGGGGGGGACATTAAGAGGTTTCAGTAGAATTTACTGATACTTAAATGCCTTTTACGGAAATTCAATAGAGGTCCGAAAAAAAGGAATTACATTAAAAAGATTAACCTGTCAGCAGCAAGTATTCAAGTCTTTCACATTTTGCGAGATGAATATTAAAGATGGCATTCTCTTTAAGATGTTTCTTATCTACATCCAGAATTCAATCCAGTTAGGGTTGGGATCAAAGTCAAAGGAAGATGAAGGGGGACCTTAACTATCTCCTGGCCTCACAGAGTTAAGCATAGGGCTAAAAAAGTGATATGGTAGCTTTTCATTGGACACATAATTCTTTAAGGGGCTTAGGACAGACTTAATATCTTTTTTTCCACATATTTTATCCTCAAGGTAATGCTATGGAAGGAGGATAAAGAATGAGCTGGAAGACTGAGCTGGGAGTTGAATGCCAATGTCTCAAGTCCCTGCATAGTTTGATGACTGTACTGGCTTTTCAACAGGAAGGTCTTTGTAGAGTTGCCATCACGACTGGGGTTCAAGCAGCTGACTGTGTCAGGTTTGAGGGGTATGATAAAGTACCCTCTGCTCTTTTCTTTATTTCATTTATCTTTGCCTCATGGGTCAGGAGTTGAGTAACTCTGAATGAGACATCTGATTATGCAGACCATGGCTGAAGATTCATGGCCCCGTTAAGCCAGCCAGTCTTTTGGATCCCACTGCAATTTGTGCTTGTGATTTTGACAGCTTATCTATGGTCACCGTTAGCTACATACAGTTACATTCATGGAAACAAGTGAAAACGTTCAGTAAATCCCCTGTCATCAAAATGATCTCACCTCCTTGTAAGATTGCTTATTCCTCTAGTTGTCAAGGGACTTACTGTTTGAGATGCGATGAATTGTGACATCAGAAGGAAGTCAACCAGTCACCATTCTCCCCTGTTTTCCTCTCTTTCTCTTGCCTTCCTCTTCCTCTCTCTTTCATTCTATACATTCTGTCAACTGTTTTTTCTTTCTTTCTTTCTGAAAGCGGTTTTTGGAAGTCTAAATCTCCTCTTCTTAGATCTCTATTATCCTCAACTGTCTAATGCTATAGAATAATTCAAAAACAGTAGTTTAATTTATCTTGTATCTTCTTCCATGGCACCAGTATAGTTACAATTACGTTTGAGCAAAGCACATGTGATGTCAGTATTAATGGTACTTTAGGGTTCAAAAATGAATTGCTGTGTACAGTTTTGAAGGTTTGAAACCCTTCATATAGTTGTTTAGGATAATAGCAATTCATGTGGAAGTGGGAAACAGCCAACATGGCCTTGTTACAAGGAAATTTCTTTACTGTATTTAATTCTCTAACAAGACTAATGAGGCTATAGCATTTGTAGAGTCTTTTGTCCTTTCATTCATGCCTGCAGTCAATTTCTCCTGAGAACCAACTTAGAACTAAGGAGCAATTTCCTGACAGTCAGAACACTTAACCAGCGAAATAGGTTGCCTTCAGAACTTGTGGGCGCTCCATCACTGGAGGTTTTTAAGAAGAAATTGGACAGCCATTTGTCGAGAATGGTACAGGCTTTCCTGTTTGTGCAGGAAGTTGGGACTAAAAGACCTCCAAGGTCCTTTCCAACTCTGCTACTCTGTTCTGTTCTAATTTGTAAATGATATTAAGCATACTTATACTAAGAAAAAAAACCAGTTTTAGCATACTATGGTCATTATCATGGCTTCCCCAATCTTGCGAATTGAAGATTGGAGATGACACCAAATCTCAGTTACAAATCTATAGCCTCCAACCGTTTTTTTTTTGTTTTTTTTCTTTTACTGTGCCTTCAAGTCAGTATTGAGTCCCAGTGATTGTCTGGACAAGCCCCTGCAGTTTTCTTGGCAAGTTTTTTTTAGAAGTGGTTTGCCATTACCTGTTTCCTAGGGCTGAGAGAGAGAGAACTGGCCCAAGGTCACCCAGCTGGCTTTGTGCCTATGGCAGTACAAGAACTCCCAGTCTCCCAGTTGCTAGCCTGATACCTTAACCATTGCACTGCACTGCACTGGATCTCATAATCCCCAATATAGTTCTATAATTTTGAGTATCTTGCAGGAGGAGGGACATCTATCAAACTACTTTAATGATAATATCATGAATCAGAAGTAGGTGCCATTGAGTTCAGTTGGGATTACACAGATGTCTATTAAGTTGAGTATGCGTGTCATCTACATGAGTACTTTTAGTTGTAAACTTAGAAAAATCACAACTGACTCAGTTGATTAGGACGGAAGCATTTCTCACAGAAAGAATGTCCCTAGGGGTATCTTTATGTACCTACAAAGAGTAGTCTTAATCTTTATTAGGTGACATTTATAATCGTACACACACAACTGTAATCAGATGAAAGGTTACACTCCTCTTACCACTTACATAACTACTTTCTACGTTGTCCTATTTTTCTCTCTCTCTTCTTCTTAGCAACTCTTAATTTGTGTATGGCTGAATTCCCCAGGTAACAAATCCTAAGCAACAAGGTTTCCCATTGAAACAAATAGTGCAGCTATCAAAGCCTGGCGAATGCAATTAATGCCTAAATCAATACCGACTTGAGATTTTTATCAATTACAAAACTGTTGACAATGTTTATTCTGCAAATCATTTGTTGATAATTGTGGTTCACAGAGCTTTTGTTCTCTGGTATTTCATCCCAGAATCTGAACAAAAAACCTGTTTAATTTTAAGCTCTCTTGCCTCTTCCACTGTCATGTCATTCAATGTTTATATTGGCCAGGATTCAAGGAGTTGAATCACATTGTAACTTGTTTTTAACTTTTTGTTTGTTTTAAATAGTTGACTCCCATATCCCAACCTGTTGTTGAAACGTCCTTTTGGTTCCAAATGCAGCTAGCCATCACTTTAAATACCATGTTGGCTCCTTGAGTAAGATTCAAGGATTTGGGCTCCTAGCCCCACTGGAAGGATCAATTTCCTTCAAAGTGAAAATGCAAGAATAATTCATAATTATTCTGAATTATTATTATTCATGAGCATACTGAACATTGAAAAGGCAACTTTTTAAAACCATATTTTATAGAGCCTATTGAAAAATTAAAATATAATCAGAAAAGTTTGCAACTGATTTTGTGACAGTCATATTCAGGTCACAACACATCTCTAGATCAAACACAGTTTACTTCACTATATGTAAGAATAATGTTTGAGCGGCGCAGTGGCCTAGAGGTAAAGACCCTCGCCTCCCACTCAGAAGGTTGAGAGTTCAATCCTAGGCAGTGACAGATGTTTCTCTATCAGGGCACAAAGAGAAAATATCTGCTGAGAACTCCTGTCTAGGTGTCAGGAAGGGCAACTGGCCAGTAAATGCTCAGCTCCATTCAGTTACCCCGACTCCACCCCAAATAAAGGGATTCAGGGTCGTAAAAAGAAAAGAAATGTAATGTTTAATGGTCCTCAGGGTAAAATTAAATATATGTGTGTTTGGGTCTAATATATTTCTGCTGGAGATGTGCGAGAAATTTAATTATTTCCCCTTTTGCTATTATCTTGCTTGTAGTGTATGTCTTTTCTAAAGCTAGTATTTATGTTGACGTTTTGGCATTTTGGTGCCAATAAGCAACTCTGGTGGAGAGATTTTCATCTCTCAAACGATATTTCAGCTACTATTACCCATACACACACACACACACACACACACATCAGTTGCTATGTGTTCTGTTTTGTTTGTTAAGTGTGCACAACATGCTGGAACACAGTATCACCTTCAGGGTGGATGCTTTTGTTTTTGGACATATCTTTGGAGCCAAAAGAAGCAAGTCTAAAATGGTGACGGAGAAAGAACTGTAGCTGTCAGCCTCCTTCAAGGATGAGTAATTCTGCTGTGTTTGCCATGAATAACCGATGAAGAAATTATATCACATGCAAAACGGAAGCAGAGGAACCGGCCAACCCAACTGCAAATCAACGTGGTCACGATACAGAATTGAACAGTGGACAGTCTCTCAGGAACCATTTGCCGTTCTGCTTAAAAGAAATGTTGTGATGCACCCAAACTGTTTTCTTAAAGCTGCCCAGCATTGCCCAGCATTCACTGGGTACCAGGGAGTGAAAGTGACAAGGAACAGGTGCCACTTGTTCTCCAAGACAGATTGTGGAACATATGATCCGGGGTCATTCCCCGATATTAACATCAGTCAATTTCTGCACTTTCATTGCTGCACGCCACAAGTAAATAATGCTTTCAGCATTGGCGTTTTGAAAACATAAGGTGGATACACTCACAAAATGGCTGCAGTGGGGGGCTTGCCCATTCATAAAACAGAAGCTACGGTGGGCATGGCCAATCATAAGACACCCATTTACCAGAAATAAACTAGCAGCCCAAAGGGATTTATATCAACCCCGTGGGACCTTTATGGATCCCAAGGCATTTTTGCAAGTAATTAGGAAGCTAAGAGCATGGTGCTTTGCTGCTTTCTATTCTATCCATCCATCCATTTATCTCTCATCTATCTGCCCCATCTATCCTCTCTCTCTCTTTCTCTCTCTCTACCCCATCCATCCATCTGTCTATATATCAATCTTCCATCTATCTCTTGTCTGTCTGTCTGTCTATTCATCCATCCACCCACCCACCCATTCGGTTAACCTGGTGGGCATTACCTATCCAAGACACACTAATACGGAGGTCCCCAACCTTTTGGGCACTAGGGACTGGTTCCGTGGAGAGAGGTTTTTCCACAAACCGGAAAGCGTGTGGTTTTGTGTGCTGTCTGCATCCCATGGATGGGGCTTTGCTTATTTGTGCGAACCGGTTGCTGGCATGCCGGTTGCTGGCATGCCGCTGGTCCACAGCCCAGGGGTTGGGGACCCCTGCACTAATACTCATGGCCTCCATACCTCCTATACCTGCCCTACACATATATAAATGCAGCTCTGGGCTCATGGGTTTCCCCCCAGAGATTTTTACACACCAGTTGATCCTTATTTCGACAGCAGGCAAAGAACATTCCAGTCCTGAGGTTTTGTTCTTTCTTGTTCTCGCTTGCTTAGTCGCCTGCCACTAGTGTGAGGTTTTAGTGTCAGCAAGCCAGGACAAGAAAGGACAACGTCTCAGGACTGAAATGTTCTTTGCCTGCTGCCGATATAAGGATCAACTGGTGTGGGAAACTCTCTGGTGGGTTGGACTCTTGTTCTTTTTTTTCTTGCTTGCCTGCCAATAGGGTGAAAATCTCAATAAATTGATCCTTATTTTGGCAGCAGGCAAAGAACATTTCAGTCCTGAGATTTTGTCCTTTCTTGTTCTCGCCTGCCACTAGTGTGAAGCTTTAGTGTCAGCAAGCGAGAACAAGAAAAGACAAAATCTCAGGACTGAAATGTTTTATATATATAGAATAGAGCTGGAAGGGACCTTGGAGGTCTTCTAGTCCAGCCCCCTGCTCAAGCAGGAGAACCTATACCATCTCAGACAAGTGACTGTCTAGCCTCTTCTTAAAAACCTCGAGTGATGGAGCGCCCACTATTTCTGGTGGCAAGCTGTTCCACTGGTTAATTGTCCCAACTGTTAGGAAGTTTCTCCTCAATTCCAGGTTGCTTCTCTCTTTGGTCAGTTTCTTTGCCTGCTGCCAAACTAAGGATCAATTTATTGAGATTTTTCACCCTAATGGCAGGCAGGCAAGCAAGCAAGCAAAAAAAAGGAACAAATCTAGACCTCAGTTAGCAGCGAGGAGGGATCTGCTCTGAAATCATAAAGCATGGGATCGATAAGCTGCTTGCTTCCCCAGTGACTCTGGGTCAGGGGTCTTCAAACTTGGCCCTTTTATGACTTGTGGACTTCAACTCCCAGAATTCCTCAGCCAGCAAAGCTGGGAATTGAAGTCCACAAGTCATAAAAGGGCCAAGTTTGAAGACCCCTGCTCTGGGTAGTTGCTCCAATGACAGAAGCAGGTAAGGAGGATAAAACGGGCACCACCTCCTTCCTATCCAAGCAACTTGGTGGAAGGGCAAGAAGAGCGGGTCTTTTTTTTAAAAAAAAAAAATCCCATTTTTATACCGGCATGCACAACAACCCCGTGGAGTAGGTCGGGCTGAAAGGAAAAAAGCGTGGAGGGGGATTCCAAGCCGCCTTGGCCCGCATGACATCCCTCTACCCCAGCAAGAACCCCAGGGCGAGGATCCTGCCGGGCACACGCGTGTCGGGAACGCGCTACGTGTGAACGGCCCCAGCGCTCCCTGCGGCAAAGGCAGGGAGGCGGTGAAGAAGCGCCGCTCAAAACCCGCTCCTCCTCGCCACCTTCTTACCCGCAAGTGCAAATCTGGCACAGGCACCGCGGCTGCTTCATCGCGGCGTCTCCCCGCAGCTGCCTTCGCTGCCGCCTCCTCCTCCTCCTCCTCCTCCTCGGTAACTAGGGAAGCGCCCCGTCGCTTAGCAACCCTCCCGGCGTTCTCGCCCCTCCCGGCCTCCGTACCCTCGGGGCGGAGTCCCGGCTGGGGAAGCTCCGCCCCTCTCCTTCGAGTCGCGCGGCGGTACAGACCGACTTCCGGTTGGACTCCGGGAAAGGCGGATATCGGGCGCCGCGGAGGTCAGTTTCCAACGGGGTCGGACGGGGAGCAGGGCGGGGCTTAGCTTCCTTCTTAGGGGAGGCGAGCTGGTTGGGAGGCCGGGGCATCCCTCGCCTTGCCCGGGAAAGCTGCGCGAGTTCCCTCCTCCCCCCTTCCAGTCCCGCTGCCTCCCTTCCCTGGTGGGCTTATTGCGGGTGTGTGTGTGTGTGAAATGAGGACCAGGAGCCACTTTGGAGCCCCTCTGAGAAAAGATGGGGCGATACGCTAACTACTTTGGTATACTTTGGTGGTCCTCGACTTGCGGCCACAAGGGAGCCCAAAATCTCCGTCGCTAAAGTGAGACAGTCGTTAAGTGAGCTTTTGCCCCGCTTTACGACCTTCCTTGCCGCAGTTGTGAATCTGTGCAGTTGTGAAGTTAGTGACGCGGTTGTTAAGTGAATCTGGCTTCCCCCTTGACTTTGCTGGTCGGGAAAGGGGATCACGGGACACTGCTGCCCGTCATAAGTAGGAACCAGTTGCCAAGCATCTGAAGTACGACCACATGATCCTGGGGCTGCCACAAAGGTCATGTGAATGACGGTCATAAGTCACTTTTTCCAGTGCTGTTGTAACTTTGAACGGTCACTAAATGAACTGTTGACTACCTGTAAGGCTATTCAGGAGAAAGGTGCAGGTAGTGAGATGATTTGTTGGGATAACACGGTGGTTAAGTGAGTCTGTCTTCCCCCTTGACTTTGCTCGTCGGAAGGTCGGGAAAGGGGGACACTGCCGTCATAAGTAGGAACCAGTTGCCAAGCATCTGAATTTTAACCACGTTAGAGCTGTTACAACTTTGAACGGCCACTGAATGAATAGTTGTAAGCTGAGGGCTACCTCTGGATGTTTCTCTCTATGCTGGCTCCAAGGGAGCCCTCGTGCCCTCCCAAATATGATAGCGATTGATCGATCTGAATTGATTAGGTGCCCAACTCCAATAGACTCCAGTTAGTCTGATGCCACGACTTTGCATAATTTAATGCAAAGTAACTCTGAATATTGATCGTAGTGGCTGGGTCTGATGATCTGGAGCATGGGAAAGCAACTCTGTTTTCTCTCCTCTTTTAAGGGGTCCTTTATCCTTCTGTGTCTTTAATAACTATATATTTTGTAACCTCCTGTGACATTGCAGCCCGGTTTTTTTTCTTTATATCAGCCCTCCTAATGAAATGACTAATTTGTGTAAGGTGAGGCTTTTAATAAAGGAATCACAATCATAGGGTAGTAATTAATTAGTTTGGCTTTGAAAATGAGGTATGCCTTTCACGTTGGAGGAATAGAGTTTGCTTTCTGCATTTGTCTTGTTTTTCTTTGAAAGAGTTGAGCTTATGTTTCTAACACCTGTTTGACGGTTTCTTAAGATGCTAAAAAGAATCGGAAGAGAGAGATTCCAGAAGCAGGTTCTGAGTAAAGAAAATGATAGAAAGTCTTTATTATTATGCAGCTTTAAATACATATGTATGGAAAACATGAAATATGAGTGTTAGGGGTTATAGTATTCAGTAGTTGAGTGTTTTTGTTTCTCATAAAAGATGAATACACATTGTGTGATTTCAGGTTAACTGTGCTTCAGGGCAAAACCAGATTCATTTGTCATATACATTCCTTACCCATTTGGAAAGCTAAGAACTAGCTCATCTTGATACATAACTTCAACTTCTGCAGGATTTTTTTTTAAATTTGCATCATCCTGTTTTCAATATGAAATGCTTTTCCTTACAGTGAAACATCAAACCATGGTTCTTGCTAGTTCAAATAAAACAACTGGACTCCAGCAAAACACTGCCTGCATCAGGAATATTTGTATTCTGGCTCATGTAGACCATGGTAAGAGAAATAACTTCCACTCTAAAGAACAATTATTTGTGAATTATGGATATATTTAAGTTAATTTGTTTCAACAAGCAGTGTTTGTTTTTATTGTATATATCGCTGATGTTACATGGACTTTGTGTCTCTAGAGAACAACTAGTGTACTATTTCAGAGACAGCCAGGCATAAAAGTAACTAATTGCCATATGGATGAAGTTTTTTGTTTTGTATTCTTTGCTACATATTTTCAAGTAGGCTGAAGAGGCAGTGTAGGTTTTCCTTATGGAGGATGTTTTCATTTTAATTCCTTCACTGAGCAAAATATTGGACTTTTCTGGGCTAAAAAAAAACACCTCCTTTCAACTCTATGATTCTGTAAAAAAGTATTTTTCTGAGTTGTCGGGAAAAAAAAAGTTTATAATGCTCCAGACCACTATAATCATATTTAGTGGAAATTGATTATATTTTCCAGGATGCAACTCCATTAGCTGGCATTTTGACTAGGGCTAAATCAGGGAAGTTGCATATTAAAATAGGAGTAAATAAGAGAGCCAGTTTGATATGGTAGCTAAGATGCTACGCTAGACACCAGGAGTCTGTGAATTCTAGTCCTCCCTTGGATGTGAAAGCCAGCTGGGTGACTTTGGACCAGCCACTTTCTCTTTGCCCAACCCACTTTACAGGATTGTTATGTGGAAAATAGGATCTTTAAGTATGTATGCTGCCTTGATCTGACCAAAAATAAAGGTGGGGTAAAAATCAAAATGGCATTAAATTGTTTTAACTCATACGCACATACACACACACACACACACATATATATGAGTTAAAACAATTTAATGCCATTTTGTTTCTTTGATGTTGATATATTTCATATTTTTTCTTTGATATATATATATATTTGGATTTACTAGTATATTTCTTTTTATTTCTCTTTCTAGGCAAAACAACTTTAGCTGATTGTCTCATTTCTAGCAATGGAATAATATCTAGAAGATTGGCAGGAAAGGTGCTTTAATACCTATTCAATCTTTTATTTTAAATGTTAATGTTTTGCGATGAAAACCTATAGAATGTATAGGAAAACACGTTTCCTGTTATTTTCATTCCTACAGCTGAGATATTTGGATAGCCGAGAAGATGAGCAGGTCCGAGGTATCACAATGAAATCAAGTGCAATTTCATTGCTCTTTGTGAAAGGTAAAGTAGTAGCCTCTGTGTGCATTTGAACTATAAAATGTTGCATGATCCTAAAATAGTCTCACTGAAATTGGTCTTTAATTGGTCATTGTTTCCTATTATTATATGATCTGTTCAAATGAAATCATGAACTGTTATTGTTTAACACCACAGATCAGTTCTTAAAAGGATGAGCAGTGAAGAATAAAGATCAGGGTGAAAGTTTAAAGTTGCATAGTTACTGAAATACGAAAATACAAATTTGCACAAGCACAGAGAATATATATTTAATCCAAACCACTAACAAACTATAGTTGATTACCCAGCAGTAACGGGAAACTACTGACTGCAAACAGATACTTTAAATTTTCTAAAGTAGAAGAGAAAATACCTGAGCAGACACATTCTTCGGTTTAGTGGTGATTCATATGCTCTCTGGCTTCACTTCCAAAATACTTGTCTTTTAACTTTTTTCTTTCTTTGATTCTAGATAATCAGGAACACCTCATCAATCTTATAGACTCCCCCGGCCATGTGGATTTCTCTTCAGAAGTGTCCACAGCTGTCAGACTTTGTGATGGTTGCATCATTGTAGTAGATGCTGTGGAAGGAGTCTGCTCACAGGTATTGGAAAACAAGATGCTTTTCACTAATAAATAATAAAGTATTAATAAGAGTGGTCTTTCACATCTGTTGGATTTTAACACCACGAATTAAGGTAGGTTTTTGATCAAAGTATGCTA
The DNA here is from genome assembly GCA_023970755.1 of Azemiops feae. NCBI lineage: Eukaryota > Metazoa > Chordata > Lepidosauria > Squamata > Viperidae > Azemiops > Azemiops feae. The sequence goes on along the minus strand of JALGBA010000552.1, from coordinate 1,016,943 downwards.
AGCCGAAAAGCACAAATGTCTATACCCAGATGCTTATAGATGCTAATTTTAATAGCAATAGCACTTAGACTTATATACCATTCCATAGTGTTTACAGTCCTCTCTAAGCCATTTCCAGAGTCAGCATATTTGCCCCCAACAATCTGGGTCCTCATTTTACTGACCTCGGAAGGATTGAAGGCTGAGTCAACCTCCAGCCGGTCAGGATCGAACTACTCTCAGTCGGCAGAGTCGGCCTGCATTACTGCATTCTAACCACTGGGCCACCACGGCTTTAAGAGCAACCTGGTTTTAGTTTTTACTTGGTGACTACTGTGTGTGTCTTTGTAGTAAAGTAATTCTGCGAGAGAATATAACAGAATGCTACATTGACATCTGCCATCATCCATGCTTTCGTTCAAACCAGATGGTGATTATTTATAAGATGGGTTTTATTTATAGAGATCTATAGTTGGAAGTGAAGGTTTAGGACAGGTGTGGGTGCAACTGTTGGCCCCTCTTTCAACTGTTCACCCTGAACCTCTTGCCACATCCTGGTGGCGTTTCCTTAACATACTTTCCTGGCATGGCACAGCTACTGTGTGAATTCCAGAAAAGAGGCACTGACAAATGACATCTGTGCCCACGCTCAGTTCAAAGCATCGTTCAGTCTCAGACCCAAAGTGCCAGAGATCCCTATTGGTGTGTTTTAACTTCACAACCTTCTGTGAACACGTTTTGTCTTTAGACACACGCAGTGTTACGTCAAGCTTGGCTGGAAAACATCCGTCCGGTCCTGGTGATTAATAAAATAGATCGTCTCATCTTGGAACTGAAATTTACCCCTCAGGAAGCTTATTCTCACCTTAAGAACATCTTGGAACAGGTAAAGAGAGTTCCTTGTCTCAGTATTAGAAGATGGGGGGGGGGGGGAGGACAGTATTTCCAGTACACATTAATGCAGATTGAATGAGTTGGGGTTTTTTTGTATACAGGAAGTCCTAGACTTACAGATGAGCCCAGAATTTCCATTGCTAAGCAAGACAGTTATTAAGTGAATTGTGTCCCATTTTATGGCCTTTCTTGCCACAGTTGTTAAGTGAACCACTGCAGTTGTTTAAGTTGTTTAAGCAATCACGCAAGGTATTAGTACCGCTTTATAAAACCCTAGTAAGACCACACCTGGAATACTGCAGCCAATTTTGGTCACCATATCCCAAAAAAGATGTTGAGAGTTTGGAAAAAAATTCAGAGAAGAGCAACTAAGATCATCAAAGGCCTGGAGATCAAAACATACGAAGAACGGCTGCGGGACTTGGGTTTGGCTAATCTAAAGAAAAGAAGAAATAGGGGAGAATGATAGAAGTGTTCCAGTATCTGAGCGGCTGCCACAAAGAAGAGGGGGGTCACGTTATTCACCAGAGCACCAGAGGGAAGGACGAGAAACAATGGTTGGAAACTGATCAGAGAGAGAAGCAACCTGAAATTAAGGAGAAACGTCCTGACAGTGAGGACAATTAACCCAGTGGAACAGCTGGCCTTCAGAAATCGTGGGAGCTCCATCACTGGAGGTTTTCAAGAAGAGGCTAGACAGTCACCAGTATAGGTTCTCCTGCTTGAGCAGGGGCTGGACTAGAAGACTTCCAAGGTCCCTTCCAGCTCTGATTCTATTCTGTTCTGTTCTATTCTATTCAGTTAGTAACATGGATATTAAGTAAATCTGGCTTCCTCATTGACTCTGTTTGTCAGAAGGTTTCAAAGAGTGATCACATGACACTGCAGCTGTCATAAATAGGAGCCAGTTGCCAAGCATCAACGTTGATCATGGGGATGCTGCAGTGGTCGTAAGGGTGAAAAATGGCCATAGGTTCATTATTTTCAGTGCCATTGTAACTTTGGTCATTAAACAATGGTTGTATGTCGAGGACTATCTGAACGTAATTTTGATAGCATAGGTGCTTTTATAATAGCTTTAATTCCTATCCTTCTGGTAATTTTAATGTGTCATTTATGCTCAGGTTTTTACTTTACTCTAAAGTTTCCTCCTTCTGTTATGTATTCAAGATGGACAGTGATTAATATTTATAGGTTACTTACATGTAAGCGTGTAGGTCTATACATATGTCGTATATGGTATGTTTTTAAATGTGTGTTATGTGTTATGACACTTTGAGCGCAAGCAACTAAATTTCATTTTTAATGTGTGCCGTTGTGCCCACAGGGAAAAAATGACAATGAAGGTTATCTAATCTAATCTAATCTTAATCTGTCTGTAGGGCCCTAAAGCTGCAATGCCATACATAGAATAAATGACTCAGTTTTGTTTCTAGGTGAATGCCATCACTGCTACCCTCTTCACCTCCCAAATCCTTGAAAAAAGAGCCGAGAAAGACATGGATGTTCAGCTGAATTCTGATCCTATTAGTGTGGACCAGGTGTATGACTGGAGTGCAGGCTTGGAGTACACAGACGATTCCCATCTTTATTTTTCACCAGATCAGGGGAATGTAGTATTTGCCAGCGCAATTGACGGCTGGGGCTTTGGGTGAGTTGATACTGAATTGGATTTATTTGATTTCATATTGTCTGCCATTCCAGAAGACGGCTTACAAAACTCACCAAAAAAGTAAAACAGTTAAAATCTGGACTAAAATGAGATACAAATAATACAACAATCCCAACAGCTTCCCCACTAAGCTAGATAACAACTAGATTAGCCTCGGACCTGGGACCAGAGCCAGGAGGAGGTGGAAGATACATGAAGATGGAAGGGTGTGTGTGTGTGTGTCTTGCTGAGCTCATGAGGACCCGCATTGTCTACTTCTCACCAGCCCTGTATGCACATCCAGACAATAGGCAACACTACAGCAGCCAAATGTGCATGTGTGAAGTGGGGCAAGCTTTTGTGCCATGCACGTTAATAGATACCCTTTCAATAAAGTAACTGTATACTTATATATTTACATTATGGTGGTACAATGGTTAGAATACAGTACTGCAGGCTAATTCACTGCTCACTCCAGGAGTTCCATCCTGAGTGGCTCAAGGTTGACTCAGCCTTCCATCCTTCCAAGGTCGGTAAAATGAGGACCCAGATTGTTGGGGGCAATAGGCTGACTCTGTAAACCGCTTAGAGAGGGCTGTAAAGCACTGTGAAGCGGCCTATAAGTCTAAGTGCTATTGCTATTATGTGAGTTCTCTGTAAAGTAGCTGTAACGCTATTTTTCAGTCACCTCAGAGAAGAAGTGTACAGCTGGTTACTGTGCAGGTGGACACAGATGCCTTATTATGGAGGCTGTTTATTTAAATGGATTTCTCTAATGGCTTGTTTTGTGTTTGTTTCCCAGTATTGAACAGTTTGCTAAGCTGTACAGCCAGAAGATGGGAATCAAACCATCCGTATTATTGAAGACTCTCTGGGGAGATTATTATTTAAATATGAAAGCTAAGAGGATCATGAAAGTCGATCAGGTAAGATTGTGGGCATCCCGGGTGTGAAACGGGACTCTTGTTCTCACTTTTTGGGGAGTAAAATGGAGTGGGCATCATTGCCCCTTTCTTGACTGAGTAAATTTGGCCATTCAGAAGCACACTGTCGCCCAGATCCAATGCATGGGTAAGCGGCAACTGTTGTTAATAGCGCTATGAGAAACTGCAGTATCAGATATTTAATTGCTGGCATCAGGAGAAATACATTCAGCACCATAAATCAAAGCTTTATATCAGCAAAGGGAAGAACCTATTTATCACTCAAATGGAGAAATATCTGGAATCTGATTCTTCTAAATCTGATGTTGCTCAGTCCATTCTCTCACTTTACCATCTCATTTTTGCCTCATGCATAAATCTGACCATATTTTTTTATTGCCATAACTTAGCAAAACTGGGGTTCAGTCCATCATTGTAGGTTCCACATTTTGCATGGAGGGGATACAGGATATATTCTTAAAGGGGGTGCCCTCCACAAGCTATTTGTCCCCCATAAAGGCTTAGTGAATGACACGAAGGAGTGTAGCGGAGGAGTGGGACGAGAGGGTGGGTTTTATGATCTACATGTGTAAGATTCATGTAGATGGTATGTGTTGGTACATATAGTATATATGGCAGTAGAATTCCTGGTGTATTATAAAGGCTGCTTTGTGTTTGTCTAACCTGATGTTCTCTTTCCAGCTGAAAGGGAAAAAGCCTCTGTTTGTACAACTAGTGTTAGAAAACATATGGAGTCTCTACGAGGCAGTTACCAAGAGGTAAGAGATAAATCCTTTAATTGCATTTTCTTGGTTGAAAATATTACTACTCTGCATCGCCCAAGAGATAAGCGAATTTTGTTACTGATTGTCAGTAAATATGCCGGTTTGGCATCTTAGGATATTTCCATCTGAAAACAAATGATAATCTTAAGATCAGGCATGGCTGGTTGATCAGGCATCTCCAGTGTCACATTAATAAGTGTAACAGGCCAGTGAATTTAGAAGTTCCCTTACGTTTTTTCTTCCTGGGTTCAGTGAGAAGCAAATATCTTGTGTCTTTTTTCCCCCCCACGCACACAGAGACAAAGAGAAAATAGAGAAAATAATCTCCTCTCTGGGACTAACAATTGCCGCTCGTGAATTACGCCACACAGACCCAAAGGTTCAGCTTAATGCCATTTGTAGTCAGTGGCTACCAATATCAGATGCACTTCTCTGTATCCTTTAAAAAAAAAAAAACTGTTTACACAGCAAACCAGTACTGTGTTACCTCTCTTTCATTTTACTTTTTTGATTTTGATTTCACTAAGCAGAAGGTAAGCATTCATTTAACTCTTTAAAAAATTAGTAGTGGATTGGCATAACCAGCCATGGCTCACCTGCCTTAAAATCACTTAAGTCATTCCTGGACTTTTTGGTGTCTTTCAAATTCCTTTCTAGAAGAATAGCAGGGTTACTTATGTCATTTATTTTCTACTCAGAAGATATCCGTGATTCCTTATAAATGCTTTGGGACTTTTATAAGCAAAAAAAAAACAATAACAGGAGTCAGAAAAGGGTCCTAACACCCCTCCCCACGGCCCCCAAATTTTACGTATTTATTCCTGGATGTTTTTGCCGAGCTGTTCAGTTCCGAATGATGTTAGGATTTGATGGGTAAATATGAACTTTGAAAAAATTCTTGCAGAGAGGATGTCTTGCTCTTACTGAAGAGTCCACATCCTCTCCTTCCTTTTCACTGTCACTGAAATCTCAGATTGCATCCCTGTGTATCCTTAACGCACCGATTAGCCATGGTTTGTGATAAACTTCCTAGTCCTCTTGATATCACTGCTGAGAGAGTGGAAAAGCTACTGTGTACTGGAGCTAAAACGTTTGATTCTCTGCCACAAGAAACACAAGATTTAAAAGAGGGTGAGTAAACATTAGCAAGCTAAAAGGTAAAGGAGGCAGTCTGAGTCAAAATCAAAAGAAAAAATAGCCTTGTTAAAGGGCAATGAGTGTCCCTAACTGCACTATTCTGTCATTCAACCTAGAACTATAAGATAAATTCTCCGTCTGGATTTATTAAAGAGTTGACATCTACATATAAAACCAGAGATTCTTTCGCACGGACCTCAGAAAGAAATATAACAATTTGTTTTATGTTTGCTTAGCGTTTATGAAGTGCAGCAGTGAAGAAACTGCTCCTGTCGTTGTGTTTATATCCAAAATGTTTGCAGTTGATGCTAAGACATTACCCCGGAACAAACCAAGGTGAGAAAAATTGTCCCATTTGATCTCTTTGTCTGCTCCAGGGGTGGTAGTTGCTAAATCATAATCTGCGGTTTCAGTTGCTTTTATTTTAGGCCTGGCTAAGCTCATTTTCCCTTATCTGACAAGAAAAGCAGTTATTTCTTGAGCTGGCTGGTAAATATGACACAGGCTCTTGGAATATGTCACGCTTGTAAGATTTATTTATGTGTGTGAATGAAAAAATAAAAGTTTTGTCATATAATGAAAGCTAATTTACATAGCAAAGTGTGTAATACATTCAGATGGTTTCTCTATATAACCGGGTCTTTTAGATTCTAATGTTGAGATTAATTATAGTTAAGGGAGCCTTGGTTTTCTTAAATGTAGTTGGTTAACAAGTTTATTGGCTGGATTCACTTACCAAGCTAAATGGTAAACTAATTTACAAAGAGGAATTGCTGAATTAATACTCCTGTGACATGAAGGAAGCTACATTATAGGTAGTTTTTAAAGAAGTGGAAAAGTTTTAAGAGATGTAATAATAGGCTGCCATCGTTTCTGACTAGAGGACACTGAGCATTTTGACCACTAGATGGTGGCAATCAACTGTGGATTAAGTGGCTCTTGAAACTTTCCTAATCGACAGTTTTAACTTTCTCTTCCAGCTTTGCGAACTAGCAGTAGGAGGTGGGACTATTGTGTTTTTATGAATAAGGGTGGAGTTTTGTGGGGTCAACGGCCCTCTTTCTGGCCATATGATCTTGTGGCTGCAGATGGTTCAGAGCGATTAATTAATGAAGTTCTGTCACCAAAGTTAAGAATTTCATTTTAACGCCTTCGTGGTTTTAAACTTCCACAGTTGAATAATTTCTGCATCAGTTTGCATTTGTTTTTGTACATCTCTAGCTAAAACAAGGACGATTAAAGCCTTGAAGCAGAAAATAAGAGAGGGGCTGCTTTTCTTGTCCTTTCAAAGTCTTGGGGTTCGCTTAAAGTTAAATGGATTTATAACACAACTTTCCTGGCCCTCATGCCTCAAAACAGTGGGAAATTTGTCTGAGAGAAGATGCTAAAAGCTCAAAAGAGGGAATTGGCCCCTATGAGGCTCTGGGGCTTCCATTCACCCATCCCTGATTTCATAGTTACCCTAATATAGGTAGCCTTCAACCTACCACCACAGTTGACGCCCAAATTTATGTTGCTAAGTGAGACAATTGTTACGTGAGTTTTGCTCTATTTTACTACTTTCCTTGCCACCGTTCTTAAAGGAATCACTGCAGTTGTTAAGTTAGTAAGACAGTTATTAAGTGAATTTGCTTCCCCACTGACTTGTCAGAAGGTCACAAACGGTGATCATATGATCCCGGGACTCTGCAACTGTCATAAGCACATGCCAGTTGCCAAGAGTCTGAATTTTGATCACGTGACCCTGGGGATGCTGCAATGGTTGTTAAGTGTGAACAGCAGTCATAAGTCCCTTTTTTCAGTGCTGTTGTAACTTTGAACGGTCACTAAAAGAAGGGTTGTAAGTCAAGGACTACCTGTATGTAAACCCAGTCAATTGTGTCTTGTTCAGCTCTGCACAATTAAATAAATCATGACATGTCATGATAAGAATTCAGTAATGCTAAGCTCTTTTTCTTTCAATATGGTGTTTAGCAGTCTCTGCGTGCCTTCTGGGGTTTTTTTCTAAGCGTTTTGCATAGTCTATCTCTTCTCTTCCCCCATCTGCGTTATAAAACTCTTTGCTTGCTTCTTTATAAAGGATTCATCCCGAATCCTGGTCTCATACATTAAGATCAGCACACAGTGTGCTGTTTATCTGTTAAACAAACAAAACTGGAATTTCTATCAACCCTCGTACTTATGTGCCTTTTCAAACACACAGATTTCAAGTATCTCAGGTATTTAAATGGAATTTACATCTTTAAGCCAGGAATGCATGTCAAGGACTTCTCTCTAGCAGCAATTTATCAGTTCATAAAGCTGAAGCATTTCCTCTTAAGTACGCTTGGATAAAAATTGCCTTTAAAAAAGTTAATATTGCAACTGTAGTACCACTTTAAATAATTATACGCCGTGAAAGTTTTATTGGAATTTATCACATTTTGCAGAAGTTTTAAATTGTTTCCATTAAGGCAACTCTAGCATGTAAAATAATGGCTTTAATAACTGCTCTTTTAATAACAGCTTGGTATTTCCTCACTAGCTACTAATATTGATATATTATTATCCGGGCACAACAATGTGAAGTCACAGCTGTCGGTTCTTTAGCTGGTATTGCATCCAGTTCTTTCCAAGAACCTAAGGCATCATAATGTATTGGTGTAGTACAGGGGTCTTCAAACTTGGCCCTTTTATGACTTGTGGACTTCAACTACCAGAATTCCTCAGCCAGGCACGCTGGCTGAGGAATTCTGGGAGTTGAAGTCCACAAGTCATAAAAGGGCCAAGTTTGAAGACCCCTGGTGTAGTATATATATATGCAGATTCAAGCACATTGTATGTGTTTTGTAATTAACAGATGGAAATTTTGCCAATGCACAGATTTTCTAAGTGCTGTCCAAGATTTTTTGGTAAGGCACCCAGTGCATCAATAACCACTGGGATCACCATGTCTAGTTTATGCCATACTGTAATATTTCAGCTTCGATTTTCATACTTTGCGATCCTCTCCAATTCTTTCTCTTCCCTTTTACTATCCCTTGCTATTGCCAAATCCATTATCTATACTTTATTATGGTTATTATTATTCCTATTTACATGTAGTCTATTAATTTTAATTTTACTAATCTTACTAATACAATGCACTGTACTAATATTACACACAAACAACATACTCATACACACCAGCTACTTGATTTCATCTATGGAATACTTGATTGGATACTTTTGATTATCAGATTCTTCTGAAAGATCTATATATTTATTGTCATCGTCTGTTACTCACTTTTGAATCTCTGGGCTTGAAAATGTTACATTTTTGCAGGCTAATGCTCATAATTTTTTGACTTCCCTGTCTAGCCCTTATATTTTTTTTCAATGTCTCCCTTTCAGGGAGATGCCAACATTCCAAAGCAATGAAATGTATGACAGATGTTGTAAGGGAAGAACAATTTTTTCTGCGATTGGCGAATTAAAAATATTTTTTAAACAGTGAATTAATTTCAGTTTTCATCTATTTGTTACATGCTGGCTGCTAGTCAGAATTGTCAGGTTTGCAGAATCAGTAGTAGTGACTGTAAGAACTGATATAAGTTAGAATCTCTAGCAGTTGACCCAATAGCTTTATTAAAGTTATATCAGCCAGCATGTAATTATATCAGCCAGCATGTAATTCTTTTTTTCTCAAACTTATCAAGGTAATAATTTAACAGCTAACCAGCTTATGTAGTGTGAGATGTATGATGTAATGTTGGGAATGACTCAGCAGGGTCTGTATCTCTTTAAGAGCCTTGTATAAAAGGGAAAAGGCTCCGCAGATGTGTGTTCTGTCTTTTGTTTTCCTGCTGTAACTGCTGTGGGTTGGAACCTGCTGTATTAACACATGTATGTATATAGTTCCTGGTGTATGATATTGTAGATAGTGTAAGATAAACCACCATTTAATATAGACCACTGTTTACTGTGTTTACTCCTGGGTTATCTCAGTGCAATAAGACTGTGCATGCTCTGACAAAACTCTCCTTGCTAGTGTGCAAATCTGCAATTAGGAAGTTAAAAGTCGCCTTTCAAAACTCTCATGTTGTCCCCAATGGTGCACAGGCCTTTGTCACAAGAAGAGATAGCCCAAAGACGTGAGCGTGTGAGGCAGCGGCGTGCTGAAAAGTTAGCGGCCACTCAGGAGCAAGAGTCAGCATCTGAGGGGATTGGAGGAAATTTGATAGACCCAACCTTAGAGGCAGAAGAGAACCGAGGTAAGAGAAAGATCAGGAATAAATTGTTCATCTAGGACAGAGGCTCGGAACTACGGCCCCCTTTATGACTTGTGGACTTCAACTCCCAGAATTCCTGAGCCAGCCATGCTGGCTCAAGAATTCTGGGAGTTGAAGTCCACAGGTCATAAAACGGCCGTAGTTCCTCATCCCTGGTCTAGAAGATAAATGGTAACTGTAGAGGGCACTCTGGCAATAGGTATGAAACAAAGTCAACCTCTCTATTGGATTTCCAGCTCACACATCTGGAAATTGCCAAGCAATGTCTTAGAGGCTGCTGGCAGCAGTTCTCTCCTAATCCTAAATTCTTGCTATGGTCCAAATGGTTTTGGGAACATTGCTGCATATATATATACATCGTGATAGCGTGTCAACGGCCAAATTTGGCACATGGCAGTTTGCTGCTAGAAGTAAATTTGGGTAGCCTGTTTTCTCTCCAGCAGGCCTGTGAACTGGTTGTGGGAATAAGCCTCTTTTGTTTTACAGAGCAGATGGTTATTGGTGCTTGCCAACAATTTTGTAGTTTTCTTTCTTGTGTTGAACCTCCCTGGATACTTAACTTGTGAGTGAACGCTGTAAAATTCATTTGCAGCACCCAGGAGGGGAGAGAAATCTAGTTTGCTTCACATTATTGTGATGGCAATTAAATGTCGTCACTAGCACGTAACTGGTCCTGTCCCAAATTTGCTTCTCTTTATTGAACTGGATGCCGGTACCTTGGAAGTTGTAGAAATATATTGTTGTGATGTCCATCCTGTTGTGGATGGACTACACAAGCTTAAACCAGATTTAAGATGGGTTTGGTAATTGGGCTGAGCTTGCCGATTTGGCTGCAAACGTTTCGTCTCCACTCTGCCAAAATCTGCCATTAAATCAGGGTTTTTTTTCCAGGGTTTTTTTATTTAATATTTTTGTTTTTTAATTAAACAATATTTAATCTTACTAAAAAGTATAAAAAATTAAAGACGCATACCAAGAATCAGTTGTATACATATTTATTTTATATTTATCAGTAGTTTACTGGTTTACCAGTGAATTCACTGCTATAATACAAGCAATACAAGTTATTATTGTAAGAGATCACGAAATTTCTGCCGTAATAACACACAAAGCTGCATCCTTTGATTAGTAGAAAACATTGCCTTTTTCAAAACATATATATATCACATTTCCGACAGCCATTCATTGACAAACAGAACAGTATCACTTTTCCAATTTCCAACATGGAATATTATTCCTCCATCAGGGGATCACCAGCTGCCCACTATTCAATCAGAGACCAGCATCGTGGCTCCTGAGAGAGAAGAGCTTGAAACTAAAGAAGTTTTCGTTGCTTTTGCGAGGGTGTTCAGTGGTGTTGTGAAAAAGGGGCAGAAGCTCTTTGTCCTTGGACCAAAATATGATCCCGCAGAGTCACTGTGCAAGGTAAGCTGCTGAGATATTATGGATACCTACGTTTTCTCTTCCTGGGCTCCAAGATCACCACAGATGGGGACTGCAGCCAAGAAATTAAAAGACGCTTGCTCCTGGGGAGGAAAGCTATGGCAAATTTAGAGAGCATACTAAAAAGCAGAGACATCACCCTGCCAACAAAAGTATGTATAGTCAAGGCCATGGTTTTCCCAGTTGCAATGTATGGCTGTGAAAGTTGGACCATAAGAAAGGCTGAACGCAAAAGAATTGAGGCCTTTGAACTATGGTGCTGGAGAAGACTCCTGCGAGTCCCTTGGACTGCAAGGCAATCAAACCGGTCAGTCCTAGAAGAGATCAACCTGACTGCTCCTTAGAAGGCCAGATACTGAAGTTGAAACTCAAGTACTTTGGCCACCTAATGAGAAGGAAGGACTCACTGGAGAAGAGCCTAATGCTGGGAAAGATTGAGGGCAATAGAAGAAGGGGACGACAGAGAATGAGGTGGCTGGATGGAGTCACTGAAGCAGTAGGCGTGAGCTTAAATGGACTCCAGAAGATGGCAGAGGACAGGAAGGCCTGGAGGAACGTTGTCCATGGGGTCGCGATGGGACGGACACGACTTCGCAACTAACAACAACACGTTTTCCCTATTAGGGTGAACTTCACTTTTTTCCTATGACTGAACATTAAAGTAAGAATCCATGTTATTTGTGATGACTTGGATCTACATCAGGAAGATACTGTCTTTTTGAGGGCCCAGGCAGTTGAGGACAACACTCCAAAAGTAGATGACGTCCCTGTTTTGAAGGGAGGTTTGGGGCTTGTAAGGGATAAAATGGGTGTTAAGGCCCTAGAACAGGGGTAGGCAACCTTGGCTCTTTTATGACTCGGACTTCAACTCCCAGAATTCCTGAGCCAGCAAGGCTCAACTTGGAAACCTCTCCCTTTCCCCTCAGCATGGCTGGCTCAGGAATTCTGGGACTTGAAGTCCACGAGTCATAAAAGAGCCAAGGTTGCCTACCCCTGCCCTAGAAGATGTAAAAGATTCCTTTTAGCTCTCCCCCCCCCTAAATATTCACTCATGGGGTCCTCTCCAAGGCAGCACCTAGCTATCCTAGCTAATTTCAAAGAACTAAGCAAGGTTAGGCCTTCCGTGAGAAACCACCAGGATATCCCAGGGCTGTAAAATAGTTTGAGAAATCAAAAAAGCATTTCAAGATAAGGCAGTGACCAAGCACGTTCATGTCGCTACCAAGGAAGTGACTGTACATAACCAAGATATTCATCATGGGTTGAACTTGGCTTGAAAAAAGGATTTAATGTTCCTTCCTTTACTGGCAGGATTTCTCCTGCATAGAAGCAAGAATAAAATCATCTGCTTGGCCTTAGACCTTTAGGTGGGCAAACCTTAGACTTGCCAAGGTTGACAATATTCCCCTTTCTCTTGCCATTCCTCTCGGAATAAAAACCCTTGTTTGTTCATGTAAGTTACACCTGCTTTGGGGGAAGCTGTGCTTAGGTCTGCTAGGAATCAGCAATTCTTGTGTGGCTCATTTTCTCTCTCTTCCCTTTAGCTTCCTCCGGGATGTTCTCCTGCTGATGCTCTGCCATCCGTGCCTCATTTGGCTTGCTGCACGTTGGAGGATCTCTACTTACTAATGGGGAGAGAGCTCGAGGAATTACAGGAAGTGCCCTCGGGGAATGTGCTTGGTAGGTGAACTATTGTGTCTTCCATGACTATCACACATTCAAGACAGATGTTCTTGGAGCAAGTCTAGTAATAGCCACAAACACATGACTTTTTCCTAGTTGAAAACTCTCTTTGGATGGATATGATAAAATTATCTCCGCTGTCCCTCAGCCAGAAAGATTCCCAGCATGTTTTAGCCCTAAAATCCTTACAATAAAATTAATCAGGACAATATACAGCATACCCAAATAATTAAAAGCGGTAATGAAAATTCTCATTATCAAAGGGTAACAGGGTGACTTTGCACGTGATTAAATGCAGTGGTAGCTTGGTACTCAGCTGCTTTGAAACAGATCAATTTGGTACCCAATGCATTGTGATGTGAAAAATTTTGTCGCGGTACCCATCGTTGGTTTGGCAAGCTAGAACTTGCCTTGTGACTCACTACATTATTCCTTATTGGAAAAATTTGTTTGGTATTCATTGGTTTTGGTACTCATCATGCTTCCTGGAACCAATGAACAATTAACTGAGGTACCATTGTAACTGATTTCAGAGTGAATCGGCTGCTTGCTATCTAACCCAGGTTCTCTCGTCGTATGTCTGTGGAATTGCCTAGGAATTCTGGGAACTGTAGTCCTAATGCATCTGAAGGACACGGAGCTAATGTAACCAGTAATTGAACAGAGAGGAAACTCTAAACTTGGCTAAATGTTAGCACAAGCATTGAAAGTGATCCAGTTCCTTATATACAGTACTTAAAGTGAATTGTGTACTGCATTTTCCATGTCTGTTGTTCTGTTTTATGTATTTTAGAAGTAAATTTGTACTTCCTTCTAAAAGATGTGGGAAACTAAATTTACCTTCCAACTCCTTGTTTACCATGGAAACTTGAAATCCTTTCCAGATGTCTTCCCCCCCCCCAACCCATTTGATTTGAGAACGCTACTTTGGAAACCATGTGATTCCCATTTCTTTTCATCAGTGTTGGAGAAAATTATGAACATCAGCACAATTTTATCAAAACTGGTTTGGATTAGGTATTTTTGGGACAACTTTGTGCTTTTAGTAGCTTTCTGGGTTTTTTTAAAAAAGGTATTGGCTGGAATTTGGATTTATGAGACCTGATAAATGATAGGTTGTCTTTTTGCATCTCCCAAAAAACCCCAAGATTTTAAACACGGTCTTTGTAGTTTAATGTTTTAGAGCCTGGGCTGGCATAGGCATTGATGCTTCAAAAAAACCTTTCACCTACAGCTGGGCTTCCATCCTTTCTCCAGGCAAAGTGCTGGCATCCCATAAGCCTCATTCCAAAAAGTAGTGGGGGAAAGTTAAGACAAAGAAATGATGGTCAAAGTCAGAACCAAAACAGCCCAGCCCAAAATATAGCCATGAAGTCACCAGGACGTGAGCAAGGAGGTCTTCCCTATTTTTTAGCTACAGGCAGCTCCAAGCACCTCATCTGGAGTTGTCTTTTGGGAAAACGAATCAGTTCCATCACTCCGTCAAGTGTTTCTTGTGTCTTTGTTTTTGTACAATAATATTTTTAAAAGAAGGGGAAATAGAGGAGGAGGAAGAGGAAGCAGCAGCAGCAGCAGGAAACGAGGCCACTGAAAAAGAGGAATGCTGTTGGCAGTTCTTAGTTTGCAGGGGGAGATACTGGATATTCCATCTTGCGGTATATGTGTGTATCAGTCTCTAAAATTTAAAACATCTGTAAGTGGTAACTCTTTTCAGGATGAATTAAAGAGCCAAAAAAACAGCCAATGACCTTTGGGGAAGCTTAATGCTGATTCAGTATCAGATTTTAAGTGGAGACATTTGTTTTTTATTGTGTCCCGTCTTCCATAGATTTGCTGTTGTTTTCATCGCTAAGCTATCCAAACATTTTCAAAGTTTAATTTTTTTTCCCCCTCATAAGACGCGCTTTAACCTTTCAGTGGTATTTTATAGACCTGCCATTTTCTTGCTTCTCGATTCAAGAACGTATTCATTGTTCTTGTGTACAATTGATGCCAGCAGGAGTTTCTTACTTGGATGGTCTACATAAATCTGGACTGATAACTTTCCATGTGAACAATTTTGAATGTTGTGCTATTATTCTCATCATTATTTTGGATTCTAAATCATGCATTATTTTTCCGATTCTTTACACAGTCTCTCTGTGTTTAAACTTCATGCCAAATACAGGTAGTCGTTATATAATATATTCAAGAAATTCTATAGTGACTGCGTCTGCACATAACACTACACCAAGATTTGATGAACTGTGTTGATCCATACAGAGTTAATCTTTCCAGTGAGCAAGGTTTATTTATGCCTTTCATAATCAGTTTTGGTCTATCCATTTCTTCCACCATTACCCAGAAGAAATGGACAATTGCAAAAAATAGGAAGAGGGAAATGTAAAGATTCTGAATTGAATCAAAGCAAGTCATGATTAAAAGAAACCAGGATTTGTCATCCAAGAGCAAAATATGGTTTCAAACTGGGGGTTGCTATAAAGAAGCTAGCCATAGTCTCTTGTTACTTTAGATGGCTGCTGATAGAATAAAATAATTTTACTGGCTTCTGGAAGTCTGAGCCTGATGCAGTGTCTTATCAAAGCTATCTTGATAAGTTTGGGGCAGCCTAGTGAGATCCAGACTGTCAAGATTCTTAATTCTCTGTCAAGACTCTTTGTCTACAAAGGGTCCATCTTTTTTTAATATTCTCAGCTGAAGTTTGGAATGTGGCTTTTTTGGAGTGAATCGTTACTTGAACTAGTAACCCACCAAAAGAAAGAAAGGTAGACAACTAATAGGTTGGGTGACAGATATGGAGAAGAGAGTTGTATATTATTAGGATTTACTTTGAATCCCCGACTCTTTTTTATGCTCAGCATACAAATATGAACAACTTCTGTTGGTGAGTGCCAGGCCAGCAGAAATTAATTTTAGATTTTACGTTAATGGAAGACTTGTGTGCACAATATTTCCATATGTGCAATTCAGCCACTGACAGTCAGGTTTTCTCCTGTTTCTGTAATCCAATCCCTCATTCTTTTTCTAAGTCAGAACGATATAAGAACGTTGTTGGATGTTATTATCCGCAGCTATCTCCAGATAGCCCATAAATGGAGCATGAAGACGATAGCGAAACGTTGTCGTTGTTGTTACTCAGCAATAGTTGGTAACTAGTTCGCTTCTGCTTAGTGGTTCCATATAGCTATAGCAAACAATAGTCATAACTACATTGAATCAGCAATAAGAAATTTCAACAGCCAGATCTAATACTGTTACGTGATCAACTCAGGGAGGAAATAACGCATGGATGTAAGGCTGCAAATCCTTTGAAGCTCTTCATTAGACAACATGGTAGTAAACCCGCAAGGATCGGAAGGGAATGTTGAGGAGACTTTTATTAGTCACAGACTTGAAGAAAAAAAGTATATTTCAGGAGATTGTCCCAAAAGTGTTTTTCCAAAAGACAACTGGACTTTTTTGGTTTTTTCCTTGAAAACGTTTCGCTTCTTATCCAAGAAGCTTCTTCAGTTCTTGATAAGCTTCTTGGATGAGAAGCGGATGAGAAGGGGGGGGGGACAAGAAAGTCCAGTTGCCTTTTGGAAAAGCACCTTTGGTTAACCGTGACCTGGATGATGGAGAATCTCCATAGATGTTTCAGGAGATTGCCAGCATTGGGTTCCATCAATTTTTTTGGTGTGACTTCAAATTCTATCTTTAAGACCACTTGAGTTCACAAAACAAATCAAGATTGCTCCTTTGAAAGAAAGAAAGAAAGTCAGCCATTGTTTTCCCCAGCCCTGTATTTTGTTTTCTCTTGATTTTCTGTCCATTCCCTTGAGTTGACCCAACGTAAGATATTGCTGAGCCCAGATCTCACAACAGTGAAGATCATTCTGATCTCAGACAGTAGACATAGCTCATAAATTTAAGTAGAAAACATAGCCCTGTCACCCAGGGGTTTGTCCACTAGAATGGGACAACCTTGGGAACTGGCTTTTGTCTTCTCTGGTAAAACACACAGGCACACTAGTCTTAAATTTTATTTGTGGTTATGGGAAATTCTTGAAAATGTACAGATGCCTGTTGATCGCTTCCTTAGCCTTCCATTAACAAGGAGGGTAGAATCATATTTCTTTCCCCTATGTCTCTGTAAGTCTGGTCCTGTCGCACTGCTGCTCCCTTGTGTTCCTCTTTTTTGCCCTTTCCCACCAGTCCCTGCCAAAAGCATCATTTCTCCAACGTTTCCAAATGTTGCACTTCACATAAATCATGTCACGTTTTTAAGTGCATTTAAAAGAAAATTGGCCTTAATTCATAATGGAACGTACGGCAGAGTGATGAGGGGAAGTTTCGGGGCATAAAACTGGATTGGACAAAACTGACTGCATTATTTATAAGTATATTAAGGTTAAATGTTGTGAGCATTTCAGCCTGATAAAAAAATTTCTGTATCCATGGAAAATGAATTTGGCCTGTCGTATGACATAATTTTACTGGGGGTTTTTTCCCCCCCAATTCTGGAGAAAGTATAAAAACACATTTACACTTTATAGCAGGGATGTACTGCAGTTGGACCTCGACATAGACCACAATTGAGCTCAAAATTTCTGCTGCTAAGCAAGACATTGGTTAAGTGAAGTTTGCTCCATTTTTACGACCTTTCTTGCCACCGTTGTTAAGTGGATCCCTGCAGTTGTTAAGTTAGTAACACAGTTGTTAAGCGAATCTGGCTTCCCCCATTGACTTTGCTTGCCAGAAGGTCAGAAAAGGGGATCGCGTGATCCCGTGGACACTGCAGCCGTCATAAATATGAGTCAGTTGCCAAGCGGCTGAATTTTGATCACGTGACCATGAAGATGCTGCAAGGGTCATAAGTGTGAAAATCGCTCATAGATCATTTTTTTCAGTGTTGTTGTAACTTCGAACATTCCCTAAACGAACTGTTTATAAGAACACATTTAGACTTCACAGTCAGGATGCACTGAACAGCTATTTGAATTGGAAACAGGGATGTTGCTTTGGATCCGCCGAGGGTGTGCTTGTTTGTCCTGTTGGCAGATCCAGTAGAGCAGAGGTCCCCAACCTTTTGGACACCAGGGACCGGTTCCGTGGAGAGAGGTTTTTCCGCGGACCGGAGGGTGTGTGGTTTTGTGTGCTGCCTTCATCCCACGGATGGGGCTTTGCTTGTTTGTGCAGACCGGTTGCTGGCATGCCGTGGCCGGGTACTGGTCCACAGACCGGGGGTTGGGGACCCCTGCAGTAGAGGGTTAAAAAAAAAACAGGATTTATTTCTCTGCTTTGGAGCTGAATAGTTGCACATTACTAGATCTCAGTCCTGTCAAAATGATGTATTGAGGAGGTGCTGCATTGGTATTTTGGGAGCTTCTAATCCTGACACTTCAAGAAAAAAAGCCAGTTGGTAAATGCTGACATGATAAGTTAACAGTATGTTCTCCCTTTTGCTGTGGTCCTGCCACTTTGCTTCAATCTGCTTTTATTGCAGATTGTGGATAAATAATGGCAAAAATTAGCATTAGGAAACCAGCCATTGGAGAACAGCCCAAAATCCAATAGGTGAGCTAACATTTCTATGCAAAGATTTGGGTTCATTTTGCACTTTGTGATTGAGGAGTTGGCTTGTTAAAAGAAGCCAGCTTGAAGCCGTTCCGGCTTTATGATGCATCTCGGCTTCGACGGCCAGGCGAATGAACGCAAGAGGGCACTGCGAATCAGTGACATGCTGTGCAGAGAGGGGGGAAAAAACAACAGGCTGTGGGAAACAAAGAAAACCCAGCCACCACTCTCTTCGAAGGGGGATAATTTTGTTAGCCCTTGGTTGCAAAACAAAGAGCAATCGGTTGAACCTTAGTGCTTTTGGGCTGGCTTTGGTGCAGGCTTAAAGGCTTATGTGCAATCCTTGGTGCCCTCTGAGCTTGCTTTGTTTGCAAACAGCCAAGCTCACAGAGCATCAAGGATCCCACAGTTGAACCCTTAGGTACATATATTCTCCTCAATTACGTGATGGTTGGGTGTCCTGAATCACTTTCTGGTTAGCACTATTCATCCTTCCTTTGTTTGTTGTCCCCTTTACCTTCCACCTTTCATCGTTAGGTCTAATCTTTGTGGCTGCAAAATGAAAAATAAGGCGTGATCACGGGCATTTGAATTTCATCCACCTCTTCTGTCTTTTGGGCGATTGTTAAAACATCAAGCTTTGGTGGCCCTTGCTTTTATTTCAGAAGGAAATTGCATTCGGGCATTATCTCTGTGCCGTTAAAGCTGTTGCTCTTTGTCAGTTTTTCCTGCCGACTTGAAGGCTTTGAGAGTTGAGTTGCACTTAATAATAATAATAATAATAATAATAAAGTTGGAAGGGACCTTGGAGGTCATCTAATCCAGTGATGGCGAACCTTTTAGAGACCGAGTGCCCAAACTGCAACCCAAAACCCACTTATGCATCGTCGAGTGCCGGGCGGGTATGGCCAATTGGGTGGGCGTGGCTGCGGTGGTAACGGCAGACAGGGTGGGACTAAAAAGTTCAATCAATCAATTCCAACTTTGCAAGATCTTTTTTTTTCCCGCGAGAAGTTGAAATTGACTGAACCTTTTTTTTTTTTTGCACACGGCGGCGGAGGCCTAAAGTGAAAAGGTTTTATAAAACCCAGCTGAAGGCCTAGGACTGGGGCGACGGCGCGCGTGCCCACAGAGAGGGCTCTGCGTGCCACCTGTGGCACGCGTGCCATAGGTTCGCCACCACTGATCTAGTCCAACCCCCTTCTTGCTGGGTACTACTGTCCCTGTGAAGTTTAACAGCCAGTAATGTCTGCGTGTGCCTTTCAATCATGTGATCTTTGGAGGTTTTAAGAGCTCTGTTTCCATCAGACTGAGAATCTGTTCCAACTGCCTGTGGCAACCGGGAAGCCCTTAAACAGGATTTAAAGCACTGCTTCCTACTTATACAAGGGGAGATGTGGAGTTTTGCAAAATACAGAGGTTACATTCTGCCAGCATGGCTAATAAAAGCTCCTCAGCTTGCCCGTTTGAATTTGAATAGTTCTTATTAAGGAATAGAATAGAATAGAATAATAATAGAATAATAATAGGATAGGATAGGATAGGATAGGATAGGATAGGATAGGATAGGATAGGATAGGAATAGGAATAGGAATAGGAATAGAATAGAATTATTCTATAATGACATTATCTCCATTCTTCCTTCTTGGGGCTGCCACCTTAGGTGTGCATCACACCTTCCATTTTCTACTTCTGTCACCTACTCCATTCCTAAGCAACGGGAAGTGCCATTTCTCGAAAAACAGGTGGCAATTTCACTGCCCCACCTCCCTCTTTTTCTTCTCCTTCCTTTTCTGCTCCTTAAATTCAGGGAGCGAAGCCGATTTCGGTACAGTCTCACCCACCGAAAGGACACACAGAGCGATCTTCCTCCCCACAGAAAATAGGTTCTCATTGTCTCCAGTTCAGTGCTGTCGCTTGTAACGCTGGCACCTCAAGGAGAAGGCTGCAAGTATTTTGTCAGAGGCTGGTATTTTAATCTGCTTTGATGACTAGTTTTGCCAGGGGAAGTTTTCTATTGCATGTGTTAATGTGATGACAGCTGCTCTTATTTTAGTGCGCATCACACCTTTCTGCCGTTGGTAGAGAGAAGCACTGACTAAATGTTTTGGGCGGAAGGCAAAAAGTGGCACTGGGATGATCGCACCACGAACACACATACGCACATACAACTTGGAAAGGATTCTTTAGGACATCTTGTCCACCCCTCTCCATGCAGGAATTAAAATTAAAGTGTTCCCTCTAAATCAGAGGTCCCCAACCTTTTGGGCACCAGGCACCGGTTACGTGGAGAGAGGTTTTTCCGTGGACCGGAGGGTGCGTGGTTTTGTGTGCTGCCTGCATCTCACGGATGGGGCTTTGCTTGTTTGTGTGGACCGGTTGCTGGCATGCCGTGGACCGGTACTGGTTCACGGACCGGGGGTTGGGGACCCCTGCTCTAAATGGCTGTCCAGCCTCTCCTTGTTAATACATCCAATAAATGGAAACTAGTCATTTCTTTGGATGATTAAATCAGGATCCAGTCTGGGTCCACCAGGATCAGAGGTTTAGTCTTCTATGCTTTTGGACTTGTGCTGGAGCTCCTGAGGATGGGATCCAGCGTGAGTCCAAAAGCTCAGAAGACAAAACCACCTCTGGTCCTGGTGACCAACCCAGATTGGATCTTGCCACATTATCCTGGGACGCGTATGTTTGCCTTCATTGGTGATCATTAAATCAGCCCATCTACTCTCAAACTCCTCTTACAACAAGAGTTTTTTTCCCCCTACCACTCCTAACCAATTCAGAATCTGCTTTTCTGTAATTATTGGGGTGCTTGAGAAGAGGTATTGACCTTCTTCTGTGGGGGGCCAGACTTCCAGCGAGAGTTGTGCTCTGTCCACATAAACTTCTATTTTGAAATGGAGAATGTATCCAACATTTCTTTTGTCTTAAGGACTGCAAGCAGCACAGAATGCAAAAAAAATGGCCCACTTCCTTCCTGATTCTTTCAGTAGAACATCTCAAGCTGCCCTTTGCTGGAGGGAAGATGGAAGCCCTCCTGAACCTCCTACCTCTCTCCCTCCAGTTCCAGTAACTTTTTAAATGAGAAAAGGAACTAAAGTTTGTGGGTGCCCGATACGATGAAATTTCCATTAGAAATCACCACGGGTTGATGTTTTTCATCCTCCTCCCTTTTATCCTTTACCTACCGCAGATCTGCCCACCTGTAGGGTCAGCGCTTTGATATAATATTCAGTAGGGCAGGAGGAAAATCTTACTGAAATGGAAAGGATAGTGTTACCTATTTAATGAATTTATAATAAATTACAAGTTGATTTTTTTTTTCAGGGACACCCCACTTTCTTTGTATGATTTCCTCCTAACTTATCACTTCATTGGGCAAGTGCGATGTTCAGTCCGAAGAAAGCTGCCCTATACCTGTTAGGATTGTGTTGCTTAAACAGATTTGATTGTGAACATTATATATATCAAGTATATATTTCATCTTTACACATAAATAAGCAGATATCAATTCAGAGAGAGAAAGAGAGTTGTATATGTAGATTCTGTTTCATATATAGTGTATATACATATATTCTCTCTCTCTCTCTCTCTCTCACACACACACACACACACACACACATCATAATTCTAAAATGTCACAATAAAGCATAACCCAGATTTACCAAAAATGTGTTATTTGGGAAAATCGTCCTCTTGCCGATCGATCTATTAATAGAAAATGCCAGCAGGTTGATATAACTCTGCTTCATTAAAAATGATTGCACTGTTCTATTTTTCAGGAAAGCTTGTGTTTGAAAGGTGGGGTATACATTCTTAAAACAAAAATATGTTTTTAGAACACTTTTTTTCTGCAGAGCAGCTACAGGGGTACCCCAGATTCAAAACTATTGCGAATGCTTTACACGCTGCTCTTTTGAAGCTTCTAGCAGCACTATTCCTTAAAGGTTGTACTTGAAGATAATGACTTTTAGAATTTTAATAACATTGAGTTGTTTTATAACTTGCCTTTTTAATCGAGAACTGAGATATGGAATTGCTTGTGAGATTCATTGAGTGAACTGAAGGTTATTAAGACCGGGAAGGTGAGGTGATTCACACGTAACTCAGCCAACAGAGTTTCTTTGCTTTTGAGTTAATGTTATATAGCTTAATATTATGTATGAATCACGTCATCATGGCTATTAAAACAGATCATGATTTTAAAATTCTCGTATAGTAAGTAAAAATGCCATTGCTGTCATGAGTAGGCATTCTTGCTTTCTTTTTTTCCAACTAGCAAGAGGTTCAGTGTGAAAATGTTCATGCAGTTTGAAGATTGTCACCTGACCTACATAACTTAGCATCCACAAAATTTCATTTGTTAGTTCAGCTTATTAGTTAAATAACCCACTGCAATCTCTGATGAAGAGGTTGCTAAAATCATGAAGTTGATGCTTTGATGCAATGATGAAATGCAAGGTAATAATACAATACTTTTTCATCAAAGCATAGTGAAGCACCACTCTTAGCAATAGCAATAGCACTTAGGACTTATATACCGCTTCATAGTGCTTTGCAGCCCTCTCTAAGCGGTTTACAGAGTCAGCATATTTGCCCCCAACAATCTGGGTCCTCATTTTACCGACCTCGGAAGGATGGAAGGCTGAGTCAACCTTGAGCCGGTGAGGATCGAACTGTTGGCAGTGGGCAGAGTTTGCCTGCAATGCTGCATTCTAACCACTGCACCATCATGGCGATGATGATGATGATGATAGAAAATTGGAAGGGACCTTGGAGGTCATCTAGTCCAACCCCCTGCTCAGGCAGGAAACCCTATACCATTTCAGACAAATGGCTGTCCAGTCTCTTCTTAAAAACTTCCAGTGTTTGGGGCTATTCTCTCAAAGGGGTTAAATTTTGACATTGGTCTTCCAAAACCCACGCACGTGTGCATTTATTCCCCATGGATACACATGCTTTTCTTTTAAACCTCGTCAGCATTAAAATAAGGAAAAGGGGAGAAAAAAAAAAAGGACTGCAGACCGTATGGCCCTTGGCTCTCCTTGTTAAGCTCGGTCCCCAAGACCGACGCGATCTCAAAGACCATGTGGTTTTGACCACATCGCACCATGTAAAGGAAACAGTTGGCAACGAGGGCTCTTTTGAAAAGCCGCCGTCCTGCTCGGTTTGAGGGCTGTGGCCACAAGCATTTCAATGACATGATGTGGCTGGCTGCAGCCTCCCCAGGGCCTAGTCTAAGTTGATTACGGACCTCGAGAGCAAGTTAAGCAGATACATCAGAAGTGGCAGCATCAAGACTGCAGAACACCAGCATCTGCCACCATCCACAGCTGTTTCACGTTTTTTTTATTTTTGTTTTCTACATCTAATCCATTTAACCTGCGCAGGCAGCTCTTCCCACACCCCTCTTTTGCCATATGGTAATTAAGTCAAAACAAGCTGCTTGACATCTGTGGAGATTCTCAGTCATCCAGGTCATGGTTGTCCCAAAGGTGTTTTTTTTTTCAAAAGACAACGGGTCTTTGTTTTTTTCTTGAAGACGTTTCGCTTCTCATCCAAGAAGCTTCTTCAGTTCCGAATCGGAATTGGGCAAACTCTGTCTTCCATAAAGCATGTTTTTTTTCCTCCCCAAAGATTTGCAATTTCTTAGATTAAAGAACTCCGTAGAGTATATATTTAATCTCACCTTCAGGGAGAAAAAAATCCACATTGCTTCCCGATGTCTTTGAAATTGCGAAAGTGTTTTTGGGGTTGTACTGGCCTGGCTGTGAGTCAGAAAACTGACTTTGTTTAATTTTGAGAACTATTTGGCAAGCAAGCAGAAGAGAAGAGCTATGTTTAGTAACGTCAAGGTTATTTGACTCTAGAATGCTGCACAGTATTAAATTAAATTAAAAAAAGGACACCGCTTGGTTTGGAGCTTTGGAATATGTGCCAGAATCTGTAAAGTAAATTTATTATTTATTTGAATAATCCGATCCTATCCAATTATTGACCAATTCTGTACTTGCAAGCAAATTCATTGATAGCTGCAATAATTCAACTTTACAGTAGCATTCCTTCTGATGACCTTATTCTTTTTGTTTATTTGTTTTCCTTGCCTGCATTCAGAGCAATTAGTTGATTGATGGGAATGAGTTTGGCTTGTATTAAGAACTTAACTGGATCAGTTTAGACCTTGACATCTAAATTCTCATATTCACCCCCAGTTTGACTTCATCTTGAACAAAGATTGACACATACACCATAAAGTTGTTGTTTGATTTTGTCATCCCGTGCTGCCATTATGGTTTGCAAACCATGGCTTATGGTGTAATGTGGTGAGCAAACCCAATGTCGATCTACTCTGGCATATCTATGTACTGGCAGAAGGAACAATGGGGTTGAACCAGCATAAATCTTTGTGGGTTGGATATGGTACAAGTAGTCCTTGACTTACAATCACGACTGAACCCAAAATTCCTGTTGCTAAGTGAGTTTTGCCCCATTTTATGACCTTTATTGCAACCGTTGTAAAGTGAATCACTGCAGTTGTTGAGTTATTATCCTGGTTGTTAAGTGAATCTGGCTTCCCCTTGGACTTTGCTTGTCAGAAGGTCGCAAAAGGGGATCACGTGACCCTGGGGCACTGCAGCCGTCATAAATATGAACCAGTGGCCAAGCATCCAAATTTTGATCATGTGACCAGGGGGATGCTGCAATGGTTCTAAGTGTGAAAAATGGTCATAAGTCATTTTTTCCCAGTGCTGTTGTAACTTTACAAATGGTTGTAAGTCGAGGAGTACCTGCCTAGTGGAAATCTAAATATTGTGTTCCAGGGAGGGAGTATACATTGTTTTATGATTAGATTCCAGGATGCTTGAAGTGGTTCTGCAATTTATTTTTAATATACCATGGAACCGATGGCATTTCTTAAATCTGAGGTCCTAGCAGAGGGGTAGAGGGTTGCTTTCATTACTTAAAAGAGCCGTGGTGGCGCAGTGGTTAGAATACAGTATTGCAGGCTAATTCTGCTGACTGCCAGTAGTTCAATCCTGACCGGCTCAAGGTTGGCTCAACCTTCCATCCTTCCAAGGTCGGTAAAATGAGGACCCAGATTGTTGGGGGCAAGAGGCTGACTTTATAAACCACTTAGAGAGGGCTGTAAAGCACTATGAAGCGGTATATAAGTCTAAGTGCTATTGCTATTGCCCTTCCTTTCTTCCTTCCTCCCTTCTTTCTTTCCATAAATCTGCCAACTGCCAGCAGTTCGATCCTGACCGGCTCAAGGTTGACTCAGCCTTCCATCCTTCCGAGGTCAGTAACATAAGGATTCAGATTGTTGGGGGCAAGATGCTAACTTTATAAACCACTTAGAGAGGGCTGTAAAGCATTGTGAAGTGGCATATAAGTGCTATTTCCCTCCCTCCCTCCCTCCCACCCTCCCTCCCTACCTCTCCTCCCTCCCTCCTACCTTCCTTACTTCTTTCCTTCTCCTCCTTTCCTTCCTTCCTTCCTTCCTTCCTTCCTTCCTTCCAGTATATACGTCTAAGTGCTATTTTATTGCTATTAATGTTATATATATTGTTTTGTTCTCAAAACAAAGATTATGTGTCCTAAGAGAACATGATTCCACCATGATCTGCCCAATATCTGTATATTAGACATAAAGGATGCAGGAGACCTATATGTGATGTCCAAAAATGTCCAAGTTAAATTCCACTAACCATACAGTTCAGTTCTCTGGAAGGCTGCTAATGAATTCTGTTAGCACTTGTGAACCTGCTGTCTCTCTCACCTCTCTCTCTTTCTCTGCTTCTCTCACCCATCCACAATCCATCTATGCATCTCAGATTAGTGCTTCTTTGATTGCAGTTAGCACTCTGTGAAGCAGTGTGGTTCCAGGGTGAAACAGCATCAGCCATTGGGACATCCTTTACTAAAAGTATTTGGTGTGTTCCATCTCGGTGGTTTTAGTAGTTACATTTTCATTGGGGCAAATAAAACCATGGGTAGGACTGTCTGGGTTTCATTGGTCTCTGTTCTTCTCATAGCCTCCCAGTAGATTTTATAATTTCTGTATCACTAGTGAACCTAGTGAAAGGTGGAGGTTGACTTCTCTACTCTTCTTTTTTTCTTTTTTCTTTTTTTTTTTAATGGAAGAGCAAATGAGATAACTTTCGGTCGTGGAGAAAAGAAGCTGAACTCTGCTTTCCAGAGTTCCTTCTTTGTCTTGGAAAAGATGCTGCCCGGCTTCTGTCTGCTTGTGGCTGATACATGACACCCTTCTTGCAAAGCTCTTCGTTTAGTCAGCAAAAAATTTAGCCAGACATATTTAGCTCCAGAGGAGTCTTCGGTAGCAGCAAGGCACGGAAACAAATTAGCTGGGCGTGAACACTGGAGGATGCTGTCTGATGCTGCATGCTGGAAGGTCAAGAGGAAAGGAAAGATTCTGAACAGTATTGGTGAAAGCAGAGGGTGTTTTTATAGCAAGCTCTTCCTCCATCTTCCTCAGTCTACAAGCATTAGTAGCAGGGGCACCATATAGAACAGGACAGGAAGCTCATCAAAGCAACTATTGCATTGGTTCTTAAATGGAGGGTCTTCTATCTTAAACTAGTTTTTGCCAGCCCCGGCGATCTTCATTTATTTTGGGCTTGTGTCATCAGCCCCTGCCATCCATTGCACGGGAGTCCAAAGCCTCTTGGAGAAAATAAAGCATCAAAACTAAAAATTATTCCATGATATATCTGCCTAATAAAGATCCTTTGCTTTAGAAGCAAAAAAGTGTGTGTGTGTATGGGTGTGTGTGTGTGTGTGTGTGTGTGTGTGTGTGTAATACACTATTGCTAACCTTTCATTCTTTGATATATATGCTTTGCCTTGTATCTAAACTGTAAGCCTATAGTCTGGGTCTCTGTATTTTTTTTAAATTTAAGTGTAGGCAATCAGTGGTTTCCTGTATTTTATAAATAGTAATTAGAAGCTTTGGGTATGTGTGATAAATTGGTTGTAGCTATAATGGGAGGCAAACAAGTAAAAAGCATAACAACAGGAATGCCCTTAAAATACATTGCTTTTTGGCAATTGCATGCACGTTTATATGAAGACTTGGGTTTTGTATATATTTAATTTTATCCATCCTTTAACCATAGCATTTCAGTCGGAATAGAGCTGGAAGGGACCTTGGAGGTCTTCTAGTCCAACCCCTTGCTCAAGCAGGAGACCCTATACCATTTCAAACAAGTGGCTGTCCAATTTCTTATTAAAAATCTCCACTGAAATTCATTCAATTAATCAATCAATCAGAATAGAGCTGGAAGGGACCTTGGAGGTCTTCTAGTCCAACCCCTTGCTCAAGCAGGAGACCCTATGCCATTCCATACAAGTGGCTGTCCAGTCTCTTCTTAAAAGCCTCCAGTGATGGAGCACCCAGAACTTCTGGAGGCAAGCTGTTCCACTGGTTCATTGTCCTCACCATTAGGAAGTCTCTCAGCACTCAACACATCTCATAAATTTACTGATGTGCTTAGAGGTCTTGTCCGTAACATCCCCTCAGAAGGAACATGGAAATGGAAACTAATCCTGCTATTACGAAGTTCTGTCACAGGGAGCCTTCTCAAATCAAGAAAAAAAAAGTCTGTATGAGCCTTCAAACAGATAACTAATGTCTTCTGCAGGCTGGCAAGGAAAGTCCTTATGCATCCCAAAAAAAGAAAATGAACCAGAATGCATTTGGTGAAGCCGCAAAGAATCGCTCAACAACCTTGTTCCTAACTTAACAATTGTAGTGATTCACTTAACCGCCGTGGCAAGAAAGGTCGTAAAACGGGGCAAAATTCACATAAATGTCACGCTTAGCAACAGAAATTTTGGGGTCAATTATGGTCGTACACTGGTGTAGATTTTGTTCTCCTGTCCCACCATCGTTCCTTTTCAACTGATGTATCTGGTTATTCTCAGGCTGTGAATATAATACCAAACACTTACATGTTCTCATCTCCAGATCAAGGAATACTTCATAGGCATACAAGCCAGGTCAGTGTTTCTCAGCCACTGATATCGTGGTGGATTCTGAGGGTTTTGAAATTTTTACTAGACCCTCTTCTCGTAGACGTATTGCTGTATAATACTGGGAGCTTGGAGTCAACCTTCCTATTTCGCTAGGTCTGAGGCCCAGCCTGGATAGTTGCTGATCGTGATTTCCCCCCCCCCCATAAATATTTTACAACTTTTCCTAAAGCATTCCTAAGACATATCAAATCGACACTTTTTCCCCCCTTTCTTTGTTATGAGAGGACGTGTTTTCCTTGTTGCGGCTTCACTAAATGCATTCTGGTTCATTTTCTTTTTTTGGGATGCATAAGGACTTTCCTTGCCAGCCTGCAGAAGACATTAGTTATCTGTTTGAAGGCTCATACAGACTTTTTTTTTCTTGATTTAAGAAGGCTCCCTGTGTCGGAACTTTGTAATAGCAGGATTAGTTTCCATTTCCATGTTCCTTCTAAGGGGATGTTACGGACAAGACCTCTAAGCACATCAGTAAATTTATGAGATGTGTTGAGTGCCTCTCCTTTTTTTAGAACTCAAAAGAAACGATGACCCATTCAGTTGATGCTTAAAATTGAATTGAAAATACCTATGAAGGGTTCTGTATTTTTTTAACAGATTAATAAAATCTCTCTCTCTGGACCACAGTGGCTTTATAATTATTCTGTGTAGGGGACTTGTGAAGCTAAGTGCATGCGCTCCTCATCTAACCATAAAGGTTAATGTAATTAAAGTTTCCAAGCCACTATGCAAAATGGAATCCGGTTATGTTTTGATATTTGCATCTTCCTGGATTCTGTAACACAGTTTGAAACCCATTGAAAAATGTGCATCCCTGGGGTGTGTAAAAAGTGCATGGGTTTAGTGGAACAATGTTCACAATGCATTCTATATTAGAGAAAAATTGCATGCAAAAATACACATGTGGTCAGGACTTTATCCAGAATTTTCCTGCGTAAGAAAAGTGCACACAAAAATGCACAGAAAATTATCTTTTGAAAAACAGTTCTCCAAATAAAGCGGGCAGAAGAAATAAACCTAAGTAAAATGAGAAACCGGTCAAAAACTAAACTTATATTCATCAATCTCTGTTTTCTTTTGAGGAGAGTAGTGCAATTAAAGAAAAAAAAATTAAAAAGCTCCTGATGTAGCCAGAATAAGAAAACAGAAATTGTTTTTGTTGCAAAAGAATCATGTCAATAAACTTTGTTTTGGAGCAATTGCTATTATAATTAGACAGCATGACACATGAGCCTTATTAATAACATCCAGTAATGCAAGCATCTTTGAGCTGTTCCCATTGTTCTCTTTCATGCCATCTGTTTCTACACCCACAGTGGTGAAGACTTTTTAATCTAAAAATTGGAAAAAAAAAGAGATAATTTACTGGCTGTTCATGCTGTTGCTGGTGGCCTTGAAGTATGAGTTCTTTTCTAATTTCCACTTTGGTTAATTTTTACAGCATGTTAAATAGCTTTGTTAAACTTAAAATGCCAATTATTACTGGTATTTCAGACTTGATATCAGTGTCAATGCAGGATAATAACTGTTATAAACTCATTTGAAAGAAAAATGTACACCCTAGGACACTGTTGACAAAAGGAAGCCCTAGGCTTTGAGAATAATAAGTTCAGGTCTTAGGAAATCCAACTTTAATTATCTGCCTGCTTGTTTTGCAAGTAAAATATAAGGATACTTGAAAAATTCAGCCACTGCATTCTCACTTGGCATTATCCTAAAACATAATGTTTTTACAGCTTGCTCCATTTCATTGTAAATTACATAAGAGCAAATACTTTCAGGACCTATCAGACATGAAGGATACGGCTACAATAATGAAAACTGAAGGAGTTGTATTTACATCTTCAGTTTAAGGCACTCGGCTATATGTTTTTCTACCATCAGAAAGCCAGTCCAGATGATGGATAGCAGACAAATGCTAAAAAGTGAACTCTAGCAATTGCAAAGGCAAATGCCATTAAATTCACCACAGCACCTTGATTTTCTCAGCATGACTTTCTCCACTGAGTTGAACGGTAGCGATAATGGGGCAGCGTACAGGAAGCCCTTGACTTACAATTGTTCATTTAGTGACCGCTTGACATTACAATGGAACTGAAAAAAGTAGATTATGACCGTTGTTCACACTTACGACCGATGCAGCTGTGCCCATCATAAAAATAACCTGTCAGCATCACTGCTTCAGACAGGAAGGCGGTGCAGAGAGTGGTGAGGATGGCAGAAAAGATCATTGGCAGTTCCTCCCTTCCATCCAGGACATGGCACAGAAGCGTTGCTTGAGCAGGGTCCGCAAGATTGTCTGGGACGCTACACATCCTCTTCACAACCTGTTTTCCTTGTTCCCTTCTGGGAGGAGGGGGCTCCGTGGTATCCTAAGCAGAACATCCACATTCAGCCACAGTTTCGTTCCATACAGTATTAACGTTGTGAATTCTAAAGCTTCCTCCTTCCGTTATGTATTCAAGATGGACAGTGATTAATATTTACATGTTGCTTATATGTAAGGGTGTAGGTCTATACATATGTTGTATATAGTATGTTTAAATATGTGTTATGTATGTGTACACTTTGAGAGCAAGCAACTAAATTTCATTTTTAATGTGTGCCATTGTGCCCACAGGAAAAAATGACAATAAAGGTTTATCTATCTATCTAATCTAAGTTCAAACGTGCCATGTCTCGTTTTTAATGTTTTTCCATCGTCTTTAGTGAGGGAACCGATATTGATGCAACATGTGTTTTGAATTCCCATTTTGATGCCTTTCAGGAATAGGTGGCTTGCAAGAGTTTGTTTTAAAATCAGCAACCTTGTCCTCCTCGCCGGCTTGTCCACCATTTAATCCACTCAACTTTGAAGCAACACCAATTGTACGAGTGGCCGTTGAGCCGAAGCACCCAAGTAAGAATATTCTCTGTTTTTTTAAAGAATATATTTCTATTGGAAGCTACCACACCTCAAAACAATTTTTAAAAATCACAAGGTGAAAAAAAATGTGTTAACAAGAGTACTGGGGTAAGAAAGCAGAAGGATCACCTTACAATCTAGGGCAGGGGTAGGCAACCTTGGTTCTTTGATGACTCGTGAACTTCAACTCCCAGAATTCCTGAGCCAGCATGGCTCAGCTTGGAAACCTCTCCCTTTCCCCTCAGCATGGCTGGCTCAGGAATTCTGGGAGTTGAAGTCCACGAGTCATAAAAGAGCCAAGGTTGCCTACCCCTGATCTAGGTCTATTCCCAAAGAGGCTTTTTCATGAGGCAACTGGACTTTCTTGTTTTTCTTTGAAGACATTTCGCTTCTCATCCGAGAAGCTTCTTCAGCTCTGACTGTTTGGTGGGGAATGGAAGGAAGAAGCTTCTCGGATGAGAAGTGAAATGTCTTCAAAGAAAAACAAAAAAGTCCAGTTGGCTGGTGAAAAAGCACCTTTGGGACAGCCATGACCTGGATGACTGAGAATCTCCATAGGCATCTAGGCCATTCACTCTAAAGGAGGGTCATGGATTTGATGTGAACTCAGAATAAAAGATTTCATTCCTGGCTGTGCACTCCTGTTCTGTAGCTCTCTTGTTCTGTTGTATGATTCTTTGAAACAAGGTGTTTCTAGCCGCGTCCTGATTGAACCTGCTTTTGACTTTCCAGGTGAGATGCCTCAGTTGGTTAAAGGGATGAAACTCTTAAACCAAGCCGATCCATGTGTACAGATTTTGATCCAAGAGACAGGCGAGCATGTCTTAGTTACTGCAGGAGAAGTCCATCTTCAGCGCTGTTTGGACGACTTGAAAGAAAGGTGGGTTATGGGGAAAAGGAAGTGAAAAGGAGCATGCTTACAGTAACGGCTTTATACGATATTATGAAGGAATTTAGACTCATAATAATAGTTTTATGCCAGGGCGGAAACAGAAATCTAGGTGGTCCAGTGTCCTCAACAAATCAGAGACAAGTGCTACTATGACATATACACTCCGTTTTCGTTTAGTGTCCACTTCAGTTAGCAACCATTCACTAATACAAATGTAATTTTAAAATATCATTTCCCAACCAATGCACACATTTATGATTAAATTTGTGCATCTGACAATGTTCACCAGAGTGGGAGTAATACTGGTTTAGAGAATTTTGTCTAAATGAGATGGCAGCCTCTCTCTCTCTCACACACACACACACACAAAACACACACACACACGTTCACTTAGTGACCATTTCCCTTAACCTGGTCACTGGAACATGGTCACTAAGCTAGGAATGGCCTTAGTTGGAGAAGCTGGAAAAGAATCTGTCCTCGCCAGTTCATTTACCTAGATGTTGCTGCAATTAGCCAGTAATGGTTGGGATGATGAAAAATAGATTGCCTTCTGACAATCAGCAACATCAGGAATGCTTCAGATTCAGAATAACCACCCTGTACCATGCAAGGCCAGATAGCCACGCTAGAGGTAGTTGCGAGCCTCTTGTGCAATAAAATGAAATATGTCTTTTCTTTGTGCCCAGTTTTTGTAGAATCAATCATTTTTGCCCAGAAAGTTGATGTGGAATCAGGTGATAATGTTAACCTACCAGTGGACTTAAACCGTATCTGTCGACCTTTTTTGGCTTTCCATAGGTTTGCCAGGATAGAAATCAGTGCATCGAAGCCCATTATCCCCTTCCGAGAAACCATCACAAGACCTCCCAAAGTGGATATGGTGAACGAAGAAATAGGAAAGCAGCAGAAAGTTGCTGTCATACACCAGAGTAAGGAGGAGCAGAATAAAATCCCTGAAGGGGTGCAAGTGGATTCAGATGGACTCATAACAATATCAACGCCAAACAAATTCGCCACTCTCAGCGTACGAGCAACGCCACTTCCAGAGGAAGTAACGCAGCTGCTGGAGGAAAACAGTGAGTTAATTCGAACCATAGAGCTGTTTGCCTCTTCTCCTAACGAAGACAAGAAAACGGAGGAGATGAACCAGAGGACTCTCAGCCGGATCCAGGAATTCAAACAAAAACTAGAACAAAACCTGCAGGGCTGGAAATGGAGAAATGCTGTGGAAGGAATCTGGTCCTTTGGCCCTCGAAAATGCGGCCCTAACATCTTACTGAATAGGTGCGAAGGCTACAAAAGGTCCATCTGGCAGTGCCTAGAAGGCATCAAGCCGAACAAGGAAGCGGGTCTGTGTCGGGATTTTGACAACAGCATCATCAGTGGGTTTCAGCTGGCTACGCTCTCTGGACCCATGTGTGAAGAACCGCTGATGGGCGTCTGCTTTTCGGTGGAGAAATGGGAGATGAGCAGATTTGCTGAGCAGATGTCACTCAACAGGCAGGATTCGGAGGAAGGGAAGGCTGCGGAAGGGAAAGGAGGCAAAGAGGAAACCTCCCCTCCGTCAAGGATCGAGACGGAACCCATTTCTGAAAACGAACTGCAAGAGGACGAGAGGTGCAGCCTGAAATCGCTGAACAAGCGCAGAGGGGAGATGTCGAATGCGGACTGTTACGGTCCTTTCTCGGGCCAACTGATTGCAACCATGAAGGAAGCGTGCCGCTACACCATGCAAGTCAAGCCCCAGAGACTGATGGCCGCCATGTATACCTGCGAAATTATGGCAACAGCAGAAGTCCTAGGTAATAAAGAGCCAAAACGCAACAAAAGAGTGTACAATGTCCGTTGCTAAGGGAGAACATTTTTAAGTTAGCTCTGCCCCATTTTAACGACAGTTCTTGCCTCAGATGTTAAGTGAGTCGCTACAGTTGTTAAATTAGGAACACAGTTGTTAAGTGAATCTGGGGGATCACGTGACCCCGGGACGCTGCGACCGTCATGCATATGAGTCCGCGACCAAGCGCCCGAATTTTGATCACGTGACCAGGGGGATGCTGCAACAGTTATAAGTGTGAAAAAATGGTTGTAAGTCGTTTTTTCAGTGCTGTTGCAACTTGGAACACTCGCTGAACGAACTGTCGTAAGTCGAGGACACCGGTAGCTGCTGAAGGATGACATCTGTAGGAGGAGGGCGTGGTTAGAGAGCAGACTTTGAGCAATTTGTGTTTGCTTAGCACAATGTTTTTTGAACCTGGCAACTTTTAAGACGCGTGGGCTTCAATTCCCAACCTTTGCAATAACCAGCGTTTCCTGAGCAGATTATCTACCTATTTAAAGTATTAAAACTGAAAAATAATTGGCCCAAAATATTTAAAAGGGATCTACGTATTGTCACTTATTACATTATTTTTAATAAGTGACAATACGTAGATCCCTTTCAAATATTTTGGGCCATTGTGCCTAGAATTCCCAGGAATTGACTGATTAGCAGTTGAATAGATCTAGATGGGTGGCGAACTAATTTAATTAATTTAATTTGGTACGGCCGCCCACGCTGAAAAAAAATCAATTGGCGAAGGATGGTTTATAATGTTTTGTTATGTGAGTTATTTTTATTTTACATCCTGAATGCCTTGTCCCTTGTTTGATTGCTAAGATTGCACTGTGAACAGCATTTGCTCCAACGCTGAGCATCCCTCCTTCTCCTTTCCAAAATCTTTTGTACATTCTGGATAATGGCTTGCCACAAATACTACTTCTTGAAAGTTTGTCTGCTTCGTTTGCCATACATATTAATTAGATTTCCTGATTCAGTAAGTATATATATCTGAGGAGTCCTTGGTGCTCTCTCAGCTTGCTTGTTTTCCTGCAGACATTTCATTACCAAACTAGGTAACATCATCAGTGCTAGAAGGTGGAAGAGGAAGAGGAGGAGGATGACAGCTGTGGGGTCCTTGGTGCTCTCTGAGCTTGCTTGTTGTCTTGCAGACGTTTCATTACCAAACTAGGTAACATCATCAGTGCTCTGATGATGTCACTTAGTTTGGGTAAGGAAATGCCTACAAGAAAACAAGCAAACTCAGAGAGCAGCAAGGAGCCTTCACTTCAACCCGGAGCTACAAATACTCACCTTTATCGGTAAATGTATCTCTAAACGGGCAGATAGTGAGAAGGCCAGTGAAAATAATATCACCCGTGTTTTGTCAGGTCGTGTTTATGCTGTCCTATCCAAGCGAGTTGGCCGAGTATTGCAAGAGGAGATGAAGGAAGGGACGGACATCTTTATCATCAAGGCGCTATTGCCGGTAGCGGAGAGTTTTGGTTTTGCTGATGAAATCCGGAAGAGAACAAGCGGCCTGGCCAGTCCACAACTGGTCTTCAGTCACTGGGAGGTAAAATTTCCGTTCGCCCCTTTTATCAGTCGATGCAAGATTTCCTACAGTTGCATAATAAAAGGGAGAGGGAAGATAGCAAAAGGTGGTCAGGATTTAAAAATGTGCTTTTGTTACCTCCTATGAGAAGCTACAGAATTCGGTTGTCGGATCTGCCACAACTTATACCTCTAAGTAGAAACGATCCTTGGCTCCGTTGGTTGAGAAAGGTGTAGTTTTACTAGAAGTCAAGCATATTGCAGTAATGCAAAGCCAGAGCTGAGAAGCGCGCACCCAAATCCCTAAGTTTAACTTTTCCTTCCTTTAGCTGTCTCTCATCGCCCACCCAATCGTGTAACCAATCGGGTTCAGGCAAGATGTTTTCATAACAGCCAATCCAAGCATGCTTTGGTATGCAGCTCCCTCCTTCCTCTAACTGGCTGGCCTTGAGGCAGGGTCTGGAGGAGATACAGCATTTACTTTCATTTCCCCAAGCATTCCCCCCCCATAATTCATGGCAGACTGTCACCACATAGCAGTGAAACACAAGCAAGCATAAGGTGGGAGCTGCCCTGTTTCAGTGAGGTTTGACTGGTGTAGATCATGAGACTGTTGTGAGCTTGTATTAAGGATCCACTAGTGTCAGGCTGTCAGTGGTGACCAGCAACAAGGCAAAAACTTTGCCAACTTCTCCTGGTTATTTGTTTCCACTAAGTATAGAAATAAGGTTTTCATTGGGAAAGATTGGTTTCCGTTTTCCTCCAAAAATTAATTCCTTTCTTTATATAGTTACCTAACAAAAAAAAAGCAAAAAAAAAAAGCAGAACCGAAATATTTTCCTTCCTTATCTGCTGGCAGTAAAATGCGTTTTTTTGGTGAAATGGATTGTCAATAGATTTACAAGAGAGAAAGGGAAGCCTTCGTTATGTCAATCAAAATTAGCTTACAGAATTTGCAGTCACAAAGTGTGCTGAGGATGGATTAGATGGATTTTAAAAGATAATTGTACAACTTAACGAAAGATACTGGGATAGCTGAAAACATTGTATGAAAAAGCACTGCGTTAGCCAAAATCCGGAGTCTGGTAGCATCTTTTCTGACTTAACACATTTTATTAAAAGCTATAAACTGTCATGAATTACAGCTCGCTTCATCAGATGCTTGGAATGGCTAAACTGATGTAGGATTTAAATTAGGATGAGATGGAGGAAGAAGGGAGGGGAAAAACAGGTTGATTATGCAAATGCAGGTTACCTGTGGCACGGTTTATAAGTACCGTATCAATCAACGGTTGTAAAGGGGTTAAAATCACATTGTGTTTGTTGAGATCTTCTGTGATGTTTAAATAGAATTTCTTCTGTTAGTGGATTTCCCAGAGCAATTATCAAGATCCCTAGTGATGGATAGGGGAGTTCCCAGAGCCAATCAGAGACCCCTACTGAAGGATCTCTGAGCTCCTTAAACATAGCTGGTCTTTAGTCAACAAATTAACTAACCAACATTAAGCTGGGCTGGGAAATGCTTGGCAAAGCTATCCCGTTTAAAAGGATTATTTTTTAGAAGTTAGAATATTTCTAAATGCCAAAATAGTAAATTCTAAAGTCTCTTTGTGGGATGATCATAGCAATAAAATAAATGGATCTCCTACATTTCCCCCAGTTTTCTACCTCTTAATCATTCTTAAACTGTATTTGTCTCAAACCATGTAATTTACAGTCCAGAGGTTTGGAGTGGAAGACGTTTTAAGGAATATAGAATAGAACGACATCCAGTTTCTAAGATGGAGTTCATTTGCAATCTTCTCTCTCTCTCTCTCTCTCTCTCTCTCTCTCTCTCTCTCTCTCTCTCTCTCTCTCTCTCTCTCTCTCTCTCTCTCTCTCTCTTTTCTTTTTGAACTCTGTGGGGAAAAAACAACACAGACATGGGTGCAAAATAATTCTTCTCAGGTACGTCTGCTTGTAGCTCTGCCTGTATTAGCAAAAGACAATAAAGAGTCTTGCAAAGTGCCTTGTGCAAGACTGTTTTTGTTTTCCTGAGCGTGGATTTAAAATTCAGGATATGTCACACTTCCCCTGGCATTAGAATTGACACTCTTAACTTAAATCTGCCCCCCACCTCTTTCTTCCATTTCTATTTGCTTGACTGGCACCAAGGCAAACAATAGTAGGCAGCGTTTATTAAAAATAGGACAGCTGTTTTTTTGCCGTCATCCACAACGGATCTGAATACTCCCCCTGATCTCCTCCTTAACCACCGTTTGGAATGCCGCAGCGTTAACGTTTCCAGTTGCTACGAAGGAATATAACTGAATTGGAAGGGATAGGAATTTCTAATAACCCACCAGGAAACATTATTGATTGATTGATTTATTAAATTTGTCTGCCGCCCCTATCTATACCAAGCAACTTTATCTAGGCAAGGTAAAGGCCACAGTTGCAAAGCAACCCATCTCCGGGGGCGTTTTCTCTGCCACGGATTTCCCCTTACAAAGGGGGCCAGCATAATAGCAAACCCAGACCCTATTTAGAGGCATATGAGGCTTCTTTATAATGTGGTGGGGATTTATTTATTTATTTATTAAATTGTTGTGCCCACCCGTCTTACCTACAAGATTCCTTTCTTATCAAATGACAGTCCAGAATCACAATATATATTGTTTGTTTGTGGGTTTAATGTGCAATGAGGAGTAACCATAAAGTTTTAAATACAAGGCAAAAAAAAAACAACAACTAAAAATCAACCTGTTCTCTTTCTAAGTTTAAAAGATGATAAAATAAAATAAAAAAAACTGATTGATAGCTGGCATGGAAAATTCTGTAGCTTTTGAAGCAGCGATTTTTATCCATCCAGTTTTTTATTCTTCATAAATCACAGAAAATGAATTCAAAGTTAGAGGTAGGTGTAATTCAGGGAAAAGATGGTATCTTACCGCGGTGCGGTTGTGTAATGTTGTAAATTATCAATAATCCATAACACCATTATTAATTTTAGCAAATTTAACGATGTCTCCCAAAATGCATCATGTATGCCTAAACCTCATTCAGTTATCTACTTGACTGCAAAATGCTGATATGCATCACTCATCTTGGGCCACTAGTTGTACAATATCAGAATTTAATTTGGGTCCATGATTTAATACTATTTTGACATTGTATAATTTATTATTTCCTGTTTCTTGAAAATTTACTTTCTTTAGCTGTTTTCCAGCTGATTGGTTGGTTTAAATATATTGCCAGCTATCAGATTTTATTGTTAAGCCCGTTTGTATTCCTACTTTTAATAAACTCATGCTTTGTAGGGAGATTTTCTGCTAGAGATAGCTGGGGTTTTTCTCCCCCCATCAATTTCTGTGTTGCTTATACCTGGCTGTGATATAGACTTGCTCACGGGTTAACATCAACACTCTTTGCATTTTTTTTTAATGGGAAGATAAATTACAATAGGGGGCACAATGGCTCAGTGGTTAAAGACGCTCAGTTTTTCAGCTGGAGAGCTGACAGCCTGGGTTCGAGACCCAAGCGCTATGCAACGGGGTGAGCTCCCGTTCCTCGCCCCAGCTCCTGCCCATCTAGCAGTTCGAAAGCATGCAAATGCGAGTAGATAAATAGGTACCACTTCGGTAGGAAGGTAACAATGTTCCGTGTGCCTTTGGCATATAGCCGTACTGGCCACATGACATGAAAATAGTCTTCGGACAATGCTGGTTCCCTTGGCCAAGATACAGAGATAAGCACGGTGCCCTGGAATCGGGACATGATTGGACAGGGAAACCATTACCTTTTACATTACAATAGCCAAGTGATTGTTTGACTAATATCTACGGAGGTTCTTTTAATAGCAGTATGATGAAACACGTGCTTTCTTTTTGTTGTTGTTGTTAGTTGCGAAGTCGTGTCCGACCCATCGCGACCCCATGGACAACGTTCCTCCAGGCCTTCCTGTCCTCTACCATCTTCTGGAGTCCATTTAAGCTCACGCCTACTGCTTCAGTGACTCCATCCAGCCACCTCATTCTCTGTCGTCCCCTTCTTCTATTGCCCTCAATCTTTCCCAGCATTAGGCTCTTCTCCAGTGAGTCCTTCCTTCTCATGCTTTCTTTTTACTGTTGTCCATTTAGGAGCATATGTTGCTGTTAATCGGGTCAAAGAGAGCTGAATCTGAAATTTGTTTTTGTTAAGATACGATCTGAGGCGCTTCCGGTGATCACTTCTCGGTTTTATG
The DNA here is from genome assembly GCA_023970755.1 of Azemiops feae. NCBI lineage: Eukaryota > Metazoa > Chordata > Lepidosauria > Squamata > Viperidae > Azemiops > Azemiops feae. The sequence goes on along the minus strand of JALGBA010000552.1, from coordinate 977,194 downwards.
CAGACGGTAGACTTAATGTCTTTCAGTCAGAAGAGGAGGGATGAGCCCTCTTTTGATATGCTGCATTCTCATTTTCGTTTATGAGTTTGACTGCCATGCTTTCTCTATAAAACATCTGGTTTCAACAAATCTGGAGAACCTGACTAAGTGGCCAGCCGGTGAGACCACGGCCAAGATTTCATCAAGCATAAATTTCATTGGGGATCTCATGTGGCAAGGAAGAATTGGAATTAACCACATAGCACACATATTAAGGCCATATAGATCACAAAGTAGATACGTGTCGTTAAGTCGATGCATGCTTTGGAAAGCTGTTCGCTGGTTATTTTGTTTTACTTTCCCCGTCACCTTTTAGCACAATAGCAGTGTACAAAAGAGAAACATGACTGCAGTTCAGGAACTTTTTCTCTCTCTTAAGAGGCTTGGTGAGTGGCAGCTGACCTGGTTTTATAGATGCCTGGATATGGTTTTAATTATCCTTTTTCCTGTATTTCCCTGCTCTTCCACAGTGTGTACCATTTCACTCTTAATTAGCCTTAACCAAGAAGGCAAGATTTAAGAAAGTTTAAACCTCTTCTCCCAAAGTCTGTCACTCCCATCATCCCTAGCCTGGAAGAGCAGTGTCCAGAAATCAGAGTGATGGGATTAGGAATCCACCCCATTTAGTTTATATAGTAGATAGATGCCAAGACAAATTGATTGGGTAAACAGAGTTGTAGAAGTTCATAAACTTGTGTGGCTGTTTCACAAGGAGGGGAAACTATTATTCTTGAAATATATTTATCGGTATCTAACTGGGTGTGTGTGTGTGTGTGTGTGTTTTTCCTGTGCACAATTTGTTTTGTCTTATTTAGTTTTATTTTGTTCCTGTATTATTTTTCTCCTTTTTTCGAGTTTGTATTTCATTTAATTTGTAAATAAATTGAGCAGGAACCCATCCCACTTGGCTAGCACTGGTTTAGGGAAGAATAGGATTAAGCATAAAGTAAGATTATTTTTGGCTCCTGCCAGAAAAGTCAAATGTACAATCCTGCCCGCAAAGTGGAATTGGAAACAGATATCCTTTAATGCAAAGGTGCGGCCCATTGCTTTCATTTTTGACTTGCGGCAATGCATTGTCGTTTTGGAAGCTGATCGGTATTTTCAGCGAAAGAGGAGCCGTGTCCTGCGATTAGGGGTGGGAGAGGACCGTTTCCCTTTGCTGCTGTTCCAAAATGAACACGAAGAAGCTCTCTCTCTCTCCTGCAGCATTTCTCCTAGGCGGCCTCATTTTGTAGGTTTGTTCCACGCGCCACACTCAATCATTTAGAAACCGCAGCAAACCCTTCTGAAGAAATTCACACTTGCTGCCTGTGTTTCTTCGAGATTCCTGCGTTCTCTCCAAGCCACACAGCCAAGGACAGCTCTGCTCAGCCGGTGGCCTCCCCTCCAGATGTTGATCAGACTAAACTCCCTGAATTTCACACTGAGCATTCTGGGGCTTTCTTTGTCTCTCTCTCTCTCTGTGTCTCTGTGTCTCTCTTCAGTTGACTGTGTTTTTATGCGGCCAGACTTCAAATAAAGTCCTGGCTCTGTGCACAAGATGTGAAGCAATACTCGAGGGCAGGAAAATCGAGATAAAAGGGTACAATCAAACGAGCAGTGCCAGCCGATGTAGAAAATGGCAGGTTGAGGAAAGCTGGTAGATAGGTCAAGGAGAAGCTCCTTGGAGTTATACTTTCAAGTGGAGTCTTTAGATTTTGTTTATCCTCTGGCTGCCCGACTAGAGAATTATAATTTTCAAGCTGTTCTTCCTTCCTTTGAGTGAACTCTCTTCATAAAAAAGCTAAAGATTCCCCCTGTCCAGCCGTATCCAACTCTTAAGGGGTGGTGCTCATCTCCATTTCTTAGCCAAGGAAGCCAGCATTGCACAAAGATGCTTCAGTGGTCATAACGGCCGGCATGACTATATGCCAAGGCTACGGAACGCTGTTACCTTCCCACTGAAGTGGTACCTGTTTATCTGCTTGCATTTGCAGGCTTTCGAATTGCTAGGGTGGCAGGAGCTGGAGCAAGTGACGGGAGCTCACCCCGTCCCAAGGCGGTTGGGTCTTGAACTGCCAACCTACCAGTCAACAAGCCCAGCAAATCATCTTAACCACTCTTCGTGCTATTTCTCTTTTCCCAGGTCATTTCAGATGATCCATTTTGGGTACCCACCACCGAGGAGGAGTATTTGCACTTTGGGGAGAAAGCCGATTCCGAGAATCAGGCTCGCAAGTACATGAATGCCGTGAGGAAGCGGAAGGGACTGTATGTAGAAGAGAAAATTGTGGAACACGCTGAGAAGCAGAGGACTCTCAGCAGAAACAAATAACTTCCTCCCCTTTCACCTTTCACTTAAAAACAGGCTGATTATCTTCTGTTCCAGAGATTCAGAAAAGTCACCTTGGAGTTCCATGGCTCCCCTTACGCTCAGTTGTCTGTGGTTTGAGTTTGAATAAACCAAAGCTTTCTGTTTTCCTTTTGGTGGACTTCCAAACTTTCTGCCTTCTGGAAACATTTTTCACGTCAACTCAAGTCAGCAAGGAATGTCTGCAGCTCTGCAGACTCCCCACATAAGCCTAGGGTGGTAGGTCTGCCCTCTTTTGTCAGATTAAATCAGGTCAAAACCGGTAACGGATGAAAAAGTACCCTTGATTCATCAGCAGCGTTTTAGAAATACGATTGTAACTAAAGTGGTTTTATTTTTTTTAAGGCAGTTGTTAGTAAATGCCATCTGAGCAGTCTCTTCCCCTTCTGGGATGCCTCTTCTAACACGATGCCTGTTAGGCCATGCTTGTGCAGTCTAAAAACAAAATATGTTTTTGATGAGAATCATTTCATTGCACATTCAGATGTATTTATTTAACAGAATAACAGAGTTGGAAGGGGCCTTGGAGATCTTCCAGTCCAACTCCCGCCCAAGCAGGAGACTCTATACCAGGGGTCTTCAAACTTGGCCCTTTTATGACTTGTGGACTTCAACTCCCAGAATTCGTCAGCCAGCGTGCCTGGCTGAGGAATTCTGGGAGTTGAAGTCCACAAGTCATAAAAGGGCCAAGTTTGAAGACCCCTGCCCTATACCATTCTGGACAAATTCTCTTCTCATCAGGATCGAACTTCAGGCTGTGGGCAGAGTTTGCCTGCAATACTGCATTCTAACCACTGCGCCACCGGGGCTCTATTGCTGGTCCAATAGTGATCCATCATTACTCTATTATATAACATCATCAGGGCACGTGAAACAACCAAAATGAGAGAGCACCAAGACCCCTCATTTCAACCCAGAGCTATAAATATTCTCCTTTATCGGTAATTTGAAGAGTTAAGGCCCACCACGTTTGGAAGGCACTAGTTTTGAGAGTGGTTTCCTTCCTCTCGAAGACATGGCTTGTGCTGATTGTACAATTGCCACCATATTCCTAAAATGACACCCAAGTGGCATCAACCCCTGTTGGCTTGATTCTCCGAACCCTGTATTGGAAATGCAGATCCAGTTTTTCTTGGTTGGATTCTCAATTAAGGGAGTGTCCCAGCCTAGGAAAGATTTTTTTTTCCCCGATAGCGACTATCACCATCCAGCAAAACCATCCAGCTTGAATCAACCCCACTTCTTCTGCTTTCTATTTTTAAAATTACTTCTCATTAGCTGGATACCACACTTTCGATGCGTGTGGCATTTCTCAAGGAGCAGATTTGACAGGTGCCTCTCCCAGGGGGCTTCCGAGCTAAAATAGGCACAGAAAAATAACAGTAGAAAGGTAGGAGGAAGGGTGGGAATTGAGAAGAACATGCAGCCATTTCAGTTACCTGTATTTTGATTTTAGTTACTTCTCGGTCGATGCAGATGGAGGGGAACTGCTCAGCTTTCTATTGTGTATTTGCCAAAGAATGTCTGTAATGAGCAGTGTCCTCAATTAACCCTTCCTTAGATGTAGATTGAATTCCAGGGACCAGGGTTACATTACAAGGAATTTCCAGTGTTGAATATTCTTTTCTTTTACAGATTCAAGCATGTTTACATCTTGGCTTCCAGGGATCCGCCTTTGTATTTGAAGGCATAGAATCTGCATCATGAGAACTCGAAGCTTACATTTGTGAAAACTTAAGTGGAAATTGATATTCTCAGGAGACCTGCGAATAGGACCAAAACCACATTCAGCTTGCTTTCTGCAGAATCCTAGCAGGTGTACGTCACAGTATAGGTAGTCCTTGATTTATAACCATTCATTTAGTGACTGTTCAAAAATTACAAGGGCACTGAAAAAAGTGACTTATGACCAATTTTTCATGCTTACGACCATTGCAATATTCCCATGGTCACATGGTCAAAATTCGGACCTTGGGCAACTGGCTTATATTATGACAAGTCGCAGTGATCCCCCTTTTACGACCTTCTGACAAGCAAAGTCAATGGGGAAGCCAGATTCACTTAACAACCAGGCTACTAACTTATCAACTGCAGTGATTCACTTAACAACTGTGGCCAGAAAGGTCATAAAATGGGGGCAAAACTCACTTCTGTCTTGCTTAGCAACAGAAATGTGCAGCTCAATTGTGGTCATAAGTTGAGGACTACCTGCAATTAATAAGCTAAGTGTGTTGCATTGGGACTCCAAGGTTTGCCAAGAAAAAGTCTAGCTGGCTCGTCTAATGGCTAGCAGAAAGTGGCATCAGTAAGTTGATGGTCAGTTTCTTTAGAACCAGGGGTGGGGAACCTTGGCTCTTTTATGACTTGTGGACTTCCAACTCCCAGAATTCCTGAGCCAGCTATGGCTGGCTCAGGAATTCTGGGAGTTGACGTCCACAAGTCTTAAAAGAGCCAAGGTTCCCCACCCCTGCAAGTTTAGACAGTGCCCAGAGCCTGGATATACAACAGATCTCGGTGGGTTAGGGTTCCCAAAAAGACAACAGTCATGAAACGATTAGGGGGCACAAAATCGTATTTGAACTAATCTCTCCCCAAACAAACCAACTGACTTCCTAGCCTGCCAGCGTGTTGCCAGTCAACTTTAAAAGGGGGAGGAGTCAAGATTTTGGCCACCTTCCTTGCCGCTTCCATTTTCAAATTGCCTTTTGGTGATGTGGTTGACGATCAGGAAAAGGCAGGATTGGGTATAATAGTCCCTAAGTGTTAGGCTACAAGCCACCAGAGCCACTTAGATAAAGTCAGCAACTTTATTGATTACTGCCTGTGTTACAGGAATCCCACCAGATGCTTGCCTTCCCCTGGGAACAACCAGATAAGGCTTCATGGATCTTGGGAGAGGTCAAGCTTCTGCCATTTGCAGCTGCACGATGATTCCCAGCTAGGTCCCCGCTTGACTCCTCCTCCCAATCTTAGTTGGCTATTTCCCAACATCAGGAGTTTTTAAGTGATCAAATTCACGGGGGGGGGGGAATATTTGTTAGAAGGCAAGAAAGGTATAAAAAAAGTCCAGATGGCTGCATGATTGAATCCTGCCCCATACTATTAAGTACATAAAAGGGGTTGGGGGGGGTTATTGCAAACACTGTTTTGATTTGGTTTTTAGTCCATTTCCCTGTGGACACCCCCGGGAGAGAGAGGATCGTCTCTATCCAAAATCAGCATCCTTGATTTTATTTTATTTTCTCCTCCGCCCTTATAAAACGGTGACTGTATTTATGAAATTATTCAGGTAAGCCTGAAGAAGACCAGATTAGAGGAACTGTGAAAACTTTTAATGGCAAACATTATCACTGTTATTTGACCCTGAACTGCTGCCTTTATTTGCTCAATTTAACGCTTGATTAAAATGTTCGCCAGCAGTTGAAAAAGAAGAAGAAGAAGAAAAAAATGGCATGCTTTTCACCCCCTTTCTTTTCAAAATTTGAGCCACACTGCAGGATTTTAAATTGTCGTGAGCTTTTAAAGAGTTCCACAGCTCCCATTTGCTGGGCAGCCAATTTGACGGCCGAGTTGATTTTGTAATAAACTGGAAGGGGGAAAAAAATTGCCCACAGAAACTGGATTACTCCAAAGGATCAGCTGAATTCTCTCATTGGCTTACTGGAAAACATACTCACGTTCCAGAAAGATGTTTTCATAAATCTGCGACTCTCTGCCTCACTAAAATATACAATTTTTCATTAAGAGAATATATTATGGATCCTACGTGAACAGCCGTCGTTTACTGTGTAACTCAGGCCTGATTTCACTAACAGCAGGAGTAGCGGTAAATCCCATTTCTGGACCCTCCCACCTGCAGGTCAGGATTAGCAGAACTGAATGTACGACTGTGCAGGTATATCACCGAGTCCTTACAAACAGAAAATGGGCATACAGGTAGTCCTTGATTTGCAACCAGAATTGAAACCCAAAATATCCGTTGCTTAGTGAGACAGTTAAATGAATTTTGCCTCATTTCTTAAGTTTTTAAGTGAATCACTGCAGTTGTTAAGTTATTAACACGGTTGTTAAGTGAATCCGGCTTCCTCATTGACTTTGCTTGTCAGAAGGTCACAAAAGATGATCACACAACCCTGGGACACTGCAGCCGTCATAAATATGAGTCAGTTGCCAAGCATCTGAACTTTGATCACGTGACCATGGGGATACTGCAGTGGTCATTGAGTCTGAAAAGTCATAAGTCATACTTTTCAGTGCCGTTGTAATTTTGAACGGTCACTAAATGAATGATTGTAAATCGACTATCTGTGTAAAGGACAAAAGGATCATGCAATGCTTCAGATTGGATTGGATTCAATTGAAAAAGATCCTGGAGTTTCAGCAAGTCTTTTGCTGCTTCAGCCTCTTGCAAGAAAAGATGCAGCTGCTCTAAAGATTTGCAAGCAGATGCTTGCTTTCTATTCTCTGAAGCATCTTGGGGAAATCAAAACTACACAGCCTGGAGTGTCAGAGCATGCACAGTCTTATTGCGCTGAGATAACCCAGGAGTAAACACAGTAAACAGTGGTCTATATTAAATGGTGGTTTATCTTACACCATCTACAATATCATACACCAGGAACAATACACACACACATACGTGGTAATACAGCAGGATCCAACACACAGCAGTTACAGCAAGAAAATGGAAGAGAGAACACATCAGAGCCTTCCCTTTATACAAATACTCTTCAAGAGACACAGACCCTGCTGAGTCATTCCCATCATTACATCTTACATTACATAAGCGGGTTAGCTGTTAAATCAATACCTTGACATGGAGCCTCTTTAGATACTGCTGGATTCCATGCTAAAAACGTTGATGGCCAGGTCAAGCCTGGTGCTTGCATTCTCTGCAAGCTGCAAAACTATTTCCCTTCAAATTAATGGGGAAATTATTTTAATTTTTAAATAGATATGGAACAATTTACGTTAGGGAAGCAAGGCTCTGCTTCTGGGTCTAAGTATTAAAAAATCCATCTTTACTTTTAGGTGTGTGTATAAAGTTCCAGGTTTTTTAAAAACCGAATCAACAGAATATAACGGATTTGTTTTTATTGATAATGACTGAAGCTGAAGCACCTAAAATCATTGGAGTATTACTTTTGGCCTTTTCCTTTCCTTCTTTCCTTTTCCTTTCCTTTTCTTTTTTCGAAACTGTCTTGTATCCTTCCCTGCTAGTTTCAAACAATCTTCTGTGTCATTTGACATGTTGTGTATCTTGACTCAGAAGGTGATTCACCCTGCTGCCCTTGATAAGCAAAGATTAACGAGTCCAAATTCCTGCTAAAATACATAGTTCAAACTTCTATGACTGGAGCTAAGCTCTTCAAGGCTAAATTTCCTTCTTTCTCACTCTTCAGTTCTGAACAGTTAATCCCCATTCCATGCACTTTTAAGGTACCAAATTTATATCGCGTTTCTCTTTTTTTTTTAAAAAATAAAATTATTTAGTCAATTTATGTTGTCTCCCTCTGTAAAACGTTGAAGACCTTCTTCTTACTTAAAAACAATCAGGGGCAAACAACACAGATTGTCTGTGGAGATTCTCAGTCATCCAAGTCCTGGTTGTCCTGAAGGTGCTTTTCCAAAAGGCCACTGGACTTCCTAGGTTTTTCCTTGAAGATGTTTCGCTTCTCATCCAAGAAGCTTCTTCGGTTCTTCAGTTCAGCTTCTGAAGAACTGAAGCTTCTTGGATGAGAAGCGAAAGCGTCTTCAAGGAAAAACAAAGAGAGTCCAGTTGCTTTTCGATAAAGCACCTTGGGGACAACACAGATTGTATTAGGAATTGGAAAATGGAAATCTGTATATTGGGAAAAAAAATTTCCTATATTGGGTGTGTGTGTGTGTTTTACTTTGATTTGCATCCTCACCACCACCACCACCACCCCAATGAAACAAAGGAGCCAAGAAAATTTGTGTTTCTGTGACTGAAAGATAGAACAAGGTTGAAGAGCCACGGAGCGGATGACAGCTGTTGATTTTCATCCAATGTGGATGGATCCTCTTTCAACGCAAGTTTATCTCCTAAAGGCATTGATAGAGATTGAGTGACCCTTGATACGGCCATCGCTTTGTCTGATAGTTGTAAGCAGGAAGGAGGAGGATCTTGACGGAAACATACAAGAACCCTAACCTAAGCCAAGGGCTGAAACATGTTTTCAGACCAGAACAAAGAGATAACACTTGGAAGCACAGCAGGCAGATGGCTTCCTGAGTCACTGGAGTACAGATAGTCCTCACGTTAAGCCTGCCCACACAGTTGTAACTCACGATGGTTGTAAAGCAGGTCAATCATAATTGTTAAGTGAACCAACGGTTCGCTATGGGTGGAAGTAAATGCTAGTTTTGGGCAAAACCATTGTAAAACATGGCCACATCTTGGTGGGATTAGACCAAGGGTCTCAAACCCCCGGTCCGTGGACCGGTACCAGTCCATGGCATGCCAGCAACTGGTCCGCACAAACAAGCAAAGCCCCATCCGCGGGATGCAGGCAGCACACAAAAACACGCACACTCCGGTCCGTGGAAAAACCTCTCTCCACGGAACCGGTCCCTTGGGGACCTCTGGATTAGGCAATAAATGTGATCCGGTTGTTAAGCACCCAAAGTACAGTCATACAATATTGGAGGATAGGGGGAGGCAATCAGTGGTGCTTTGAATCCAGATTGTAAGTATTCTTAGGTAGTCCATAAAAACTTTGAATGGTCACTAAGTAACCAGTCATCAATGAGGACAGTGACAGTGAGGACAATCAACCAGTGGAACAGCTTGCCCCCAGAAATCGTGGGTGCCCCATCACTGGAGATTTTAAAGAAGAGACTAGACAATCACCTGTCTGAGGGTGTAGGTTCTCCTGCTTAAGTGGGGGGCTGGACTAGAAGACCTCCAAGGTCCCTTCCAGCTCTATTCTATTCAAATCAAAGACTACCTGTATAAGAGGGAGATCCAGCACAATCAGACGCATAAGATTCTGTTTTTATAGCCATTTTCAATAAAAGTACTTTTAGCCTTCCCTGTGGAGTTGATCTCGTGATCTGGTCTACCTAGAAGGGCTGACAATAATCCAGTATTATTTAAGTAAAATTTAGCTGCCACATTTCTACCATATATAAACAGATAGATCTATTTAAACAGGTTTTAGAGATCACTCTTCCTTGTGGACCGTGATCAAGCCTTTTGGTGGGTGCAATATAATTTTTTTTAAATGATATATGGTGGACTATTGCATATTTCAGCCAGAGAGCAAAACTTACCCAGAAATGCTCGGATTATAAAGCAGGGCAAGGAACTCTTTTCTGAAATATTCCAAATGCTTTGGTTCCAAGAGGAAGTATTCATCCAGACCTAAGAGAGTAAAACGACTTTTGCCTTCCCAGTGCTTAGGAAATGGATTGGAATCTTTTATTTTTCCAAGTTAATTATTTATTATAAGACACAAATAATTCATTCTAGAATGACACGTTAGCTGGATACAATGGTATTTATACAATTCAAACTTTAGATAATCTTAAGGGCATAAGAAAAACAAAAGTTTGTATTAATGTTAACTGTATTTTTAACAATGTTATAATGCATATCAAGTTGCTTGAAGTGTGCAATGAAAGCTAAAGCAGGGCCTTGATAGACTATTGCAAAGTGCTTGAAATTATTTTGCAATGTGTACTGTAAGAAAGGTTTCTATTTTCAGCTCAGTCTAAGGTCTGAGCTGTATTGTTCTTTACTGTTGTTTATAAATGTCAAAAAGAACAAAAGGAAAAGGGGGGAAAATAATGGAAAAAATAAAAGAGGCTGCTTGGAAGCGTTGATAGATATTTGATTTCTAACTTTCCCCTTCTGCATGCAGCACTCTGACCCATTTGCAGCAATTTTAAAGATTACTGTGTTTGCATTTGCCTTGCTGTGTGATGCATATACAGGTAGTCCTTGACTTAGGACCACAATGGAGCCCAAAATTTCTGTTGCTAAGTGAGACAGTTGTTAAGTGAATTTTGCCCCACTTTATGACCTCCCTTGCCACAGCTGTTAAGTGAATCACTGCAGTTGTCTATGCAGATTCTCAGTCATCCAAGTCATGGTTGTCCCAAAGGTGCTTTTTCAGGAGGCAACTGGACTGGGAGAAGAAAGGGGGAAAAAGAAATAAGGAAGGAAGGAAGGAAGGAAGGAAGGAAGGAAGGAAGGAAGGAAGGAAGGAAGGAAGGAAGGAAGGAAGGAAGGAAATCCAGTTGCCTCCTGAAAAAGCACCTTTGGAACAATCACTACAGCTGTTAATTTAGTAACACGCCTATTGTGAATCTGCCTTTCCCATGGACTTTGCTTGTCAAAAGGTGATCACGTGACCTTGGGACACCTGCAACCGTCATATCTACGAGTCAGTTGCCAAGCATCTGAATTTTAATCATGTGAACCATGGGAATGTTGCAATGGTTGTTTAAGTGTGAAAAATGGTCATAAGCCATTTTTTTCCCAGTGCCGTTGTAACTTTGAACGGTCGCTAAATCAACTGTTGTAACTTGAGGACTATCTACCTAGAGGCCATTTGGGCTAGGAAATGGATTGGGATCTTGAAGTTCTACAAACCTCTTGGGACTGGAATCTTGAACCCCCCTTTCCAGATTGTTCCCACTTTTATTCTCTAAAACAACCTTTCTGGATATTTGCCCCTTCTTCCCAACTAGTGTGTTTTTCCTGTCTTTTAGAATGGATTTATTTTTTAAAAAAAAAATGTTTGTAGACCTGAAACAGAGGAAGATACCCCAGGCTCTGACTCTCAGCCAAACACATGATGTCATCCCTCTCGCTATTCCTTCGCTAAATTGCCGTCTGCAGCTTCTCCTGCTTATGGAAATAAAATAAGGATTTCTAATGAAGGGAGGGCCGGGGTCCAATACTTTAATTGCCTATCAAACCTTGTGGGGAAAAGTGCTTCTTTCTTTCTCCCCCCCCGCCCCCCACTCTTTAAAGATTTTCACGTGAAGACAGCATGGTTGCAGGAAGTAATCTTGACATCTGGATTTTCTCTAATGGGTCCCAAGGTAATTGCTTGCTGGCATTTCCTGGTCAAGAAGCGCTTGGCACGGTTCCTGCATGAGGAAAAATTCTTCTCCAGAGTGAAATTAGTCTTCACGTGAGCTTCCACCCAAATGGCTTCTCGGAGAATGAGCGCAGGAGGTATTTGAAAGCTCAGCCTTGGTTACGTGATGCAATCCTTCCCCATCCCTCACCCCAAAGGACTTTAAAACTACAGTCTTCATGGCAATCTTTTAGCCAGATGTCTGGCAATACAAGTAGTCCTTGACTTACGACCGCAACGGAGCACAAAATTTCCGTTGCTAAGTGAGACATTTGTTCGGTGAGTTTTGCCTGACAGTTTTCTTGCTACAGCTGCTAAGTGAATCGCTGCGGTTGTTAAGTTAGTAACTATGAATCTGTGAATCTGTGAAGTGAATCTGCCTTCTTCTCCATTGACTCGGCTTGTCAGAAGGGCGCAAAAGGGGATCACGTGACCACGGGACGCTGCAACCGTCATAAATACGAGTCAATTGCCAAATGTCTGAATTTTGATCAGGTGAACAAAATGGGGACGCTGTGATGGTTGTAAGTGTGAAAAAATGGTCATAAGTCTCTTTTTTCAGTGCCTTTGAACTTTGGTCACTAAATGGACTGTTGTAAGTTGGGGACTACCTGTGTTATGGTAGAATTACTCTTCACAGGAATGGTATAATTTTATGGCAACCTTGCTTGGTTTGGCTCTTCCTAGCTGGGCTGGATTTGGGCCTCTGTCATGCCAAGGCAGCAGAGGGGTTAACTGCATTGGCTTGGGGGTGACCGGTCTGGCAGTCCAAGACATCTGAAGGGAAACAGCATAGGGAAGGTAGTGGTGGTGCAGTGGTTAGAGTGCAGTACTGCAGGCTACTTCTGCTGACTGCCGGCTGCCAGCAGTTCGATTCTCACCGGCTCAAGGCTGATTTAGCCTTCCATCCTTCCGAGGACGGTAAAACAAGGAGCCAGATTGTTGGGAGCAATATGCTGACTCTATAAACCGCTTAGAGAGGGTTGTAAAGCACTGTGAAGCAGTATATAAGTCTAAATGCTATTGCTATTATTCCAGGAGAAAAGCCTGTCCCTTGCGTGGCTCGGATACCAACATCCCGCCTCCAGTAAGGAGAGCCTCTTCTGAAAGCGAGCTCATCACTTGAGTCTCAGTATCAAATAAATATTAATGTGGGAAAAGCACTCAGCTTTCACCCTGAACTAAATCATAATGATCATTTGCAATTTTGACTCACTTGAGTTGCGTACGCTCAGCCACTCTAAGTCAGTCATAATATTGAACCGTGTAAAGAAAAATGTTTGGGGCCACCTTTGGCGTTAAAGAAATTCTACTGTATCCCTTTGAACGCAGTGAGCGCCACTCGGCTAACGCTGATTCAAGTATCTGTGTTAAGAGTGAAGCCACCTCTGGGCCAGATTAGTCGTTCTTTCGTCTTTTTTGTGTAATCAGCAGCAGGTCAGCCCTAGCCTTTTGCACACACTGTTTTTACAAATCCACAAGCTGCCATTTTCCCCCCGTATATGTATGAAAAATACATTCCAGTCATCTGGCAGAGCAATCCTACCAAATCCACGGAGGGAGAAACTTATCGCCCGTGAGCTATACCTCTGATGGCAAAAATGGGTATTTTTTCATGGACAATTTTCTGAGAATAATGGTCCTTCTTTCAGTGCAGAAAACGAGTTCAACAAGATCCTTTGACCCTCTAGAACAAGGGTCTTCAAACTTGGCCCTTTTATGACTCGTGGACTTCAACTCCCAGAATTCCTCAGCCAGGCACGCTGGCTGAGGAATTCTGGGAGTTGAAGTCTACAAGTCATGAAAGGGCCAAGTTTGAAGACCCCTTGCTCTAGAACTCCATCCTCAGAGTACATCTTTGATACTGCAATTAAATCAATGTAACCTCTGCTCAACAATTTGGCAAATGTTCATGTCCAAAGAATACCTGGATTATGTTCACTCTTCCCCTAGTCTTGAAGGACTTATTTGATGTGTCTTTATGTGTGTGAAATTTGTGTTGGAAATTTGCTAGAAGGCCACCAGATTCATCGATAGCTTTGATGTGCCAGATGTTTTAAGGAATTCATATGGAAAAGCATCTGCTCAGCTCCCAAAAAGTTTTTTTAAGAAGGGATAAGAGGAAAAGAACTTCCTTTTTCACAAAACCCTCAGCTTCCGTTTGTTCCTTCCCTCACAAAATATACAGACTCAATTCCCCCACCAGACATCTCCCGAATTGCACTTTTTCCTCTATTTTGATTGGTTGTAAGTCATTCCAGAGGGTCAGGTTTGGTGAAAGAAGTAGGTTTAAAAATGGAAGAAATAAATAATCCAAACCTCCTGGAAAAGTGTAGTTTGCAGAAGCCAATTTGTTTAACTTTGGTTTTACATTGCTATTATTTGGTAATTATGCCTCTCTCTCTCTCTCTCTCTCTCTCTCTCTCTCTCTCTCTCTCTCTCTCTCTCTCTCTCTCTCTCTCTCTCTCTCTCTCTCTCTCTCTCCCCCTCCCTCCCTCCCTCCCTCTCCCTCTCTCTCTCTCTCTTTTCTTTGCTACAAAGAGAGGGAAATAGTGCCTGGAGCCTCTGGAAAAGTTTTAAAAAGATCAAAAATTGACTTAGTTCTTTGAGGTGTTGCATTAAGGGCAAGTTTTACCCTTTAATCAAGGTTTTGCATTTTAGATGAGTCTTAATTCCCCATTTCCTTCCCTGCCCTGCCCATCCCTAGAAAGATAAATATATGGTATGATCTCATCCTATTGTCACAGTAATGTGTCTTTGGGGATTTTAACCTTGTTCCACATTAAGATGACATCATCTTTCTACAGCCTGTAAATTGAAGCAGAGTCTCCTGCCTTTGTCTGCAAAACCTGTGCTAGCACACTGGCAGCTCCCGTGCTTGCCAAATCCACTGACTGCAGAGTGCCCATTTAGCTCATCCCTTTTAACTTTAATGTTTGGAGGCAAAGGGAGGAGGTGAGACAGTCTGTTGACTCTCCTAGACTGGGGTTTTGTTAATGAATTGTCTCCTATAGGCAAGTTATTTGCTTCAGGAGTTCAAGGCCTGGTTTAGAGATGGGGATAATTAGCTTCCTTTCTCAGGGTAGGTACTTATTCATGGCAGTCGTAGATGAGCCTTGTAGAAGAGCCCAATCCTCTTTCAACCCTGTCTTTGGGGACCTCAGTTGAAAAAAGATCTGCAGGTGTAAAATTAAACCTAGAAGGGGAAGGTCTTAATATTGATGAGGGTGAAGGTTCGTTCTCCGAGCTTCTGGATTGGATTCTGAACGTTGTCATTACCTTCGCCCTCACCCTACACCTGAGCTACAGATATTTGCCACTATTGCATTGTAAGTCGATCTCTCCCTTGAAATTGATTGATTGATTGATTGCATGCCGTCAAGTCATTTTTGACTTTGAGCAACCCACAGGGATAGGTTTTCTCCATCATGAACTATCCTTTATCTGTTCTTTCAAGTCTCCCAATGGCATACTTATCACCACTGTAACTGAGTCCATCTTGCTGCTGGTTGTCCTCTCTCCATCCACTTTTCCCAGCCTTTTCCATAGAGCTGGATCTTTGTATATTATATCCGAAGTAGGGGAATTTGAGCATGGTTATTTGAGCCTTGAGTGAGAACCCTGGGTTGATTTATTTGACGATCTTCCTCTCCATAATTGGGATGACATCATCAAGCAGGCCTTTGATAGAAGACTATAATGTGTTCAGGCACATTTGGAGAGAGAGAGAGAGAGAAAGAGAAAGAAAGACATGAGAGAGAGAAAGAGAGAGAGACGGTTTGGTGTAATGGTTAAGGCACCAGGTTAAAAACCAGGAGACTGTAAGTTCTAGTCTGGTTTTGGGCACAAAGTTAGTTAGGTGACTTTGAGCCAATCACTCACTCTCAGCCCTAGGAAGAAGGCAATGGCAAACTACTTTTGAAATCTTGCCAAAAAAACCTACAGGGATTTTTCCAGGCTGTTGCCAGAAGCCAAAAACTGACTTGAAGGCGCACATACATGGACACACACACAAACACGAGAAGAGAGAATTTCAGTTCATGTCAATTTCATCCAGATCTTTTCATTTTTCATTCATCTTTTGTCCTTTTTCAGCATATTTTTTTTTTAAATGAAGCATTAATCTTTCTTCCACAAAACATGCATTTGAATATATTTTATTCTCAAATCTTTAGCTACATATTTTTGGTTTGAGTCAAAAATGTTATTCCAAAGCTTGAGAGCAGGCAAACATTTAATGATAATTGTGTTTCAATTCTTGTATTTTTCTAGAAACTGCAAAATTGGCTTGTTGGCTTAAAAAGGCAGATTAAACCTGACTGTGAGAGTCCCTGAGGTGAAAAATTGATTTCAAATTGATTGGCAGAGCTCTGGATGTTTCGCAGTAGATTGGTAAATAATTCTGATTTCTAATAGCTATAGCAATTAAAAACATGTTTTATCCTCCCCAAATTCTAATGCTGAATTTTTAAAAAAGTGGAATAACTATTTTAAAATTTAATTTGTTTATTTTTGTAGTAAGAATGAAGAATTGATGTTCTTTGATTCAACCTCAAGTTCAAGGTTTAGCATTCTTTAATTCAAAATTCATGCTTTTGCTGTTGGCTACAGTTGGGAAATCTTGCAGTTCTAATAAAAAGCAAAGTTAATACCATCAGCTTCAAGCCTGGCCATTCTTGTCTTAAACTATAAAGACATTAAAAACTAAAACTAGCTCAAAATAAGTCAGGAAGGCAAGGTTAGTCAATTCATTTCGAGGCCATTCAAATAAATGCCTCAACAATTTATCTGCTCAAATAGTGGAATTGGAAAGGACTAGAAACAATCTAATCCAGCTCTCTACAATGGGTCAGGAAAACCGTTAAACTATCTTTTTATCTTTCTAAAAACCTCCAGAGGTGGAGAATATTTCCCTGTTCTACAGATCTTACCATCAGTGAAGATCAGAGTTTTAAAAGTGTGGTACCACAATCCAGTGTAGATTGTAGTTGTAAGCTTCGTAATCTCCTTTTCTCCCTTTTCCCACACTATTTCTCCTCCCTCTCTCTCTCTCTCTCTCTCTCTCTCTCACATGGGGGGGAAGCCTATGCAGAAAAATTAGAACAAATAACCTTGCACTCTTTAGACTTACGATGGTTTTCCTTTTCTCTTTACCTACCAATTTATTCTGCAAACAGACACATATTCCTAAGATGCTGATTAGTTTATTCATTCGAACTGTATCCTCCGCTAGACCTCTTTCTGATCATTCTTCGTTCCCCCCAACCTTCTCTTAACGTCTCTTCCACCAGGTGTTTGTCACCTTCCTCTTTTTTCAGAGAGGGTTTATTTATAGTTGCTCCTTTTTCTTTAGCAAGGTTAGTGGTTCAGGTAGAAATTAAAAGCAGTAACAACTTTGGTGAACACGAGAGTGTGTTCCCCCAATTCTCCCGCCTGTGCAAAAGGGTTGACATTGCAGTTGTCAAAGGCTTTCTGAGTAGAACATCCCAAGTTCAAGTTTCTGATACCTCTAATTAAAGCAGGGATGAGGAACTTGGCTTGTCCAATGTTGTTAGGATACGCTGCCCATCATCCCCATTGCTGGTCTCCTTTGTTGTTGTTAGTTGCGAAGTCGTGTCCGACCCATCGCAACCCCATGGACAATGTTCCTCCAGGCCTTCCTGTCCTCTACCATCTTCTGGAGTACATTTAAGCTCACGCCTACTGCTTCAGGGACTCCATCCAGCCACCTCATTCTCTGTCGTCCCCTTCTTCTACTGCCCTCAATCTTTCCCAGCATCAGGTTCTTCTCCAGTGAGTCCTTCCTTCTCATTAGGTGGCCAAAGTACTTGAGTTTCAACTTCAGGATCTGGCCTTCTGAAGAGCAGTCAGTGTTGATCTCCTCTAGGACTGACCGGTTTGATCGCCTTGCAGTCCAGGGGACTCGCAGGAATCTTCTCCAGCACCATAGTTCAAAGGCTTCAATTCTTTGGTGCTCAGCCTTTCTTATGGTCCAACTTTCTCAGCCATACATTGCAACTGGTCTCCTACTAAGCTGTAAATCCAAGCTGTAAGTTCAGAAGAAGAACGTGCAGGCAGTCCTTGAGTTAACAATAGTTCGCTTAGTTACCGTTCAAAAGTGACTTATGAACATTTTTCACACTTATGACTGTTGCAGCATCCCCATGGTCACGTGATCAAAATCCAGATGCTTGGCAACTGGCTCCTATTTATGACAGCTGCAGCGATTCCCTTTTGCGACTTTCTGACAAGCAAAGACAATGGGGAAGCCGGATTCACTGAACAGCCGTGTTACCAACTTACCAATTGCTGTGATTTGCTTAACAACCGTGGCAAGAAAGGTCACAAAATGGGGCAGAATTCACTTAACAGCCATCTCACAGCGCCAGAAACTTTGGGCCCAGTTGCGGACGTAAGGCAAGGACTACTTACATCCCATGCTTAACATGGCCCCGGGTTGATTCTTCTTCACTGCGATAAGAAGTTAAACCATTCCAGTTTAATGTCAAGGCCATGAAAAAAAGTTTCTCCCATAAAAATGAAACCTATCAGCCAACAAATGAACCTTGGGCATTGTCAGGCTTGCTTGTTAAACTGGGACTGATAAAAAGTCTCATCTGTCTCACATATGTTGGGTTAATTTGAGTTAACGGATGATTGTGTACGCAGTAAACATCAGTGTTTGTGAACATCAACTTTTGGGATGGAACCAAAGCTTGAATCCAAGGCAGCATCCACTTTCCCACAGTGACTAGTCAGATACCCCCTGGAAGCCCACAAGCATGGAATTAAGTCAAGAGTTCCCACCACACCCCTTAATTGTCTGAACAGAGCATCTGTTTAACTTACATTTGTTTTGCCAGTGTTTGTGCTCCTTTCTGCACCGTGCAAGACTTTTATACATTTAAAGGGAGTAACGTCCCCTTTATGGCTTCCAGGCTGTTTATCCATGTTCCCAACACCTTTCTGGGTGCGTCCTCAGACTTCTGCCCCTGTCAGCCTTCAATATTTTAAAAAAAGAAGGGTTTGGGATTTTTTTTGGAGGATGGAAGATAAAGTTGGCTGGCACGCTTTAAAACAACGCATTGTCCATCAGCTTCGTCTTGATTTCTGAGAATGCCTTTGAACTCCAGTTAACCCCAGAGCGAGTTATAGAAATTAAAAATGATGGGTGACAATTCAGCAGGGATTTATTTGGAAGGGTGCCCGCCCGCCCAGAAGACAAACGGAAGCAAATGTAACAGGGAAGGCTGTGCCAGAAGGGAGGTTAAAGGGGTGACAGGTAACATTTTGGTAATTAGCATTTTATAACTGCCCCTGTTTTCTGTGGCGTTCGCAAGCACATCTAACCCCCAGGCAGTCTGGAATCAACGGAGCCAAGGCCTACCCTGCCACTTGTTTTTCCTCTGGTTTATTGCATCTGTCGAGACATAGATGATGTAGCCAAATACGATATAAACATATAGAAGAATAGGTTTATGCATTGAGCAAGAGAGTGGTTGAGAAGGAACGAATTGGGGGGGGGGGAAATCAGTAATTCATAGGGATGATATTTTGGCCCAAGCAACTTCCGAAAGACCTGATAGAAGAAGAAAGGAGTCTTGTTCTTCTTGATGAATGAAGTCAATTAACAAAGTTTGGGAGCACCCAGAATCTGACACAGCTCAAAGTCTACCGGAGTTTTTCAATTGTTGGAAGTTCAGTAAAATGGTCCCCATTGTTTGGCCCAGCCACATATCCTAAGAACTCGGCATTGAGGAAGTGAGCTGAAGCTCAAAAAGCTTGTGTCACAAAAGATTTTATTGCAGTCCTTAACCGGCACAGAAAAAACCCTTATGCCGTTTAATAACATTTGTTAATTGGAAAAAGTACTACTAGGCTCTTTCTGATTTTTGGCTATCATAGACTAACATGATTCTCTTCATACCATGTTTGTATTGCTCTGTCTGTCCATTCATATCTATCTATCTATCTATCTATCTATCTATCTATCTATCTATCTATCTATCTATCTATCTATCTATCTATCTATCTATCTATCTATCTATCTATCTATCATCTATCCATCCATCCATCCATCCATCCATCCATCCATCCATTGAAAACAATTGCCCAGGCTTAGCTGTTCCAAAGGCCAATGAAAATAGCTTACTTGTGTGTGTGTGTGTTTGTTGTTGTTGTTGTTGTTGTTGTTTTACTCCATATCTGAATAGCCAGCTTGGGGAGCTACATTCCAGGCCTCAGAGAAATCTAAATTGGATTACCTGGATTGAATTCAATTTTCCATTTGATTTTAATTATGATTAAACATGGTGGATCTGATTACTTTCCCTCAAGACAAAGCTTACCATTTGAAAGCAAACTGTGGGCACCCTCAGGCTATGCACTTTTGATTTGCAGCTGTTTACACGTAGGTCCACAAGTTATTACTCCCTCCTACTAGCTGTTCAAATAGCTGGGATTAAATTAGCAAATTTTGGTGCTTTTGGAGATGGACTTCTAAATGGGGGTTCAGGGCCTGGCAACTATCATATGAGAGACGGGGGGGGAGGAAGGGGGAAAGAGAGAGAGAGAGAGAGAGAGATTCTATCTATCTCCCTCTCTCTGATCTTGTTCCTATCGAAGAGAAGGAAGAAAACTGGGGGGGGGGGAGAAAAAAACACAATAGTGAGAGTATGATAAACAAGGGTTTTTTCTTTTTTTATGACCATGGAGCCCTCAGAGGCTACCTTGTGTTCTTAGCCCAGACAGCATAGCTACTCAGCAATTATTTTTTCTGCCTAATGTCTAAGCTCAGTTGGTATCAATGAAGCCTATTTTGCAGGGGGCACTGAGGGGGGGGACGACTGCTCCTGTGTTCCTCCATCTCTGTGGCCCCCTTGGGGAAACTGGTCTAGATTGGAAGCTATTTTCATAGGCGGAGAATTTTCAAGGAAGGAGGAGGGGGGAGAGGTTGCTGATGGGGTGAGTGAACCACAATTCCCAAGGTTATAGCCAAGTTTAAAATAGCCTCTGCTGTTGTCAAAAGGCTTGATTGCTATGGGAGTGCTGTGTAAATGTCTGGGGTTGGAGTTGCTGATTGGAAGGAGATATTCCTGCTTGTGTTGGCTACGGTCATAGCCATTTCTGTCTCTTCGGCATACTGTGAAACGGTGTTGACGTCTGTCAATGGCCTGAACAAATGACTGCAGCTTTCTGAGTCGCATTTTCAGAAGCGGTTTGCCATTTCCTCCTTCCTAAGGCCGAGAGAGAAAGACTGGTCACCCAACTAGCTGCATGCCTAAGGCAGAACTAGAACTCCCAGCTTCCCAGCTTCTATCTTATCCCCCTTAACCGCTTCGCCAAATTGGGTCTCCTTTTACTTCCGCCCACATCTCCAGCCACAATGATGCCCTTCAGCTAAAGCCTCCCTCTAGTCTAGGCCAGCTTTTGAGGCTTGTATGTTTGCATAGTTTTCATGGCAATAATAGGACATTATTTGCTCTCAGACAGTTGACCCAACAGCTGGGCTTCCCTGGCAGTCTCCCATGTACATATCCCAAAGGTGCTTTTCCAAAAGGCAACTGGACTTTCTTAGTTTTTTTCCTTGAAAGCATTTCATTCCTCACCCAAGAAGCTTCTTCAGCTTTGACTGAACGACATACCCTCCGAGTATTCTAACCACCAGATATAGAATACAAGAATATAAGTCCTTCCATTCCCCACCATTCAGTCAGAACGGAAGAAGCTTCTTGGATGAGAAGCGAAACGTTTTCAAGGGGGGGAAAAACCCCAAGAAAATCTAATTGCCTTTTGGAGAAAGCACCTTTGGGACAACCGTGACCTAAACGATTGAGAATCTCCAATAGACATTCTCCCCATATACATACTAACCAGATCTGGCCCTGTTGAGCTTTTTACAAAGTCAGATAGGAATCAATTTGGAGGGTGGGGGGGTGCATTTGAGTCAGTCTTGATTCCTGGCAATGGCTTGGATGGGTCCCTGCAGTTTTCTTGGCAAATGTTTTCAGAAGTGGTTTGTTCTTGCCTGCTTCTTCCTAGGCTGACTGGCCCAAGGCAACTCAAGTGGCTTCATGCCCAAGGCAGGACTAGAATCTATAGTTCAACCACTACCCCATACTGGCTGCTCCTTGACCCTTGGCGGAGACTAAATATGCTAGCTGGAGTCAATTCAGCCATTGCTCCAAAAAAAAAAGTATCATTGGCTCTATAACGATCAGGAGAGAAGGAAGAGGTTTAGTCAGAAATGTGGCACGGAAACTGAGACCTTTGGAATTAGCAACAACCTTTGCATTTTGTTGCTGGATGCTAATAATTTCAATATGTTTTAAAGATACTTTTCTGGGTTTCATCTTCTTTCGACTGGTAAGGAGCTGGATTGTACTATATTTGGATTTTGGTCTCCAAAAATGCCCCAAGCTACCCTTGACAGCAAATTGCACACTTAAATCCTTATTGGCAGCCTTCTGATGGGCTACATTTAAAATTTGGCTACCTTGAGTTACCAAGATCTGCTGGAAAACACAGCAGGAATTCCATCTGGATGATTCTCCAGGCTGTGGATGAAAAGGGGTGATTAGTAAAATCAAAACCTCCTCCTTTTACTGCTACTTCAATGTTCCCATCGCAGTTATGAAGTAGAACTTATTGGCTGGCTGAAATTAGTTTCAGTCAGTCCATCAAAAGGGGTTACATCTGCTTACTTTCTAAATAAATCTACTGTATGTTTTAAGAAACTTTCTGCTCTTATCGATTTGTGTCATTAGTTTGAAAAATAGAAAATCAAGAGATCATGAATATTATCTACCATTTAATAATAATAATAACAACAACAACAACAACAATCTAGTCCAACCGCCTGCTCAGGCAGGAAACCCTATACCATTTCACACAAATAGTTGTCCAATCTTCTTAAAAACGTCCAGTATTGGAGCATTCGCAACTTCTGGAGGCAGGTTGTTCCACTGATTAATTGTTCTCAGCATCAGGAAATTCCTCCTTAGTTCTAGGTTGCTTCTCTCCTTGGTTAGTTTCCATCTGTTGCTTCTTGTCCTGCCCTCTGGTGCTTTGGAGAATAGGTTGACTCCTTCTTCTTTGCTGCAGCCCCTAATAGTTTCAATGCAAGAAACTATTAGAATGGCTTTGGAAAGAGCTATTATTGAAGGTATGTTACTAAAGACAAGTCAAGATTATGGGAAGTTGTCTACACAAATTCTCATATATCAGCCTGACAGGCATCAGCCTCAACTTAATGAGACTTAACTATTTTTTTTCCCCCAAAAGTGTCCTACAAAGTCTAAATCTTTTCTTGGGTATTGATAATGATGTTATCTTAGCTGCTACTATTGGTATTTTTTCTTTTAATGAGCTGTAGATGTGTACTGCAGGGTCCTGTATCTTGCCCTTTTTTTAGGATAGCATCCCAAATTGGCTACAAGCCATGCAAACAATTGTAAATAAAAACAGAACAAATCATACTTAAAAACAACTGGGCAAGGGTTAATCGTCTTGTGGGATTTGGGAGGGGGGAGAGTGGAGGGGCCTAATCCAGTTGAGAAGGTTGTATGATGTCTTTTTCCTGCCTTTGTCATCCCTCCAATGTTTTATTTAGCTGGGGGAAGGGAAAGTAAGGTATTTCCTGAAAGTAATTTATCTTTAAAATGGAAGGTCAGCGTAGATTAGTTGAAAATACAGTCATGGAGGAAGACAGGGGGTTCCCCCCCCCCTTGCCTAATCTTTCAGTGCTGCTATATGTGTTGATTGAACAATTCACTATTTTACTGGATAATTGCTGGAAATGAACAGGAGCTTGGAACAAAAATACCGGGAAGTGTATGATAAAAAATAAAGTACAGAGATATACCAGCAGAGGGAGTCCAGCCCTCATTAACTAAATGAAGAAATTTAGTTAATAAATTTAGTTAATAAATGTAGATGGACCCAGGTAAATTAATGCTTCTGGTGCTGTTGCATTATCAGTGTGCTGCTGACACTGTAGTGCGGTTATTAGCTTCAGGTAAAACGGAATAATGCACACGGATCAAGCGAAAGAGATGGGGGAAATATTGGTAGTTGTGAAAAGGAAGGCGGTCTTTAAATGCTGGATTACCACTTTCCTACAACCATCCTGAAACCGTCTCCTCAGATGCAAATCCCACTGAAAGCAGAGAGATTCACCCCACCGGTTAAAATGGAGCAGCAGTGGAGAAATTGAGGCCCTCCAGATGTTCAAGAGAACAGCTCTTGAGTATCTGAGAACACAAATGAACGGTGCACAGGTAGCCTCTGACATATGGGCACGTGGCTGCAAGATGCTGCAAACGGTGTTGCCGAGGTCGGAAGCTTGGTCATTTGATTGCAGAAGAAACCTGACTGTCAAAACTTCAAATCCAGGTGAATTGGGTGAATCGTAAGTCTAGGACTACCTGGACAGTTAGAAGAAGTGGGAGTTTTCGACGCTTTGATTAGAGCATCTTGGGGTCCAAAACAGACTGGGTTACACAATAGCCTCTCCATCTGCTTTTGAGCATCTGTGCCAACCCTGTTGCATTTGGCAAGTCTGAAAAACCATCATCTTTGGTCAGACCAGTTTGACTGGTTGGGAATTGTCCTTCAGCTGGCATCTGGAGAGATGCCAATTGCCCGCTTGCAAGATATTCTGACCTAGCCATTTTTATTTATTTGTTTATTTAGCGTATAGCAATGTTACATCATCCAGGAGAGTACAAGGCTAATATAGTTTGGCTGCCTGTTTGCTAGTCCTGTTTTGTTCACGATTGTGTGCTTTCCAAGGTACACCATAAGAGGTGAGCTAGCTCTGTACTGACCTGGCAATAAAGAGGGCTTAGATACCAAATGATGCTCCAGAGATCTTCTGAGGAGGCTCACCATTGGTCCCTGTAGACCAAGGGTCTTCAAACTTGGCCCTTTTATGACTTGTGGACTTCAACTCCCAGAATTCCTCAGCCAGTGTGCCTGGCTGAGGAATTCTGGGAGTTGAAGTCCACAAGTCATAAAAGGGCCAAGTTGAAGACCCCTGCTGTAGATTGTTATTGTCAACAGTGATCTGATCTAGACCTAAGCCTATGTTTCTTCAATAAACTATAACTACAGCAATCTGGTTGATGTGAACCCAGCGTTTGAAGCTTGCTTGACAAACCTTAGTTTGGTACTAGGAGTGGATTCAGCTATGGATTGGCAACCGGGCACCTCGTTCTCCTGCAGGATTATTATTATTATTATTTCAGTCCTAATTCGAGACGCCAAGCAATAAATCTTTCTTTATACAACTCACAGTTCTTCCCAATGTCTGGTTGCTCCTTATTGAATTGCGTCTGTTGTTTGAGATAGAATCTGCATCTCGGGAAGAGCCGCATAAGCAGATCTGCGAAAGCTCAAAGGAACGAAAATCTCACTGGCTTACAAGTTTAAATATTTTCGTTAGTCATGTATGATCTAAATGGGGAAAAATGATACTTATGTGTCTCTGCGTATGTATGGCAGGGGCTGTGCAGGCTTTGAACATGAATCAGAAACGCATCAGCCTGACACAAAGCACAGTTCTGGTACGAATTCAAACAGCCACAACTGTTTTGAATTTCCACGCTAGTCTAAAAAAAAAAAATGCTTTAAGGAGTGGATGCTATAAAACAACCCTTAAAGCAGAAACGGCTTGTTTCATAAATTGCAGAGGGCTGCTCTACCTGGGAAAGGGCTGAAGCACTTTTCCAGATCTTTGCAATTTATGCTTGGCCCTAAAATTTATTTTATGTGATAAACAGAAGGTGATTATTGCTTACCAGAGGATGAAACAGCCAGACAGGGCTATTTATAAGCCTGTGAAAATCAGCACTGCTTGCTGTTGACTTAATAGTCTAAAAAAATGCCATCTTCCAGGAGACACTCTGACTCCTGACTCCCCCAAGGAACCTCTTTTAAATACAACAATGTATTTCACAGGCTTAGCATTATCACATCTGGGCTGCATAAATCCACCTGACCACTAGATGGCAGCCACGTTTGGACTGTCTATGATTTCTGCTGCCTTTGGTGGTTCTCCCGATGCTTGCTAACCAGGTTTGGTAGCCTGTTAAGAGACCCATCCTTACAAAGCGGCCATCTTCTCTGCCTCTTGGACTTTTATAATGATCACCCACCTTACAGTTACAGTTTTTAGAAGGTTCAAAAGCTTGATTTGATTGAAGGCTGTGAATCGTCATAAATATGAACCAGCTGCCAAGCATCCAAATTTTGATCACTTGATCGTGGGGATGCTGCAGAAGTTGTAAGGGTGAAAAGTGGTCCTAAGTCATTTTTTCAGTGCAGTTGTACTGTAACTTTGAACCGTCATTAAACGAATGGTTGTAAATCGAGGACCGATTTGTTTTCATTCATTTTTTTAAAAAATATATTTTCTAGCTTTTTATCACTTTTATAGACTCTGATGTATCTTTTCTGCTTTTTAATTGAGTATATCCCACCTTCCTTACCCTGGTCTATGACCATAATCTAGACCTGATGTCATTTGATTCAATTCTATGCTGTGTACATTGTCCAGAATAATAGGGGTCGTGTAAAATGCTGTTTTTTTTCTCTCTCTCTCTCTTTCCTATTGTGGTCCTTGCTGACCCCTGGAAATCAGCTGTTCCTGTTATGAATGATAAGCATGTTGACTTGTAGCTGGACTATCCCAGGAGGAAGTGAAACCAGAAACTTATGAAATATGCTAGTATTTAGAGATACTTGACTGCCCAAAGGAAGCTCTTGATTAACCTAGATACAAATCATTGTCAGACGCTGGTATATGTGAAGGAAAACTGGGTTTTCCTTTTGCTTCACGTCCTGAGAATTCTTTTCACAGGTCCAAATTAACCAAGGAGATGGGCTCTATCCTGATACTGGTTGGCTAGGTCTATCACCTGAAACCCTGGTTTCACTTAAGCCAGGGGTGTCAAACCGCGGAACGGATGCGTCATGCCAAAACCGCACCCACCCCGTCGCCGGCAATGGGGGAAAAAGTTGCGATACGTCACGACACGTCACGTGACGTTGCGAGTTTGACACCCGTGACTTAAGCCATCCTTGGCTGGGAACATATAACATTCTAAGCCAAAGGCAAACATCACATTATGGCTTAACACAAGCTAACCAGCTGTGTCACTGAGCTGTGAAGCAGATTGTAAGTGTCTAGTTAGCAATCAGCCCAAGGCTGGAATGCAAAGGACCTAGCTAGCCGGTTGCTGTGGAACCTCCACGATGTAAATTGTACTGGTGTCTTTGTATCGGGCTGGTTGAAATGAGATGGTCCCTATTGTGCCCTCTTAATGAGATTCTTCTGGAGAATTTTCTGGCCACCACACAGAACTCTCTAATGAGCTTGATAATCAGTTAATCTTGCACTACAGTAATATATATCCCTGATGCTGTGCCTTGTCCTTAGTATCCGTGTTTATAAAAACATGCATGGGTGTAGAGCAGGGGTCTTCAAACCTGGCCATTTTATGACTTGTGGACTTCAACTCCCAGAATTCCTCAGCCAGCAATGCTGGCTGAGGAATTCTGAGAGTTGAAGTCCACAAGTCATAAAAGGGCCAAGTTTGAAGACCCCTGGTGTAGAGGATTCTATGGATTCTAAGCCTGTAGAAGTACCTTTTTAGATCCTTCTCTTGATAGGAAAAATAAAAAGATCTTTTAGACTCCAGATGCCTGGATTCATATGTTGAGGGATATTTATTTAATTTATATCCGTCTTTATTGTTTTTATAAACAACTCAAGGCGATGAATATATCTTAATATTCCTCCTATTTTTCCCACAACAACAGCAACAACCTTGTGAGGTGAGTTGGGCTGAGAGAGAATGACTGGCCCAAGGTCACCCAGATGACTTTCCTGGCTAAGGCTGGACTTGAACTCATGGTCCTCTGAGTTTTAGCCTGGTGCCTTAACCACTAGATCAGGGGTCTTCAAACTTGGCCCTTTTATGGCTTGTGGACTTTAACTCCCAGAATTCCTCAGCCAGGCACAAGCCATAAAAGGGCCAAGTTTGAAGACCTCTGCCCTAGATCAAACTAGGTCTATGTAGTAAATAATAAATATCCACAGGTCTATGGCTTTCTCTGGAGTGTATAAGGAAGCAGAGAGACGGGAGGAAAAATCTCCTCTAATCTACTGATCGATGGCACTTTTCCTGAATCAGCTACTGCCAATAACTGTAGGTTTTCAATTTCTCAAAAGCCATCAATTTCAAGAAAACCCATCCTTTACTTTTAAGGAAAATGGCTTTTCTCCTTGATAGGGAGAAAAAGATCACTTTTACGGACAATATTTTGACCTGACTCATGTATTGTGCCAAGTCATAACGTAGTTGGTTTGGTTTCGGTTTGAGGTTGTGTGAAATGCTAGCTATTCTGGTTATGAAAACATGGCTTTATAACCTAGAGCATTTAGTTGCGTTCGAACATTTATTTGCAGCCATAGGTTTTAGCAAAATACATTTAAAATTACTGCATTCCCATCTGTTCCATACATCCGCTCGAATATTAACAGCCCTGTTTGTCAAGATGTGGTATCTTCCTTGCAGCCGTTGCAAACAATGCAACTTCGCTTATTGCAAACAATGCAACTTCGCTTATTGCAAACAATGCAACTTCGCTTATAACCTGGTATCTGATCATGACGATAATTAAACGATCCGTAGCTTCATACAGTGTGCAAACTGATTCATTGGCGCCTGTTGGAAATGGAGAACAAAAGGGAATGAGAGAGATGGATTATATTGTTCGTGTTGCTGCAATTCAGATTTTTCCTGTGGGCAGGTATGGAGGTCACACTTCAGGAAGTCCTGAAAGGGTATCACCATAAGAGCTCAAAAACCAGGAAGTGAGTAAGTGAGTGAGTAAGTGTGAGAGTGAGAGAGAGAGAGAGAGAGAGAGAGAGAGATAACAAGCGCCAGGAAAAACAGTGATGCTATGGACACATGTCAGAGTCTAATGAAACCAGAGGCTTTTTAAAGGGGGAAAGTGCATTTAAATAGGATAAGATCATCTCAGGAAAAGAATGCAAGGAGAAGCATGCTAAGGATCCAGCTTAAGTTACAAGTCTGACATTAGCAAAGCTGTCTTGGGAGTATGTGGCGCATGATGATGGCAGATGTGCGTTGCTCATGCTGCCCCGTTCACTCTAAAACCGAGGTAGACTTCTTTCTTTGGCTACACAGGAACACACAGAAGATGGACACTGCTCTGGCCTGTCGCAAACATCTAGTGGCTTAGCCTCTCCTCCTCATCCAGTAATGGGGGTGCAATGGCTCAGCGGTTAAAGACACTGAGCTTGTCAGTTGGAAAGCTGACAGCCCAAGCTTGAGACCCGAGTGCAACATGACAGGGTGAGCTCCTGTTCATTGTCTCAGCTCCTGCCCATCTAGCAATTCAAAAGCATGCAACTGCGAGTAGATTACTAGGTACCACTCCGGTGGGAAGATAACAGTTCCATGTGCCTTTGGCGTATAGCCATGCTGGCGACCTGACCACGGAAAATGTCTTCGGACAACGCTGGCTCCCTTGGCCCAGAAACGGAGATGAGCACCATGCTCTAGAATTGGACACGACTGGGCAGGGAAACCCTTTGACCTCATCCAGTGAAGCTGGGAAGTATTGTAATAGAATCTTGACAGTTGGTCAAAAGCCCTGTTCTACAATTGATACCTAATACAATCAAGGCTGAATTGTTTTGAGCTTCTTTCTCATGCTTTCTACTTTTTCAGGATCAAAGATGTTCATAAGATCTGGTGAAAAAGAAAACATCAAGAGGGTTGCTGTTATGGTGCATTGCACCAAAGAAACAGGCAGAGCTTTGATTGCGCTGTTGTGGATGCTATCCTGACCATTCCTTGCAAATTCCCCTGCCCAGGACTATGGCAGCTTCACATTCCCCAGAACATTCCATCACACATATAGAAATAAAATTATGCTGGGCATAAAGTATCTAATTCTGTCCTCCGTGACATGGGAGTTACTACACTTGAACAGATTCAGGCTCACCAGTTTAGGTCAGATGAACCAACTGTGTCTGGAAGCATCTCTTCAAAATTGATGGAGAGGTCAAGGCATATTTGCAACCTGAACCCTTTGTATGAAAAGATGTTTGGATGTTTCAACAAAAAAAAGTTGAATAGTGGATGTGGCAGTACCTGAAGACAGCAGAATAAAAAAGAAAGAACTGGAGAAGATGACAAAATGCAAAGACCTGCAAATAGGAATAGAACGACTGCAGCAAAAGAGAGCAAAGGTAGTACCGATAGTAATAGGTGCTTTGAGTGCAATCCCAAAACAACTGGAGCACCATTTCAACACCAGCGGCATTGACAAATTCAACACTAGTCAATTGCAAAAGGCAGCTCTACTTGAAACAGCTTGCATCCTGTGACGATACCATTAACATCATCAAACAACTTCCTGTCTCAGGTTCTTGAGACGGACTCGATAAGTGAATAAAAATGCCAAATCCAATCTAAATATCTGGCTGATTGTACAACCAAACATAATCTATTACACTTGTATGCTGCCCGATTCTCAGTGGCTCTGGGCAGCTCAAAACAGTAAAAAAAAAAAAATGCAATCAAATCAATAAATGATAAAGATAGAAGATAGCAAGCATGATGAAGCGACAGGTCTCCTTTCCCTCACCAAGGCCTGAGTGAAGAGCCAGATTTTCACGTTCTTCTAAGGTCATCTGGATCTTGTCAAGGAATCTTGTTCCAAGGGGCAGGTGCTGCTATGGAGAAAGTGCACTTTAGAGCAGTGGTGGCGAACCTATGGCACGCGTGCCAGAGGCGGCACTCAGAGCCCTCTCTGTGGGCACGCATGCACGCCGTCGCCCCAGCCCCACCTCCCCCTGTGGCCCCCTCCTCACCAGCAGCCCCCCGGAGGAGAATCGCCCTGAGCAGCGCAGCCAAGGACATGGCAGCCGGGCAGCGGGGACAAGACACTGCACTCGCGCCCCGTCACGCGCAGGTGATGCTGCAGGGCGTGGGCGGAGGGAGTGGCTGCCATGACGCTGCTGGGCTGCCTGGGCAATCTGTGGTGGGCTGTGGAGGCGGTGGGTGGCCCTGTGGGCAGGCGGGGTGGGGGTGGAGCGGGGACAGGCTGGGGGCAGGGGCGAAGTGGGGGCGGGCGGAGGGCAGGGTGGGGCTCGTTTTGGGGCATTCGGTCTCTAAAAGGTTCGCCATCACTGCTTTAGAGGGTCTTGAATGTGCTGATCACCAAATGTATTTTTCCATCCCTCGTTTATGATGGTTGACTCATGATCCAAAGACTTTGAATCTTGTCCATTGCTGCTTGTCCTATCACGTTGCATTTGCCTTCAACGCAGGCAGGTAGGTCATTTCTCATGAATCAGCGTGGTAGTTATGAGAGATGTTTCAGTCATGCAAAGATTAGGTGTGTCAGAAAAAGAGTCAAAGAATAGATGAACTTTTTGTGAACTACAGTTCAGATTTTGTAGCCCGAGTTACCTGGGATGATCTTTTGATAATTGTTGGTGTTTCGTCTGGCTGCCATGACACAGTTGGAACATTACGCTAAAAGATCTTTTGTGTGAGTGTGGAAAGGGGGATAGATTCTAGTTTAGAGAAGAAAAATACACAGCTTGCACACCACACATGGGCCTCATTTGAATTTTTGGACTCTCCAATGTGACAATATTAGGGTTCTGTCAAGAATGAATCAGAAATTTGCTACCAATCGGAGGAATATTCGGTTCGATCATGTTTTACAGCTTAGTATCCTTTTGATGTGTTTGCACCACAGTTCTGGGAGTTGTCTCATAGCTGGAAGGCCACCAGGATTGAGATAGATGGATAAATTATTTTCCAAGAATTTATTTTGTTTATTTTTCTACTTTTTGGTATAACAATCTGACCCCTCCCTTTCTTTCTTTCTTTCTTTCTTTTTCTTTCTTTCTTTTTCTTTCTTTCTTTCTTTCTTTCTTTCTTTCTTTCTTTCTTTCTTTCTTTCTTTCTTTCTTTCTTTCTTTCTTTCTTTCTTTCTTTCTTTCTTTCTCTTTCTTTCTCTTTTTCTTTCTCTTTCTTTCTTTTTCTCTTTCTTTTTTTCTCTCTCTCTTTCTTCTTTCTTCTTTCTTTCTTTCTTCCTTCCTCCCTCCCTTCTTCCTTTCCTCCCTCCCTTCCCCCCTTTCACCCTTCCTCCCTCCCTCTTTTGCCTAAATAATGATGCTACCTGCTCAGTCCTATCCCCCACAAGTTGAGCTTGTCTTACCTGCTGAGAAATAATATATGCATGTTTGTTTGAGACTTAATTTTTCCAATAAGCTAGGATTGTATCAGTCCTGTTGGTTGTTTGGCTAAACCTTTCCGAGAATTAAATTCTGGACAACATCCTGGATTGGAGAGACAGTTTATTATTCTGAAGCTGTAATGAGTAAGCTTTGACTTTGTTGTTATAATTTAAGTTCCAGGCTTTTATGATTCAGACTGTTGCAACCAAGGAAGCCTTGCTGAGAAATGACATCGCCATTACTTTAAAGATATAATGCTTTCTCCAAAAATTGTTGTCACTGTAAATCTTCCCCCAAAGGTGGGCCTAACAACTCAAACCTCCTGTTTTAGAAAGCTGTTTCCCAGAATGCTATCGTCCCCTTAAAGATAAAGAAAACCAAACACCCTTCTCACTTTTATTTTCCCTGAATGAAAACCCATCTGCCCTTTAACCCCTTGCCTGCCCAAAGCTGACATCAACATTTATGTAATCTATGCATTTCCGCAGTCTCCTTGCTTCCTAATCCCTCCCTATATTTTTCTTCTGTTTTGGACTGTCTCTGATTAATATATTCTGGTAACTGTTATGAGTTCTACGCTGAATGTTGTCATCTTTTATAGATAACTGGGAAGTCTTGGACCAGTCTTTTTCCTGGCCCAGGATCATTACCAGGTAACGTCTTCAGAAAGCATCAAGGACCCCTGACGAGATCCAGTTGCTCAGCAATAGAGGACAGGCTTTCCCTGCAGAAATGTGGAGGTTCAATCCCTACCATCTCTAAGAATGGTTGGAAAAACTTTAGCTTGAAATAGGACATTGAATCAAAGGACTGGAAAGGACCTTAGAGGTCTTCTAGTCCAACCCCCTGCTCAACCAGAAGACCCTATACCAAGGGTGGGGGACTACGGCCCTTTTATGACTTGTGGATTTCAACTCCCAGAATTCCTGAGCCAGCCATGCTCTCAGTTGCATTCTGGGAGTTGAAGTCCACAAGTTATAAAGGGGCCATAGTTGAATTCTGGGAGTTGAAGTCCACAAGTCACGAAGAGGCCATAGTTCCCCATTTCTGCCCTATATCATTGGCCACTGTATGGATCATGGAGCAAGAGATGGACCCTATGATTGGAGGTCATAGAACCAACATCTACCCATTGAAAGTTTTCATCCACTTTCAATCCCAG
Source organism: Azemiops feae (assembly GCA_023970755.1). Classification (NCBI taxonomy): domain Eukaryota; kingdom Metazoa; phylum Chordata; class Lepidosauria; order Squamata; family Viperidae; genus Azemiops; species Azemiops feae. Next base: position 944,237 of record JALGBA010000552.1, on the reverse strand, counting down.
AGACATCTCTGTGCCCACAGATGAAAAGTGTTTCTCAACCCAGCCGAAATGCTTTGTAAACAAAATAAAGGAAAGGAGGAGAGGCATTGCTAAAGAAAGCAAAGCTTGGCAGATTTAAGGAGCACAGCCTAGATGGATGCAGCTGTTCAAAGGGCGATTTCCAGTTACATGGTACAACCGCTTCCCTCTTTCTATAAACATTGTGGGCAATGCCTCCAGGATTAATTCCTTAAGAAGTGGGAAGGCAGTGACAAAACAAGATTGGGCATTTGGTTTATGCTTTGCCGAATAAAGACGCACTCAAACTGCATCCAAAACAACATTGTAAGAAGAGGGTTAGTCTAAGACTGGTCTTCTCAATGTTGAGCTGTCCTTAATGTGATCTTTCAGATCTTCCAACAATGCCTCCATCATTACTGTAACTGATTCCATCCACCTTGCTGCTGGTCATCCTCTTCTTCTCTTTCCTTCCACCTTTCCCAGGGTTCTGGACTTTTCTAGGCATTGCATGACTTGCTCCGATTGAAACTGAGGAATCGATCAATTGATCAGGTGCCATGAACTTGCGGTCAACTCTTAAGGGACCACACTAACGACTCATCTCACAAAAGGCTTGCCAATGCGGACTGACTTACTCAAAAACACATTGTACCAACCAAGCGAATTATTTTATCGCTTGTGTTCAATGGTTTTAAATTTTGCTAGCTGCCTTGAAAGTTCCCCAGAGCAGAAAGTGGGGCATAGAAATGGCGGTGGTGGTGAAGATGTCCTCCCAACTCTTCTGGTTCCTTCCCATCTCTTTTAGACCCCAGGATGCCCTATCTGAGTAGGTAGGCTCTTTCAAAATAAAGCACTGGGACTGCAACAGTCTGCTATTTTTTGTCTTCTAAGAATACTGGTTCCCAGAGCCGTTATTTGAAGATGCTCAGCAGATGCTAAATTGTGCATACCGTGTTTCCCCGGAAATAAGACCGGGTCTTATTATTATTTATTTATTTTGCCTCCAAAAGAGGCACCAGGTCTTAATTTTTCGGGAGATGTCTTACTCGTGAGTAAGATTTGTCTTGCAAAACGGTTTTTTTCTTTGCTCTTATCCAGGGGTCTCTCCGTTTGGCTGGTTGGTTTTGCTTGTTTTGGCAGGCTTAATATGGTATGCCTAAGTACAAGATGCAGCCTTGCTTTGCCTCTGGCCAACTTCTCATTGAATTATTATTTTACAGGGGGGGGGGAAAGCTGGATTGGGCCCGGACATTTGGCGGGCAACATGGAAGGTGCTTGCGGGCACCCTGGTGCCTACCGGTTCCATCTTGCCGTCCGGTGTTAGAAAGTGAAGGAAGTCGATGCCTCAAAAGGCAGGAACCAGAAAGCAAATAAACCTGCAATACAGATGGCAATGCCTGCGTTAAGGCAGATTTAATTCTGTCTTCCTTGAACATTTTCCTTGACCCCAATGCTACAAGGTGAAGGAGTGGGAGGGAAAACCAACGTTTCTTCATGTGACCTCACCATAATTGGGGCCTACGTTTCCAGAAACACACTCAGCATTATAATTTATTTCTGGCTTTTCATTTGAAGCCCTGGCCATGTGAAATCTGTTCCTGTTTGTATCGCATGCCGAGCAGTCTGTTCTACTCTCTGCCAGGCAACAAAACAGGAGAGAAAGATCATCACACATAAAGCTTGTTGGTACACTGTTGTTCGTTGCCATCTTGTCCTAGTTTCAGGGCGGTACGTGGGCTGTCCTCATGTTGTCATGGTGGATGCACAAAAGAAATACACTCTGGACATACACAGGGTCTTCTTCAATCCTCATGGTGCTTTTCCTCACTGAAAGCGGAGCTGTGATCATGCCAGCAAGCCAATCCCGGTGACTTTTTGACACCATCCATACTGATTTTGATAGCCAACCATCACAGGAACTTACGGCTGCCATAAAAATTATATCGTGCAAATGTGTAACTATTAAAAAAAAAGTATATATATAGGCAGTATCTATAATCCATGGAAATCTGCTGAAAGAGATGTCAAAATTGATATTATAAATAGAACAAAGGGCAATATTGACTTTATTTGCACAACGCTAATCTACAGATTAGCCATGCACACTTTAGCCTAGTGTCCTGTGCAAACTCAGCCTGTGTGGTCAATTTACAGTTCAGTATGTCATAAACTCCCAGAAAAATTGGGTTAATTGAGTGTACCATTAGGTGTATTTATGGTTCATTAGCTTAAATGGAAGAGTTAAAATAAACATATCTCAAATCCTTGCCTTGGAAAACAATAGGATTAAGAGTGCTTAACTTTGGTTAGATTACACCAAAGAGAGAGAAACAGTGGGCTGTCAAAAGGAATAGAAACCAATCCAAGTCTTTAAGGTACGTGGTTGATTATTAATGTATAGCAAGTGCACAATTAGTTTTTCAACAGTCTATTTCAGGAAATTGTGTGAAACAAGCTGGAAAATTGGCTGGGTAATACAGAAAAACACATTCCATTACCCCCCTCAATCCACTTAACTGGGGGAGAGGGGAAACAACTGTCCCTAAAGAATAATAATATTGCATACCCATTTAAAAGGCATCTACATCAGAGGTCCCCAACCTTTTGGGCACCAGGGACCGGTTACGTGGAGAGAGGTTTTTTCCGTGGACCGGAGGGGGCGTGGTTTTGTGTGCTGCCTGCATCCCGCAGATGGGGCTTTGCTTGTTTGTTCGGACCGGTTGCTGGCATGCCGCGGACCAGGACCGGTCCATGGACGGGGGTTGGGGACCCCTGATCTACATTATAAAGATGATTATAAAAATTAGCTAGGATTTCAGGGCTGCTAAAGCCTTTTATCATTCCCTTAGGTGGACTCCAATTTATGTATGGTAGGAAGCAACTGAGAGCCCAAAGTTTTCTTCTAGGGCTTGAAATTTATGTCTGAATAGGAGATAACATGATGATGATGATTGTTCTCAATAGTGGAGTCTTATGATTACTGTGTGTGTGTGTGTGTGTGTGAGAGAGAGAGAGAGAGAGAGAGAGAGAGAGATGGCTCGAAGGTCAAGGATGCTGAGCTCGTCAGCCGGGAAACTGACAGCCTGGGTTCCAGACCTGAGCATTGCGCAATGGGGAGAGCTCCCATCCCTTGCCTCAGCTCCTGCCCACCTAGCAGCTTGATGTGAGTAGATAAATAGGTACCACTTTGGTGGGAAGGTAACAGCATTCCATGCACCTCGGGATATAGTCAAGACTGGCCACATGACCAGTGAAGTGTCTTCAGACAATGCTGGCTCCCGTGGCTAGGAAACAGAGATGAGCAGCGCCCCCTAGAGTTGGACACGACTGGACAGAGGAGAGGCCTTTACCTTTATGATGATTAGATGGATGATTGATGCCTTTTCATTCTATTGCAAACCCACTCCATTTTTAATGTTTGACTGGAAAAACCGTGGCTCTGAGAAGCATAGATTTGTTAACCTTGTTTTACCCTGTTTATTTCAGTTCCCGCCTTTGTTCCTTTTACAGACAAGGCACTGAACTTGTCCAGCACACCTTCCTCCTATTTTCCGCACAACAACCCTGCGAGGCGAGTTGGGCTGAGTGAGAGGGGCGGGCCCGAAGTCAGTCTGCGATGATCCAGAGCGACAACCTGATCGCAGTCATCCTCCTCCTGCTCCCTCTGATCAGGTGGCGAGGCAGGAGAAAGAAAAGCACTTCCTTAGCAGTTGCAGGTTGACCTTGGCACTGATTATGTTACCAAGTTGGGTCACGAGATGTCTGCAACAAAGCCACCCAGCTCAGAGAGCACCAAGGACCCCACAGATCAACCCTGAGCCACAAAGATTCTCTTCTTTATCGACTGGCACTTTTGCTCCCCGGGGCCAAATCGGCTGTTGAGTTGTTGCTTCGGGCAAGTCTCGCGGCTCCGTCCTCTTCTGCAAAGGAAGCGCTTCCGTTCTTCCTCCTGCTGCAGCCGCTTTCTCTCCGCAACGATCTTAAGTTTGCTTAGCATTCTAGTCTCTCCACCCCCCGCCCCCCCCCTCGGGCGCGTGGCATTTTTTTTTTTTTTTTGGCAGACCCCCGCAAGGAGTCCACGCCCAAGGAAGATGGGGCAAGAAAAGCGTGCAATTGACCAGGTACCGATGGAACGATATTTAACCCGGAGGGGCCCGCGGGGGGGCGAGGGAAACATTTATTCCAGAAAAGGAGCCCGTCAACCACTCCCCCCCCCCGCGGACTTCTTTGTCTTCGCCGAACTATAAAGCCTCTCCAACGGCCCCGCCCCTTTTCTCCCTCCGGAGGCTCCTCCTCCTCCTCCCTCCCTCCCCCCAGCGCAAAGTGCACGTGGGTCCCAGAGGCGGAGTGACCCCCCCCTTCGATCGGAGGAAGATGCCACGCCTCCCCGGCGGAGGAGCCTTCGACTTGAATGGGAAAGGAGCGCGCGCTCCTTCCAAGCCCCGGGCCTTAACCCTTTCCACAACTGCACGGGGATGCGATGCGCAAAGCACGCGTGCCCAAAGTTCATGAGAATGGGGTGGGTGGTGGGTGCAAGTCCCGGCGCGGGTTCAAGGCTCAAGAGTGCCAGATCTGGGGACGTTGGTTAGATGCCCATAAGGAAACCTTTCCCAGCTTCTTCGAACGGCGACAGAGCCTCCCTCCCTTCCCCTCCCCCCCTTTGTCCTTCTCGGTTGGCATCTTCGCCCACTGATGCCGCTTCTTGCGCAGAGAGCGGGCGTTGCGCCTGTGCAGTTGCTGCGCTGGCCGATTGTAAAGGGTGGGTGGCTGGGTGGCTGGGCGGGCGGGCTGGTTTAGGTAGGCTCCCTTCGCCGAGCGAAGAAGCTGGCTTCTTCTTCTTCCCCTGCTGGGGCTTTTCTTCCTCCCTCGCCGTCTTTTTTTGGCCGATTCTGTACGTTATACGTGTGCACGGAGGTGAGAGACGACACGGGCGGGCCACAGGGGCGCGCGTGCCCAGCCCGGTGTTTTTATTTATGGCCCTGCGGCTGAACTTTACAAAAGAGCGGATGAAAGAATGAAAAGGCAAGGAAAGAAGGCGTGGTCTGGCTCGGAAGGACACGCCCCTCTGACCTGGAATCCTGGGCCGATTCTCCCCGGAGCCCGGCGCAAAAACTCACGACGCGCGGGACACGCGTTCCCACCGAGTCTCCCCTCCCTCCCTCCGGTACCCCGGGGTTATGGGAATGATCCTAAGCTCGTAATCAAGAGGGTTGAAAGGTCCCCAGCGCCCTAGAGCTCTCCTTCCCCTTTCAAGCCTGCAAAGGACCGGGTGGGCAGGGCAGCGCTTGTCACCTTTCCCCCGCACTCGGCACCTTTGACACCTGGGTCGCCCCCCCTCCTCCTCTCCCTCGAATTACCTCCCCCCCCCCGACTTGAAAGCACAAGCCCTGCTCGGAAGAGAAGATCCTGGTCCTTCCTTCCTTCCTCTGCTGCTGCTGCCGCAGAGTATCGGCATGCTCGTTCTCCCCATTTGGGGAGAAAGATCGTGGCGCTTTGAGAAGGGAGAGGAGGGGAGGAAACGGGGCTCGCCCCTCCGCGTTCGCCCCCTTTGGGGAAGCGGGAAGGGCCCTGCCCTTGCCTTGCGCCGCGCAGACCGGTACGGCTCATGCCCAAAGCGCCCGGAAGAAATCTCCGACGCCCAAAAGCCTTCGCCCGAATTGAGACAACAAAGAAGAGTAGCTTTTTCGCTCAGGGGCGGGGCAGGCGGCCTGGCGCCGCCCCTTTGGTTCTGGGTTCCGCCAATGGCTTCGCGGAGCGGTCATGGCTTGCGCGGGCGCACTCCGTCCCTCCCCGCCCCCCCTATTTCCCCCGTCCCCCCCCCGCTCTTTATCGGCTCTGGGACTCTTACGCTGCGGCGCTCTGATTTTTTCCCTCCCCCCTCCTCCTTTTTTCTCCCCCCCCCGCGTTGTCTGGCTGCAGCAGAGGCTCAGACAGAAGAAAGGAGGAAGAGGAGGAGGAGGAGAGAGAAAGGCAGGGGGAGGAGGAGGAGGGGGGGAGAAGAAAGAAAAAACGCTGAGTGGTGGCTGGGAGGGGCTCCTTAAAGAAACGGTGCCATCGCCGGGCATTGTGGCCAGCGAAAAACTCGAGGGGGGGAGGAGGAAGAAAGCATCGCCGCGCTTCCCTCCATTCTCTGCACGCCACTTCCCTCCCTCCCTCCCTCTCCTCCCCCCCCCCCCGCCGGGCTGGCCAGGAAAAAAAAAGAAAGCTTGGGGTGGGAAAATCGCATGGGGGGTGTTTTCTTGGAAAGCGTCTTATAAACCGGACTGCATTGGAAAAAAAGGAAGGAAGGAAGAAAGAAAGAAGGCGATATATATATATATATTAAAGGCGCAAGGAAACCACAGTCGGGGGAGAAGAAAAAGCCGAGCGGTTCGGGGGAGGCTGCTTCCCATCTCGGTCAGCCTCCAGGATTTGCTCTCCAAGCTCGTGCGCCTCCGCTCGCTTTCAGCGCTGCCGCCGCCGCCGCAGATGAACTGGCCATCCGCCTTGTAATAGCTTCTTCCTTTGTGTCTGATTTTTTGGGGGGGTTTTGTTTTGGGGAGGGGGGGTGCTTCTTTGCCTCCCCTTTCCTCCTCCTCTCCCCCCCCGCGCCCCCGCTTCGAGAGCAGAAAGGAAAGGAAGAGGAGGGCGCGATCCCCACACGATCCACCGGGACTACCATGCCCAGTTCGTTGTTTGCGGACATGGAGCGGAATGGGAGCGGCGGCGGCGGCGGCGGAGGCGGAGGAAGAGGAGGAGAGACCCTGGATGACCAAAGAGCCCTTCAGATCGCCTTGGATCAACTCTCCCTCCTCGGCTTGGATGGCGACGAGACGGGCTCCCTTTTCGAGAACGAGCCGCGCAAAAAGAGCGTGAACATGACCGAATGCGTCCCGGTGCCCAGCTCGGAACACGTCGCCGAGATCGTGGGCAGGCAAGGTGGGCTTTGCGCGGCTCTCTTTCTTTACTTGGGGGGGTGTCAGCGCGCGCATCCGTGGGGGGAGGGGGAGAGAAGAACCGGGGAGAGTTGAGCGGCAAGTCTTCCAGGTTTTGTTCGGCCGGTGGTGGGCTGGAGAGGGGAGCCCGGCTCGCCCCCCCCCGTGGAAAGGAAGGCTCGGCTTGGTGGGCGCCCACTTGGGCGCCGATTCGCAACGCCCCCCTTTCCCGCGGCTCAGACAAAGAAAAGTGCAGAAATGTGGCGGAGCCAACATTGGCAGCCAGATGTGTTTTCGGCTCGCCTAGCGGCAAGCAACCTCTTGCTGTTAAAATCAATTGCACGCGGGGGGGGGGAGAAATAGGGACGCTCCACCCAGCTCGTGGGTTGCTATTGTTATTATTCGGCTCTTGGACACGCGGGGGAGGGGGACTTTCCCTCGCAATCCACCGGGACGAACCGCGGGGCTCGGGAGGGGGGCAACCGCATTACCGATGGGGTCCCTGCGAGGGAGTTGGGGCCAGTGGCACTTTGCGCCTTTTGGGGAGGGGGGGACACACTTCCGCATGCGTCTCTTAGCCTTTATTTGTCGGCTCGTTCCTGGTTTTCGGAGGGGTGTGAGAGCGAGCGCGCGAGCGTACTACTGTCCGCGGACCGGTTGCGGGCTCCTCTCGCTCGGCGTTGCTGGGCAAAGAGATGGAGCGGGGGGTGCTGTCGGTTTTTTTTTTTTAATTTATTATTTATTTTGTGCCCCGTTGGTGATTTTCGCCGAAGCGCCCGTCGGTGGCCAATGGGAATAGCGGCGAGGCGGGGAGAGGGGCGTGTGTATCTGGGGCTGATTTCCTCGTTATTGGTACTCTGTGGCCCTCGAGGTGGGGGGGGGGAATCGGAGGGACAATAGCTTGGCCGGGTGACAGGTTGCATCGCCGTCCCTCTCCGCGCGTCGCGCCCCCCCCCGAGAAATGGAGGTGTAACCGGCTCGTTTCTCCCCACCCGTTTTTCCACTCCTCCTCTCCCTCCCTCCCCCTCCCTCCTCCGCCATCCTCTCCTCTCCAGGTTGCAAAATCAAAGCGCTGAGGGCCAAAACCAACACCTACATCAAGACGCCGGTGCGGGGGGAGGAGCCGCTCTTCGTGGTAACGGGCAGGAAGGAAGACGTGGCCATGGCTCGGCGGGAGATCATCTCGGCGGCCGAACACTTCTCCATGATCCGCGCCTCCCGCAACAAGAACACCGTCTTGAACGGCTCGGTGCCCAGCCCGCCCAACCTGCCCGGCCAGACCACCATCCAGGTGCGGGTGCCTTACCGGGTGGTGGGCTTGGTGGTGGGACCCAAAGGAGCCACCATCAAGCGCATCCAGCAGCAAACGCACACCTACATCGTCACGCCCAGCCGGGACAAGGAGCCGGTCTTCGAAGTGACCGGCATGCCGGAGAACGTGGACCGCGCCCGGGAGGAGATCGAGGCGCACATCGCCATGCGGACCGGCGGCCTGATCGAGCTGACCGACGACAACGACTTCCACGCCAACGGCACCGACGTGGGCTTCGAGCTGGGCGGAGGGGGCGCCGGCAGCCTCTGGAGCAAACCCACCCCGCCCCCGCCGCCCCCCTCCTCCTCTTCCTCCTCCTCCTCCTCCTCCTCCTCTTCCTCCTCCAGCAGCATCACCCCGACGCCGGTCCGCAAGCCCTTCTGCAGCTACCGCAACGACAGCTCCAGCTCGCTGGGCAGCGCCTCCACCGACTCCTACTTCGGCAGCGGCGGGGGAGGCGGCAGCGCCCGCTTGGCCGATTACAGCCCTCCCAGCCCGGCCTTCCCGCACAACGGCGGCCCCGCCAGCAACGGCTACGGCAGCGGCGTCTACGGGGCCCCCGCGGAAGGCCTGGCCTCGCCCGATTGCTCCGCCAGCGCTGTCGCCGCCGAGCTGCCGGCCTTCGATTCCCCGCCGGGCTTCGACCTGGCCCCGGCTCCCCCGCCGCTGATGTGGTCGCAGTACGAGCGCAGCCTGGCTTCGCCCAACGCCGCCGCCGCCGCCGCCGCCGCCGCCGCCGCCTTTCCCGGCTCGGCGCCGGCTCCCCCAGCCGCCGCCGCCGCCGCCGCCGCCCACCTGGCCCTGCTGGTGAGTGGCGGGCAGAGGCGGGGCGTTCCGGCGGCCCCGCCCCCGACGCGCCTGTCCCCGCCCCTGCACGCCGGCGCGGGGGGCGGGGCGCTGGCGGCCGCCGCCGAGCAGCACCCTCTGGCGCGCCGGGTGCGCAGCGATCCGGGCGGGCGCTTCTTGGCCGCCGCCGTGGCTGCCGCTGCCGCCGCTGCCGCCGCCGCCGCCTCCTGCTCGCCTGCGTCGTCCTCCTGCTCCTCCGCCTCCTCGTCGTCCTCCTGCTCCTACCCGCTCTACGCCAACGGGCTGGGCTGCCACCTGCCCGGCTTGCCCTCCGACTGCTCCTCGTCCTCCTCGTCGTCCAGCTCCTCGTCCAGCTCGTCCTGCTCCTCCTCGTCCGGGCTGCGGCGCAAGGGCGGCGGGCGCGACTGCTCGGTCTGCTTCGAGAGCGAGGTCATCGCGGCGCTGGTGCCCTGCGGCCACAACCTCTTCTGCCTGGAGTGCGCCAACCGCATCTGCGAGAGGAGCCAGCCGCGCTGCCCCGTCTGCCACAGCGCCGTCACGCAGGCCATCCGCATCTTCTCCTGAGGGCGCCCGCAGCCGCTGGGTGGGCGCCGCCTTGGCAAGGCTGGCAGGAGGGTCCCGAAAAGAGGGCAGAAAGGTGAAGCCGGCACTCGGAAGGTGGCTAGGGATCAGAGCTCATATATCTGTAAATATAATGTATATATATGTATAAAATATGTGTATATATGTAAAACACACATATATAACGTGTATATGTATATATAAAATGTATATGTATACATATATATATATAAATATGTATATATGTATATATATATAATATATATATATATGTGTATGTATATGTATATATAATGTATATGTATACATATGTGTGTGGTATGTATATATATGTATATACACGTGTATGTATATATATATACACGTGTATATATGTGTGTGTGTGTGTGTGTGTGTGTATATATATATATATATATATATATATATATATATACAGTGCTTTTTTTGTATATTAAAAAAAAAGGTCATACAAAACCCGCCTTGCCTACCCTACAAGGTTCCATGCAAAAAAGGTGCCAGAACTCCATTCTGGGCGTTCTATGATAAAAAAAGCCCTGTATATATATATATATATATATACATACATACGTATATATTTAATTGACTTTAAATGTCCATACCTGGGATTCCAATATTTAAAATTATTAAAGATACATACGTATATATGTATATATAAGCACATACACACACACACACACACACACACACACACACACATATATACGCATATGTATACGTGGATGTGTATATATATATATATACAGGCAGTCCTCGACTTTCAACCACAATTGAACCCAACATTTCTGTGGCTAAGTGAGACAGTGGTTAAGTGAGTTTGGCCCCCTTGGACGGCCTTGCCCTGCCTCAGTTGTTAAGTGAATCACTGCAGTTGGTAAGTCAGTAACCCGGTTGTTAAGTTGATTTGCTGGTCGGAAGGTCGCAAAAAGCGATCACGTGACCGTGGGACACTGCAACTTGGTCAGCGATGCGATCCAGTTGCCAAGCATCTGGATTTTGATCACGTGACCATGGGGAGGCTGCAACGGTCGTAAGTGTGAAAAATGGTCCTAAAGTCACTTTCTTCAGTGCCGTTGTAACTTTGAGCGGTCTCTTGCCGTTGAGGGTACTGGAGCCTAGAATGGGTTGGAGGGGGATAATTTGTAACGTCTGGTGCATGCTCTTTATATCGAAGAATGACATTCTAGTAATAGAATAGTTTTAACCCTTATGGCCAGGCTTCCAAAACATATTCTCTCTCTCTTTCTTCTTTCTCTTTCTCTTTCTCTCTTAAAAGTAGAAAATGCATATGGATTATGATGGTGTTTGAAACAGTTAGCATAACGTGTTGGTAGTTGCTAGATTATTATTGAGATATAAATCTATGGATAGATTATTTTCCTTGAATGTTCCTCGAAAGGGCAATTTTTTTTCTGTGAAAGTAATAATAATAATAATAATAATAAACTTATGATACTGCAGCTTTATCAAAGAAAAAAAAGAAAAAAAAGGAAAACGTAACATATCTCTTATACATATATATATATATAAATATAAATAATTAAATATATATATATAAAAAATGTTTAAAGGTTTTAAAAGATGAATTGCATTAATACAGATTGAAGTATTTTATTCTTTTTGACTTGAAAATTATATTTCATATTGCAAAGATGTTTACAAGTATTTTAATTTAAGTTCAGTGAACTTTTTTGTAGCTGGGTTAAATCTTTTTTATTTTTAGTATGGCCTTATGGCAAAAAAAAAAACACTGTATTATTTTGCTATCACACAATTGTGAATGGAATTTCAAAACCATAAATGTGTAATACTTTGGACAGTATTCTGTTGGGATGGAGATTTTTTATAGGTTCAGAAAAAAATCTTTTAAATCTGCTTCACCCAGCATATTTTCTATTCAGTGATATGGAGCATATTTTATTCTATATTATTACAAAAAAATCAAAGCATTTAAGCAAATGTCAACAGCAACTGTTGATGCTTTCTAACATTTGTATAAATAGAATCCAATGGAAATTACAAAAATTCTGTTGCACCACTATAGTTTAGTATTTCTATTTTAATACATTTGTTTACCACTTGTTTCTGTATATGTAGGTGATGTTAAATGTACTTTACTGAGCAAAGTTTAAAAAACAAAGTATATTTTATTTTATAAAGGGCCTTTAACCTCATGGTCAAATACTAATATTATATTTGCTGAGACAAGATTTGAAATTGTATCAAGAGTTTTATTTTTCTGACATTTAAAGTTCTACATAATAAAGGTAAAACTTAAGTAATGGTGCTACTTCATGTTTTTTTAAGTATTTCTATATAAATAAAATATTACTGAAAAGAATTCGTGTTTTGAGTAGACTTTGGTGTTTTCTTTTACTGAGTTTTGAATTTCCACAGAAAATTCAATGTTACTTTAAGAGCATGTTATTGTTTGAAAAGAGGTGTTGTAGCTGGATTGGAGACTTTGTGAATAGTAAAATCCCCAGAATTGTAATAATTTAGTTCCATGCTTTTCAAAGAAAATGCCTTGTAAAATTGTATCCTTTTTGTTCTGCGGGTTTGTAAGGAAACAGTTTCTTCTGATTTTCTAAAATGTCCTGTTCTGCAGCATACACACACACACACACCACAAATGTGCACAGTGTGGCTTTGCCTTCAGTCTAAAAGCAATAAAAGTTGGAAGGGACCTTGGAGGTCTTCTAGTCCAACCCCCTGTTCGAGCAGGAGATCCTGTACCATTCAGGACAAATGACCAATTTTTTCTTGAAAAGTGATCAGTCCTTAGGGATTAGCCAACTCTTCCCCCTTTTTTATAGGGAATATGAAAACCAAAGGGTTGGCAGTCACTTTATGTGAGTAATGGATTGTGTTAACTTGAAAGATAACAACCAAGCAAGCAGCCCCAAAAGTGCTTTTTTAAGAGGCAACTGGACTTTCTTGTTTCTTCTTTGAAGACGTTTCACTTCTCATCCAAGAAACTTCTTCAGCTCTGACTGGATGGTGGGGAATGGAAGGATTTATACTCCTTGCAGACAGCTGGTCATTTGCATTCTTTTAGAGAGACATTGAGGCCACTTGGACGGGCAAATGACCAGCTGTCTGCAAGGAATATAAATCCTTCCATTCTCCTCCATCCATGAAGAAGCTTCTTGGATGAGAAGTGAAACATATTCAAAGAAGAAACAAAGTCCAATTGCCTCTTGAAAAAGCACCGTTGCCTGAGACTCTCCATAGACATAAGCCAAGCAAGTACGTAACTCTGGAAGGATAGCCTGTTGACATTTAATGCAAAGGAATCTGGTGTCCAGGGTTGGAAATTAAGAGTCCAGGCTGCCTTCCTTTAAGGCACGGGTGTCAAACTCGCCGCATCGCGTGATGTGTCGCGATGTACCGTGACTTTTTGCATTGCCGGAGCTGGGGTAGGCGCGGCCTCTGCATGGCGCATCCGGCCCATGGGCCGGCAGTTTGACACCCCTGCTTTAAGGATTCGCTCAAACTACCCCTGGTTGTTTCCAAGTATTTCATTTTCTTTTGCTAGAACAGCATGAACGTATATTTTGAATGTATCCAGTCTATGTCTTTACCTTTGTGTTGTAAATATTTGATGTGATATGGTTGGTGTATTCAGTAAATGTTTGTATACTTGTTTCCCCAGGCTGAATTCCCGTATGGAGACTGTGGGCCATGTGCAGCTTTCAGATCCTGCCTTTACTCATCAGAATCAATGAAGTGGGATTGGCCTTGTGAACTTTGCTACAACTGTCTGAGTGTCAAAGTCTCACCAGGCAGCTGTGCAAGGAGAAGGCATGTATGACTTAATTGTATGCATACCTAGAGATGGATCTTTCTTTAGAAATGTAAAATCTGCTATGAACTTAAAATACAGTTTGTTTGGTGTGGAGACATTGTGTGAATTTTGCCACAGAGGTTTACAATCGGTGCTCTGTGGCTTAGCCTGTTGGCCAAGCCCAGCCACAGATGGTTTGTTCTATAAACCATGGTTTATTCTACAAATCTAACCGCAGTCTAATCTTTTATAGAGCCAAGGATTAGAATTGTCTGTCTCTTGGGGGGGGGGAAGGGGTGTCATCTGGATATTTCCATTTGAGTTATTGTGACCTTAATTCATAGCCTAAAAAATTGATTTAGTATTTGCTCCTGAATAAATCATGCAGATGAATAATATGTGACCTCTTACCACATTAGAATGGAATGGAATGGAATGGAATGGAATGGAATGGAATGGAATGGAATGGAATGGAATGGAATGGAATGGAATAGAATAGAATAGAATAGAATAGAATAGAATAGAATAGAGCTGGAAGGGGCTTTGGAGGTCTTCTAGTCCAGCCCCCTGCTCAAGCAGGAGAACCTACACTACCTCAGACAGGTGAATGTCTAGTCTCTTCTTGAAAACCTCCAGTGATGGAGCTCCCATGATTTCTGGAGGCCAGCTGTTCCACTGGTTAATTGTCCTCACTGTCAGGAAGTTTCTCCTTAATTCCAGATTGCTTCTCTCCTTGACCAGTTTCCAACCATTGTTTCTCGTCCTTCCCTCTGAAGCTTTGGTGAGCAACCTGACCCCCCTTTGCCTTGTGGCAGCCCCTCAGATACTGGAACGCTGCTATCATGTCTCCCCTATTTCTTCTTTTCTTTAGACTAGCCAAACCCAAGTCCTGTAGCTTCCTGTAACCGAAAGCACGCTGTACTTCAAACTGTATTTATCTTTACTAGTTTTCCAACCTGTGTTGATTGGAATGGTAGCAGTTTTAATCTATCGGGTCTGTTAAAAAATGGTTTAATCATGAGTCAGGATAAATGTATGTCTGTTATTTTCAAGCAGTTTACAATCACTACAATTTATCATTTTAAAGGCATAAATAATGACACCCTTCCCCCCACAGCACCACAGCAATCGTGTAAACGAAGTTGGGTTGAGAGACTGGCTTAAACTCAGCTGAGGGACATGGGTAGCTACCACTCCTGAAGTTCCAGGTTTGAAAAGCTGCCCACGTTTTGGAGCCCTTTTAAAAAAAATAAAACTCTTCCCCCACCGGAAAAGTGAAAGCTGAACTGTTGGGGCAAATTACTTAAGGGCTGGTCCTGCAGCATGATAATCAGTTGCTTTGATTCTGCATTTCCTCTCTGGACTTCTGAAAATTGCCTTCTACTCTTTGTTGTTTTTGACAGGAGAGGAATTGGCTCCTTGCTTTTCTGATTTATTTATTTATTTTTTGCTGAGTGAAACTGTTTGACAAGCAGCAATTTGCTGAGACGATGCATTCAGTAAGATGACAGACGGCGCTGTTTATTTTTTGTCCATGTGATGCAAGATTAGGAGTGCACAGGGGTTTGTAAAAAAAAAAAAAATAGAGCTGCAATAAGAAAGGAGATGCTTTCATCGGTAAGAGTTTGTTGTAATTTAAGTTCCGCAGCTTAAATCTGCATACATGTAACATTGTATTACAGAAGCAACATCATTCTTTGCATTAAAATTAAGGATGGCTGTGTTCTATAGCTGCCACCTTAAAGGAGATATTTCTCTTTGGATGAAATAAGACTAGGTGTGCTACTAGTTATTTCTTTCAAATATTGATCCTAATAGTTTTTCTTTTTTAAAAAAAATCTCATTTCACAGGACCTGTACTAAGGCAATTAAAACTTGTGATCAATTAACTGTTTGGTATATCTAGAGCAGGGGTCTACAAACTTAGCAACTTTAAGACCTGTGGACTTCAACTCCCAGAATTCCTCAACCAGCCATGATGGCTGAGGAATTCTGGGAGTTGGAAGTCCACAAGTCTTAAAAGGGCCAAGTTTGAAGACCTCTGGTCTAGAGAATGGAAATTGCGAAATCTGTTGAATGTATAACTAAATGGGCTTTACTTGCAAAGGAATTCCATCTTGATTAGAAGGTGCCGGACTTTCTCACGGTCCTACTCCTTCTACTTCTGAATCCTGGATTAGATGGGAAGATCTGAAGAGCTCTAACATTTTTTAGATACTGGAGGCCTCTCTAATGAAGTAGGGTTCTTGTTTGTGAGTAACTGAATATCCATAGAGTCCTTTTCAGACCACTCTACTCAATGTGGGATGTTTGGGGAAAACGGCTAGTGGAGATCTGGGAAGTATTTCCAAAGCATTCAAGATCCTTGGGAAGACTGGCATTTTTATGTTGCTTCCTGTGTTGCAATTGTCTTTTCACTTGAAGAGAGATAAAATGAATGCTTGAGAAAAGTTGATTGGAGTGTCGGATTGTAGAACTTTATCAAACATGTCCTACAATAGCCTTCACCTAACTATGTTGGTACCAACATTCCCATCCTTTCCACCCTGTACTGTAAGGGTGTGTGCCAGCTGGGGATGATGAGAATTTTGGTCCTCATACATCTGCAGGATGTTTGGTAGGGAAATTGTGGCCATTAACCTTTGAAGCTAATATGGATCCTGCTGCTTGACAGATGGGGAATATAATATCTCCCATCTCTGAAGCAAGTCAAGGCTATCGCTGCTGGCTTCACAACTACGAGGCCGAAATTGACAGCCTGACAGATGAGTTTTTAAATGCTTGATCTTAAAATAGGTCTTTGCAGGTAATAATGGAAGAACTGGCTACAATCCACAAAGAAGGTAAGCTGTGGTCTAAGGGTTTCGATGGGATTTTATGTATGGAAGTAGACTGAACTGAGATCACAACATTTAAATGGTTTTCTTTTCTCTTGGTGAGGATCCCATAAATAGTTCTCATTTGGAGCAAGCTTAGAGTCAGACAAAAAATTAGCCCTTATTAAATTATCTGCCAGAGTTGACCTATGATGGAGCAAAGCAAATTTGCAAAGATAGCAAAGAGGTTTGCAATCTGAAAGACCCATAAGCACTGCCACAAAATGGCTGACATAGAGACCATGTATGTATAAAGCTAAAGGTTTCCCCTTTCCAGTCATGTCCGACTCTAGGGCAGGTGCTCATCTCCATGTCTTGGCAGTGTTGTCTGAAGACATTTTCTGTGGTCATGTGGCCAGCAGGGCTATAGCCAAAAGCACACGGAAGGCTGTTACCTTCCCACCAAAGTGGTACCTATTTATCTGTCTGTATTTGCATGTTTTCGAATGGCAGGAGCTGAGGCAAGTAACAGGAGCTCACCCCTTTGTGTGGTGCTCAGGTCTCAAACCTGGGCTGTCAACTTTCCAACGGGTATAAAATACCCTTATTTCCATAGCAAAAAGTCTGAAATGGAGCAGATTTTCATGGGCAAGGTTTTTTTTCCGAAACAGCTGCAGAATAAATACATTTTGGGGTAAGCTGGGTGGATTTCATCCTGAAATGTAATGCTTTGTTGAATGACCTCTTGATAAAATACACATTTTGCATATATGAACATTCCAAATGCTATATTACATAAATAACACAGGCGGCCAAGTACCAAGTATGTTTAGATCAAATGTGCTAGCCATCTTTGATTTCAGCCTGAGCCCAGTTTTACCTTTATTTATGACTGACTTGAGTTCTGTTTACTAAAAGGTAAATTTACTATTTTATTTACCGCATGTGCTCATGCAATCTTCCTTCCTTCCTTCCTTCCTTCCTTCCTTCCTTCCTTCCTTCCTTCCTTCCTTCCTTCCTTCCTTCCTTTCTTTCTTTCTTTCTTTCTTTCTTTCTTTCTTTCTTTCTTTCTTTCTTTCTTTCTTTCTTTCTTTCTTTCTTTCTTTCTTTCTCTTACAGTGATTGCTCAGCTATTCAGAAATACTTCTCACTGATTCAGTTAGGTTTATTTCTGGCAGGATTGGGAAAGAAAACAAAAATGTTGTGTTGTCCAGATGGGAGGATTGGCTGGGTCTGGTTTGCATAATAACCCATCAGTCAAAGATGAAGCCAAATCCAATCCCTTGTAATTTTGTGTTATTTGTATGGCTTATAATGTGGTTGCAGATGATTAAGGTAAACGTTTCCCTGTCCAGTCATTTGTTTCTTGGCCAAAGGAGCCAGCATTGTCCAAAGACATTTTCCGTGGTCATGTGGCCAGTATAGCTATACCCCAAATGCACACTGAACACACTAACTTTCCCGCCAAAGTGGTACCTATTAGTCTACTCACATTTGCATGCTTTCAAACTGCTAAATGGGCAGGAGTTATCAGTTACTATCAGGCTGTTGATAATAATCACAAGATATTGAATGTGAAAAGCTACCTTCTTTTTTGTACATAATTCTTGGATCAGAGACCTGAATGACGGTATAAATGCCTTAAAATAAATAAACGTAAATGCATAATGATGCAAGAAATGAATTTATGCAAATACACTAATGTTTCTGGAGCTCTCCAGCCAAACTTCCTCAGGTGCAATTCCTATCGCTACCTTTCAGCAATGCCGTCCTTGACCAATTCCTGTTTTAATCATACTGCTGATACTTGCTTCTGTTCTTGTTTTGCAGAAAGAAGAACAGCTAGAAAAAGAAAGGGTGATAAGAAGCGCAGGATGGCAATATCTATATCTCCAATTCTGGTGTGGTAGGTAGGGCAGGGCAATGGCACAACTAAATCCCCTAATCTGAGATGAACGGGGAAAAAGCACGATGCTGCAAACTGTGTGAAGGAGATTTATTGGTGGATCTGCCCTTCCTGGAAATCTTGCCATTGAAGATGGCAGTTCTGGATAGCACAGTATCATATTATTTGCTGGTGCTCTCACTTCTGTCTAATTGTGCAAAACAAACGCCTCTCTGGGGCTAAAAGGCAGTTCATCTAGAAGCATCTGCAAATGGTTTACTTAACATATGCAAAATTTATTCTCATTTGATATGTGTATCTTTGTGCAGTGCCGGAAAATATTTCAAGCTGTTGACTGCCAGGAGCTAATTTTTAGATGCAGTTTTGAAACGTAGAAGCCCTAACTTTGAGCAAGGCCAAGCCAGGTATTTTAGACCCAGCAACAAGCTTTTTAAAAAGACATCTGGACGTTCTCCAGTTCAATACAGGTCTGTTACTTAAGCAATGTGGCCTTAATTTAAATAATAATTATGGCAAAGAAAGGACTCCCTTGAGTCAGTCTCGACTCCTAGTTTTCTTGGCCACAATACAGAGTTAATTTGCCCTTGTTTTCCTCTGGGATGGATTTTAAATTCACATTGTTACCTGCAGCCTTGGGATCGCCTGATGGTCCCCCATCAAAATAACTTTTGTTTTCATTCCTTGGTTGCTGTGGATTTATTTTTGTGAGATCATACACTCAAAAAGAGTCAGAAGAGGGATGGTGATGCTAACTGCGGTTCACAAATGACACTCAAGCATAATTTGTAGAGTTAGTTACAAAGCCTGCATTCTTTCAGTGGCTAATCTGTGGACCGCAATGGACCGTGATGGATGGTTGCACACAGATATATGTCCTGACCACATATAAAATATATTGTTTTAATCCAAGGAATCCCAAAGGCTGTTTGTCTAATGTGCAGTCCAAAAGTAACAAGGATGATCAAGGGAGTTAGATCCTGTGGCACCTTCAGACTATGAATACGATCCATTACAATATAGGCAAAATAAAATGGATGTGAACAAGTGAGGCTTTGTTCAGTCTTCTTTCAAAGGGTGTAAGAAGCTTGATTCACTTCAGAGCAAACTGTGAGAGCTAATTTTAGTTTAATTAACTTAGCTTCAGTGGCAGCTGTTACAAGGGGTCTTTTTTTCAAGCTACTTTCGTTTTAGCATGTTTTTAAGATCCTATGTTATGTTATGCTATTTTATACTAACTCGCTTCACCTTTCCTTCAACTTCCTGATTCTAAGAGATTGGCAGCAAACAGTGGAGTTGGAAACAAAAGTGCTATTACCTGTTACTGCTTGGATATTAATTTACGATAACAGCTTGAATGGGTCGGGTTTATTCACAGATAGAACCAGTACAGAAATTTGTAGGGCACCTGGACTTTATAATCCTGGTTAGAGTATTTTATTGTGTGTGCAGCTAAGCATCTGTGAGAATTTAGTCTCTTTTTAGGCAGTGTAATGCATAAACCTGGAAAAATGGGTTAATTCAGTAATATTATGTTCTTATTTTCTAGGGACAGGACATAGTTAAATTAAGGAATTTGCAATACAAGAAAATAACCAAAAACAATCTTCTTCTCAAAGAAAAACAGGTAAAGATCTGATTTACACAATGCACTGTGTTGCAATGTGGTTAAGCCTGAAGTGATATGTAAACCTGGACTTTAATATAAACTGTTGTGATTTGTAGATAAATCCCCATTTATAACCAGGGTTTTTAGCAGTATTTGCTGGTCAAGCATCTGCTATATATTGTACTTTAACGGCTGTTTTTCTGTAATGGCTTGTCAGGGGTGTCCTAAAGCAGATGCTGAGGTGGGCAGGGCTGGCACATCTATCTAAGCCATGATGTTTGGTTTTGTCTTGGTGTGTTGTAGAAATCTCATCTTACTAGATTTTTTTCTGTGCTTTTAAAACCATGGTTTGGGGCTTATTGTCTTGTGCAAACCAGCCAACTGTGGTTTGATAAGCTACATTCAAGAAAATAGTCCGTTCATACATGTTGTGAACCCTGGCATTTAAACCTTTCTCTCTGTCACTGGATTAGAATAGAATAGAGCTGGAAGGGACCTTAGAGGTCTTCTAGTCCAGCCCCCAGCCCAAGCAGGAGAACCTATACCATCTCAGACAGGTGATTGTCTAGCCTCTTCTTAAAAATCTCCAGTAATGGAGCGCCCATGATTTCTGGAGGCAAGCTGTTCCACTGGTTGATTGTCCTCACTGTCAGGAAGTTTCTCCTTAATTCCAGGTTGCTTCTCTCTTTGGTCAGGTTCCAACCATTGTTTCTCGTCCTGCCCTCTGGTGCTCTGGTGAACAACCTGGCCCCCTCTGCCTTGTGGCAGCCCCTCAGATACTGGAACACTGCTATAATGTCTCCCCTATTTCTTCTTTTCTTTAGACTAGCCAAACCCAAGTCCCGCAGCCGTTCTTCATGATTATCCTATAGACCTCCCTAATCCCTGCCTTTGATTCACAAGCCTATTTTCCTCTTTTCTGCCTTTTCCTGTCAAACTGCTTTCAAAGTCCAGATTCCTGATTCTTTTCCTTTTCTCTTCATGTTGGAGAAACAAGTATGAGATAGTATCGAAGAGAACTCGGTTTACCTGATCAGTTGCTTAACATTTCCAATTTGCTCCAATACAGCTCTTTCAACCAGGGGGTTCCCAACCCCCGGTCCATAGCCCAGTGTAGGGCCACGACCTGTTGGGAACTGGGCCATGTAAGCTGGAAGCTGCATTTGTGCAAGGCAGGGTTCCTCAAACGTGGCAACTTTGAGACTTGTGGACGTCAACTCCCAGAATTCCTCAGCCAGCCCTGGCTGGCTGAGGAATTCTGGGAGTTGACGTCCACAAGTCTTAAAGTTGCCAAGTTTGAAGACCCCTGGTGCAAGGGGTGCATGCACACGCAAAACCACGCCCTCTTTCCCCACCGCCGGCATCGGTCCGCAGAGGCAGAAAAGTAAGGGACCGCTGCTTTGAACTACATGCAATACACTCAGGCAGCATATTGTCGAAGAGTATAAGCTTCTTTGGCAAAGGTGTGTCTCTAGACACTTTCCTGGAACTATCCTGAATTTCATGGCCCTTTGATCTTCCTTTTATCTCTGTCCAGTCTTCTTATCGGCTTCCTTTCTTGGCCTCTCCTCCCCAATTTTTAAATTAACGCTTTGCTGAAAAGCTGGGCCCGGTAGAAGATGGTCTGTTTTTGAGACACATCTGAATGGACAGCGATTCCTCTTTCTCATTTTCTCTTTCTGCTGCTCTGAAGACAGCTGTAGGAGGCCTTACGAAGTTTAGCATCCTTGTTCATTTCGTACTGTGATAAACAAAGAAAATCAGTTACTATGAAGGTAATCTTGCAACTGTGAAATATCCTGTTTTGGAAAAACAGTGACTCCAGGTGTAAAAAAAAAATACAAAATATATATATATATGTCGCTGTTGTAATTATTATTACTTTACTTCACCAAAATGGAATATTATATTCTTAGCAAAAATTGAATGCCTCCTCCTCCTCCTCCTCCTCCTCCTCCCCTCTCCTCCTCCTCCTCCTCCTCCTCCTCCTAGTTGAGCAGCAACTTCTCTTGGCAGTCTGAGGAATATTCCCGGATTTGGGGTCTGGCTCCTCCTCCTCCTTCCTCCTGGCACCCAGCTCTTCCGACAAAGTGGGGAGCACCATCAGCAGCCATGGCTGCAGAAGAAGCCTGCTGTATTTTTAGACAACCTTTAATTAAGATGCTTTGTGTGTTGTGGGGGCCAAATGATACGTTGCCACTTTTTAGCTGTCAGCCAGGAAGGAGGTGCAGAAGCCTTTAAAAGCCTCTTCTGTTATTCCTTTAATCAGAAAGTCACCTTGGGGAGCTTTTGCCCATGACAATACATATCCTTGTGGAGGAGTGGCCATAGTTACTGCTCGTTGAACAACCAGGAAGAATCCACTACGGATCTTTTTCAATGGATTTTAATCTTAAATAGCAGCTTCCAAAGGGGAGGGAGTTGGGATGGGAAATCCAAGATCTCTGCTAGTCCTTCAGAGGACCTAGAATCTAGAATCAGAACAGAGCTGGAAGGGACCATGGAGGTCTTCTAGTCCAGCCCCCTGTTCAAGCAGGAGAACCTACACCATTTCAGACAAGTGACTGTCCAGTCTCTTCCTAAAAACCTCCAGTGATGGAGCACCCACAATTTCTGAAGGCAAGCCATTCCACTGGTTAATTGTCCTCACTCTTAGGAAGTTTCTCCTTAATTCCAGGTTGCTTCTCTCCTTGATTAGTTTCCATCCATTGTTTCTTGTTCTGCCCTCTGGTACCGCAACATCATGTTACCTTTCTCCTCCCAGATAATTTTTTATCTGTTCCCACTTTACTGATATCTTTCAGATGTTGGTCAGATTTTTTTTTTAAAACAGAACAAAACAAAACAAAAAACAATTCTGGAAACTTTCAGAGTCTTCTTAATTAACTGTCAGCTTTCCCCATAGTTTCACAAGTAGCCATATATATATATATATATGCCTGATGCATTCAGCCAGCCTTGGAAGGGAAAACACACATGCCAAATTATTTTACCTCCAATAACTCTCTTTTATATCTGTAAACAGAACAATCTTGTGGAAATTCTCCACAAATGAAAAGATTTCCTTCCCTGCTAGTTTTATGGTCTTCCAGCTTAGAGGTTCATCATGCTTATAATCATTTTGTCTCTAGATACCTATTTCTGACAATCACGGGTGCCACTCGCTTCTCAATGTCTCCTTCAGAACCAAGAATTCTTTTGGACAATATGGATATTTCTTTTCAAGCGCACTGAATTCGGTTTATTTGCCCTTGATTTTCTCATTAGTGGATGGTTACATGGGTTTATTTTTCATCTACCTCTGTATATTCAAGAAGCCTCCCCACCCCCTTGTATTCTGTCCTTCGGCATCTTACTCTTGCTTGATTCATTTCCTAGAAAAAGGTTGGGTGGGGGACACATGATATTTTGGGTGAGGCTGAGATTAGCAAAAGGCAGGTTTATTGGTTGGTTGGTAACTTTCTTTGACTTACTGGCCACCTCTGTTATGACTGTGGGTGGCCTGCAGAGTATAAAACAAAAGTCAAAACAAAGAGTAACGTCATTGAAAGGGGAAAGTCAAGAAAAGATCACTACAGTATTCAAAAGGCCAAAACATTCTACAAAGGATCCATCATCCACTCTGACACAGGAGACAAGAGGCAGAGTTTGGAGACAGATCCAAGTTTTAAGGACTCGTCTAACCAGAGAGCCAATTTGCTGTAGTTAAGTTGCTGATTTAGAAACTAGGAGATGGTGAATTCTAGTTCTATCTTAGGCTCGAAAGCTAGTTGGATGATTTTGGGTCAATCACCAGGAGATGGTGAGTTCTAGTCCCGCCTTAGGCATGAAAGCCGGCTGAGATGGCTTTGACCCAATCACCAGGAGACAGTGAGTTCTAGTCTACCTTAGGCAGGAAAGCTAGTTGGATGATTTTGGGTCAATCACCAGGAGATGGTGAGTTCTAGTCCCGCCTTAGGCATGAAAGCCGGCTGAGATGGCTTTGACCCAATCACCAGGAGACAGTGAGTTCTAGTCTACCTTAGGCAGGAAAGTTGGCTGGGTGACTTTGGGCCAGTCACCAGGTGACTATGAGTTCTAGTCCTGCATTAGTCATGAAAGCCAAATAGATGGCTTTGGGCCAGTCACACACTCCCAGCTCAACCCACCTCACAGGGCTGTTGTCGTGGGGAAACTGTGAAGAGAAGGCAGTATTAGGTGTGTTTGCTGCCTTGAATTACTTATAAAGTAATAAAGGTGGGATAAAAAAAATCAAATAAATAGAAGCAGGGTGGGAGCCATATAAACCTTGGGAGTGGGTATCCAATAGGCAGATGCCATCACAGAAATGTCTTGCTTCCTGGATCCTACTAGGCATCACTGAGCATGCTGTCTTTGTCAAATTGTGAGGGATGGACAGAAACTATGAGATGTGATCAAGGCAAACAAGGGGACTTCTATTATTCCTGTAGACCAGAGGTTTCCAAACAGGGCAACTTTTAAGATTTATGGACTTCAGCTCCCAGAATTCCCCAGCCAGCCATGTCACAGGTTACAGATTGCCTATCCCCATGTAAAAGGATCGAGTTGATGAAGTGATTATGGTTTTGAAAATAATCTCTGGCGAGAGAGGGGATGTTATTTTCCTTTTTCCCCCCTCCCTTCCAAAACGGAACATCCCATTTATCATCAAAACCTTAGACTTGAATGAAAGAGCTACGTAAGGCACTTGCCTTAGAGGTGGGGTTATTCTGGGTCAATGTGTCTTGCCCAACCTACAGAATCACAAACCCTTTATTAGCTCTTTTATTTCAGAGCTGGTCCGCCTTCTTGGAGCAGGAAATGGATGATGTTTCTCCTTCCCAAGGATGAGGAGGTAAGAAATAAGTGGTGTGCTTTTGATTCCTGCTCTTGGTCTGCAAACACCATGACACATTTTTGTGCTGTCTCACGCCTATAACTCAGAACTGAGACAAAAATATCCAGGGTTAGCAAACCTTGAAAAGGTATTTGGATGTATTTTAAGAGTCAGTTTTGAAGGGTTTTGTGCCCGAGCTCTTGTTTCCTAGTACGATCCCCCAGGAACTATATTTCTGCATTCACATATATTGAAGCCGGTCGATTAAGACTTGGTAGTTGCATTCACACACCATGCTAAATTCAGTTAAGGGTTTACATTTCCCTTGATGAAAGTTTTCTTTTGTTTGTAATTGCTCCTTTTTGAAAATAACATTCATAGAACATAGAATAATAGAGTTGGAAGGACCTTGGAGGTCTTCTAGTCCAACCCCATGCTTGAGCAGGAGACCCTATACCATCTCAGACAAGTGACTGTCCAGTCTCTTCCTAAAAGCCTCCAGTGATGGAGCACCCACTACTTCTGGAGGCCAGCTGTTCCACTGGTTAATTGTCCTCACTGTCAGGAAGTTTCTCCTTAATTCTAGGTTGCTTCTCTCCTTGGTTAGTTTCCATCCATTGTTTCTTGTCTTGCCTTTTGATGCTTTGTAGAACAGCTTGATCATGTCTCAGTGGACATTTTGGCAGCTTTTTCAACTCTGTTCCTGCAGAAATCTTGGGCAGGTGGTTTTTATATCTCTGCTTTTCTCATCTGAAATGGGAAGGTGGGGGAAATAGTGGCTGTATCCTGGATTTTCCGAGAGCAAATTTGTTGCCCAGATTTCCACCTGTCCATCTTCACCAAGGCAAGACAAATCCTTGAAAATTATGAATTGCTATCTGGAAAATGCACTAATCCTACAGCCAAAATTTAACGTACAGTAAGGTGTGCTTGAACCCCACTAAAAACCATTGGAGAGAGGGGGGGAAAAACACCTACTTTCAGTACGTTTTGCTCTTGATGATGGTAATATAATGAAGAAAAAAAAAGCCGAACAAATGCAAACAACAGAAAAAGACCACATTTTCCATATGTAATATATTAGGCCAGAAGGACTCACCTGCCAATTCCTCAGTGAGATATTGGAAAATCATAGCCCTGAACTTAAGTGTGAACATATTCTCAGTTTTGCACATCTAATTGCCACGAAGCATGTAGTTAATCAAGTGTTTAAAAGAGCCTTTGTATAGCTGAAAAGATCAGCTGGTTTGCTTCCAAATGCTCCAATGCAACATCACAAAAGGACTCTAGCAGCAGCCCCCTTTGCTTGGAGACCTGAATGTATACAAATCAAATATGTCTTTGAGGCACCGTAATTCACTTCAGTCTTTTCCAACCCTCTGAGAAACAGGCAAATGAAATTGCCTTCTAATGGAGCCCAGCTGTGCAGACTCTTAGAAGGTGGGGACAATTCCTTGGCTGTTGTTATCCAGAGCACCAAGACTTTTGGACTTGTCCAGGGAAGATCAACGCATTATCAGACAGGGGACTTTTGACAGTATTCTCTCGGCGGGTGCCTGGCCAGACAAGACAGGGAAAAGATTGTATTAATTGAATGTTCTCCATCTCTTTGCAACTCTTCAAAGGATGGGCTTTTGCAAATCTAAATGGATGATTCTAAGAGAATTCTGAGAGTAATGGGCTTGCTGGAATAGTCTTTGCCTGACTGCAAATGAATTTAGATCCAGTTTTTGTTGCAATACTATACAATACACACACATACAGAGAGAGAGAGAGAGAGAGAGAAAGAGAGAGAGAGAGAGAGAGAGAGAGAGAGAGAGAGCAGTCCATGACATCCACACATCTTAAAGTTGCTAAAGTTGAAAAAGACTTTTACAGACATGTCTGTGGAGATTTTCAGTCATATCAGTCATCTAGGTCAAAAGCACCTCTGGGATTTTAACTGACAGTGAAGCAAACTTTGAATGGGAAGCCATAATGAAGGAACAGAGGAAGCATCAGGTCAAGCAAAAGAGGAATCGCAATATTGATTCATGGTCGTCTGCAATTTCACCAAAAAAAGGATCTTTTGTTCATGCCTGTTCTCTAGTTGCATCGTTAGAGAAAAATGGCCTGTTTCTTTCTTGTTCGTATCAATAGTTCAAGTTTTCACTCATCATGCGATTTGATTTGATTTCTGATAGGTTGATATTTTTTTCAGAAGTATTTAAATTGGGAGCGTTGATCTTGAGATCTTGTGAAATGTAGGTCTAAATCATACCTGGCCTTGTAAGCCATTATATTCATCCAACGGGCAATTTGGGAACAACACTTTCCTACTGAATGGCATAGCAGGACAATGCCATATGTACTAGGTGTATATGCACTTGGCTTCAGCCGAACATATGATCCCCTGAAGTGACTCAAATATGTAGCAATCATGCTTGATTTTGCAATAAACATTGTGAGGGCATCTCTATGGCCACCTTTAATCCCTTAAGCATCATCCTTGACTTGAGAATTTTGGCTGAGTTTATCACTGCTATCATCTCTTGAACTTAGATGCTCAAACTTAAAAAAGAATCAGTCTATAATCTGGAGTGACAAAACCTATATGAACCCATGATAAAAAATTCAGTTGTTCGTTTCTGGATTGCCTGCATGTCTCAGCTCACTATTTGCCATGAATTAGCCATTAAGCCCATTTGTAAATATATACGGGCGGTTCAGTTTCTCTTGATTGCTGACAAATCTGTCTCATCGGAATAAGGAATGTTTGTCCAATATTAATGGGAAAATACTGAAACCATACTTTGCAGACTTCCTAACAGAACATCTCAAGAGCATGGCTACCAGAATAAATAAATCTTTCAATTCGTTGGGAAAGTTAATTTGGCAGAGGCCAAAGAGTGAAGGAGAAATGAAGGCGCTTCTGCTGCCAGCCGGTTATCGTAGCTTTGCTTATCATTGAATGGATTCCAAAGTTTTCCCCATTCTGCCAGGCCTATGGCAGAATAATGTACTAATGTTATTGCTGTAAGAATGATAGCTTCCTTGTTTTATTTTGGAGGATGCTCTGTTACCCCATTCCAAATCAGTTAAATGGAAAATCTAAATTCTAAAATTGCTTTAGAAAAGGGAATCAAATCTGCCTTTTTGAATATATCTGAGTTGCCAGATTGGATCAGTTCTCCTGCTCCTAATGGCTAAGGCAAATCTTGAGGTTAGCTAACCATCTAATTATAATAAGGAAAGGTATGTCCAGGTGACCTATGCACCTGCTGTTCATTCCGCTGTCCGGATGGCACTAATGGGCACCTTCAAGACTCTTTCTAGTTATTTTGCAATTAAACCGCCTTCAGATGGGCAAGTCTTCAAACGGAATCCTTATCAGACACTTTCAAACTGAGCTTGGCACCCCACAAAGCAGAATATCGGCTACCCTAATAGGCACTGAGGAGATTGTACTATCAGTACTACGTAATGGGTTGGATTGTTCAGACAAGGTTCAGAGACCTGAAAATTAGAAGACCACATAAACACACATGTGTAACTTTTAAAAATAAATCAGTAAAGGTCCTTTTCTAGAATAGAATAGAATAGAATAGAATAGAATAGAATAGAATAGAATAGAATAGAATAGAATAGAATAGAATAGAATAGAATAGAATAGAATAGAAGCTGGAAGGGACCTTGGAGGTCTTCTAGTCCAGCCCCCTGCTCATGCAGGAGGTCCTATACCATCTCAGTCAGAAAATTGTCCAGTCTCTTCTTAAAAGCCTCCAGTGATGGAGCGCCCACAATTTCTGGGGGTGAGCTGTTCCATTGGTTGATTGTCCTCACTGTCATTTCTCCTCGTTCTTTTTCCAGAAGCTTCTTGGGAGCGAGTGAAGGTGGGAGAAAGAATGAAGGAGGAAGAAAGATCTGAATACTAGAAGGGAATGCAGATCTGAACATTGTAATCTTTCTTTCTTTCTTTCTTTCTTTCTTTCTTTCTTTCTTTCTTTCTTTCTTTCTTTCTTTCTTTCTTTCTTTCTTTCTTTCTTTCTTTCTTTCTTTCTTTCTTTCTTTCTTTCTTTCTTTCTTCTTTCTTTCTTTCCTGGTTACCTGCCTAAGAAGAAAGGAAGGCGAATAACAATGCTGTGTTGCCTTAATATTTAACAATGCTTGAATAAGCGGAAGGCTCTGTATTTAGTGTGAAATTAACAACCTTGTTTTGAGGAATGGGGGAAAATTGGTTTTCTTTAATTAGAAATGAGTGGGAGGTTCAAAGCTCAACAAGCTTGATATTGTTCATATTTTCTTCATGGGTATTTATGTATTATGAGTGCTGCCATAGCCTGAAATGATTGTCAAGACTTCTTAAATTACAGGGACTGCAATGTTTATAATAAAGTGCTTATATTGATTAATATTAAAACATAGTGATCAAAAAGGTGCCTTTCCTGCATCATTTTAAATGCAAGTAATTTCCCCCCCCCCAAAAAAAAATCTGCAGTTAGCAAATCTGTCTTAAGAGTCTATGGAGATTCTCAGTCATCCAGGTCATGGCTGTCCCAAAGATGCTTTTTCAAAAGGCCACTGGACTTTGTTTTCCCTTGAAGACGTTTTGCTTCTCATCCAAGAAGCTTCTTCAGTTCTGACTCGAATGGTGGAGGATGGAAGGATTTATATTCCTTGCAGTCATCCGGTCATTAGCCTTCCATCCTCCACCATTCAGTCCAGTTGCCTTTTGAAAAAAACATCTCTGGACATCTATCTTAAGAGACACTTTCAGACAAACTCAGGAATGTTTCTTAAAAGAAGAGGCATGCTCTAAAGCATGCATCATTTCAAAACCCTGAGGATCCATGGAGAGAGGGGCAGATACGTTCTCTGGACTGTCCTCTCGTCTTCATTTTGTTCTCTGGTTTGAAATGGTTCCTTAGCAGCGGCTGTGGCATATTTCGTCTAATTTAACAAATGGTTAAAATTGTACTTCAATTTGAATCTTAAAACTGGGAAAATGTTCTGTTATCGGGCTGCGTTCAGGCATCCTTGTGGTTTCATTACGTGCCATCAAGTTGGTGTTGACTCTTAGCAACCACATAGATACAGCTGCTCAAAGGATGATCTGTCCCCAGTTGACCCTCCAACTGTGTCCACAGTGCATCCACTGTCTCTCTCACCGAGTAAATCCACTTTGCTGTTCATCGTCCTCTTCATCTTTTTCTTTCTACTTTTCCCAGCATTACAGCCTTTTCAAGAGAGCTGGGTGTTTGCATAATGTCTCTAAAGCACAAGAATTTGAGAATGCCCATTTGCGCCTTCTCTGAGAAGTCTGGAATGATCCATTTGTTTGTTTTCTTGGTCATCCATGGTCCATCCATGGTATCTTCAGGAATCTTCTCCAACATCAACGTTCAAGGGTTAATATTCTTTTTACGCTACTTCTTCACAATCCAACTTCTGCTTCAATAAAGTGTCACGAGAAGCATCCCTTGCATGATTCTGATCTTTCTGATTTATTCCTGACATCTGGATAACTTTTCCAAGACCTTCATTGGGGCCACCAAGGGCTATTTTATACAGGTAGTCCCAAGGTCGTGTGATCTCCTTTTGCGACCTTCTCACACGCAAAGTCAATTGGGAAGCCAGATTCACTTAACAACTGTCTTACTAATTTATCAACTGCTTTGATTCACTTAACAACCGAGGTAAGAAAGGTTGCGAAATGGGGCAAAACTCGCTTAACAAATGTCTCACTTAATGACATAAATGTTGGGCTCCATTGTGGTCGTAAGTTGAGGACTTCCTATAAATACAATGTGTAGAACAGCCCAATTGATACACATATTCTGGGGAGAGAGGATCGAGCCCTGAGGATGGAGCCCAAAAGCTTGGAAGAATAAACCTTTGGTCCGGTGACCGACTCAGATTGGATCCTGCCAGAAAAGGTTGTTGAACTAAAAAGACTTGGGGGGGGGGAAATGGAACTCTGATTTTATATATATTGACGGCAGCAAGACTACTCTATGTACAAAAATGGAAGGATGTCTTGATTCCCACCATGGAGGAATGGCTACAAATGCTGATGGAGTTAGCAGAGATGACTCAATTGATTGTGCTGCTAAAAGAAAAGAATATAAGTACTTCTGTCTCTACTTGGAAACCACTTCTGGACTTTGTGCTTGAGGTGGAAAAAAAATAATACTTTGATTTTGGGTTTTACTGATGAGATTGATTTGTCAATACAGAAATGGCTAGTTCATACTTCTATAGAAATGTAAAAAGTTGAGGTTCGATGCTAATACCTTATTAAATTAGGTTACCTTTATTGTCATTTTTTCCTGTGGGCACAATGGCACACATTAAAAATGAAATTTAGTTGCTTGCTCTCAAAGTGTACACATACATAACACACATTTAAACATACTATATACAACACATGTATAGACCTACACCCTTACATATGAGTAACATTAATATAAATAATAATCACTGTCCATCTTGAAAACATAACGGAAGGAGGAAGCTTTAGAGTTCACAAGGTTAATACTGTGTGGAACAAAACTGTGGCTGAATCTGGATGTTCTGCTTCGGATACCACAAAGCCCCCTCCTCCCAGAAGGTAACAAGGAAAACAGGTTGTGAAGAGGATGTGTAGCGTCCCAGACAATCCTGCGGACCCTGCCAATCTTTTACTGCAACAGAGGGAGCCGGAAGTCAACGCTTTTTTTTCTTTTCCCCCTCTTCTCCACCCTTCTCTTTTTCCTTTACCTTTGTTCCCTATTATTTGCTTTTGTATTTTTGTATTTTATAAGTTAATAAAATAAAAACTTTTAAGAAAAAGGAAAAAGCGTTGGACTTAACTTGGGCCTGCTAGCAGTACCTGTTGGAATTCCTTAAAGCAGCCACAATTTTCCTTGCGTTAAAGCCCCACCGTCTCAAGAAAGCACGTGTTTGAATTGAGGATTTTATTCAGCCCTTGGAATTAAGGATTTAACTCCTCTTTCCAGCGGAGGCCCACCACGTGGCATTTCCTCTATCTTCACCTGCCCTTCCTCCAAATGGTCGCTACAAGGGAGAGGAGCTTCAAAATCCATTTTTTTGCCTTCCATAAAGCCCCCTCTGGCTGCACGGCTGAAAATTGTGCCCTTTCTTCATTAGCCATATGGTGAGGTAGTCATAAATGATGGAATAATAAGCCCTAAAATACATTTAATTGTTGACTCTCACGTCTCTAACAATATTATTGACTGTTTCCTGGTCACTAAAAGTTGACTCCATTTGCTGGAAGTCATCTCCAGCTCTGAGACGTTCATTCTTCTCTGCACCATCTGATAGGAATGCTGGAATAACTTTTCCCTGGGAGTCTATCATATCCCTGGGCTTATGATATCATTCTGATTAC
Source organism: Azemiops feae (assembly GCA_023970755.1). Taxonomy (NCBI): domain Eukaryota; kingdom Metazoa; phylum Chordata; class Lepidosauria; order Squamata; family Viperidae; genus Azemiops; species Azemiops feae. The sequence continues at coordinate 912,301 of JALGBA010000552.1, read as the reverse complement.
TGGGTTAGGATCCTTTGATCCAGCCTTTGTTTTCCAGTTGTTTTGAGCAAATTTCTGGGCTTAAATCCAATGTTGACACTAGGGTCTTACAATACCAAACTTGTTCCCTTTCAGATGTTAAACTAATATCTGCTTTTCTTTCTGCTCTTTGGAAGAAGTCAAGTGTCCTATAGGGAAAAGGGTGGAAATGGAAAAATCTGGCTGTCTTCTCTCCCTTCTTTTAGTTAAACAAGTTTTTTTTAATATCAACCGAATGGACTCTTACAGAGTTGTGTAGCAAAGCCAGGGAACTTGTTACGTTGTCTCATTTTCCTGCCAAAATCGATTTGGCTAAATGAGAGATAGACAATAGTGAGAAAAGAAAGAAAAAAAGAAAGAAAGAAAGAGAAAGAAAGAGAAAGAAAGAAAAAGAAAAATTACAGTGTTCAGATCTGCATTCCCTTCTTAGTGTTCAGATCTTGCTTCCTCCTTTCTTCCTCCCACCTTCACTCTCTCCCAAGAAGCTTCTGGAAAAAGAATGAGGAGAAATTAGAAAAGGACTTTTACTGATTTATTTTTAAAAGTTATACATGTATGTTTATGTGGTATTCTAGTTTTCAGGTCAAGAAACAAAGAAAAAGAAAGGAAGAAAGAAAGAAAAAGAAAGAAAGAAAGAAAAGAAAGAAAGAAAGAAAAAGAGAAAGAAAGAAAGAAAGAGAAAGAAAGAAAAGACATTATTATCTTACAGATGAACTCCAATAGACCACTTTAGGCTGAGAGTCACACAAATGTCTTTGTATCTTGAAGATAATCTGTGTTCTATCCAAATCTTTTGAAATCTTTTCCTTCTACTTTGCCAGTTTTGACACTTTGGGGAACACAGTGGTTTTGTCTCTGAGGCCAGAATTTCTTTCTCTCTCTCAACATTGGCATGTATCTCTACTGACGAAGGGCTTCTTGTTGGCTGTTTACCTCAAAGGAAGACAGAGATGAGTTTGCAACTGAGATGTTATGGCTAACTTCCAAGATACACGTGAACTGAAGAAACCATGGCGATCCAGGAAATGAAGCCATCCTGTAAAGTGGAAAGCTTGGTTGCTGTATTTCGACTATGAGGCAATGCAAGACCTTATAGTTATCAATTAGAGATATGTTATACCTTCCAAAAACAGAGACAGCCATTTTTTTAAAAAAAATGTCCTACCTAGTCCTTCTTTTTAATGAAAAGAAGGACCAGGGGTGACATGATAGCAGTGTTCCAATATCTAAGGGGCTGCCACAAAGAAAAGGGGGACAACCTATTTTTCAAAACACCAGAAGGCCGAACAAGAAACAATGGATGGAAACTAATCAAGGAGAGGAGCAACCTAGAACTAAAGAGAAATTTCCTGACTGAACAATTAACTAGTGGAATGACCTGCCTCCAGAAGTTGTAGGTGCTCCATCACTGGAGGTTTTTAAGAAGAGACTGGACAGCCACTTGTATGGAATGGCATAGGGTCTCCTGCTTGAGCAAGGGGCTGGACTACAAGACCTCCAAGGTCCCTTCCAATCCTGTTATTCTGTTCTGTTCCTAAAGTTGCAAGTGTGTGTTGGGTGGGGAAAAAGAGAGGGAAGATGCTACTTATCAGCAATGCTATACATTTTTTTCTTTCACACTTGGGAGTAGTCAACTTGGAAATCTATATTTTTTTTAATAGATTGAACATGTTGGAGAAGTAAAAAAAAAAAAGTATTCCTGTCTTCCACCCCTGAAAATATGATTGAAGTGGTCAGTTAGGACCGCTGTCACTGATAAGAGAAGAAAAGCTTCACCAAAAAAGAAAAAGGACATTTATGGCAAACAGACACAAGCTTCTCTCCAGATATAGATGAAAACGTGGAAATAAGGGCTGGTTCAATAATAATGCAGCCTTTTTCACCCAGTTATGGGAAACTATGACCAAGATGACCTTAGTTCTTGTGACTCAACCAGTCTGCAGCTAGTTTCAATATGAATCTTCTTCCATCTCCTAGAACCAGGTGTAACTAAAAATGGCCAGATAATAATGTGCGCAATCTCATGGTAAAAATAGAAATGGTATAAAAATATCTACTTGAAGAAACACTCTTACTAGGCAGAAGAAAGAAGCTTTCCGAGGACTTCGGCTGATAGAATTCATATTCCCCAAAATTGGGACCCCATTTGCTCATCTCTTCTTTCCAGCAACATGTAGGAGAGCTTCTAGTGCAAGCTAAGAACATCTCGTCTCAGATAAAACCCAAATTGAAGGCTTTTCTTTATCCCATCCAAGAATATGAGACCCAGTTTGATCTAGTGGTTAAGGCGTCAGGCTAGAAAGTGGGAGATGGTGAGTTCAAGTCCTGTCTTACCCATGAAAGCCAGCTGGGTGACTTTGGCCCAATCCCCAGGAGACGGTGAGTTCTAGTCTCACCTTAGCTATGAAAGCCAGCTGGGTGACTTTGGGCCAATCATCAGGAGACAGTGAGTTCTAGTCTCACCTTAGCCATGAAAGTCAGCTGGGTGAGTTTTGGCCAATCACCAGGAGACAGTGAGTTCTAGTCCTACCTTAGGCACAAGAGCCAGTTGGATGACTTTGACCAGATCCTTCTCTCTCAGCCCAACTCACCTCAAAAGATGTTGTTGTGGGGGGAAAAAGGAGGAAGAAATTGTGTTGGATATATTTGCTGCCTTGAGTTATTTGTAATAAAAAAACAACAATAAAGGCAGGTTACAAATAAATAAATATTAAGACTGTACATTTTCTAGAAACATCAGCCACATTTTTCCTCCATCCCCCCCCCCCCGGTTTTTAACCATCTCATTACCTGATTAGGAGCTGCTTGAATCTTGAAAGCTTGCGATAATTTGAGGCAGTTTGAGTTGGCTTAGTTAAGGCATTGCCTCTGTGGATTTTTTCTTCTTCTCACGACTGACGTGAGAAGCTTTTGAGGGTATTTTCTTAAGAAAGTCAAATCTTCTCATATTGAGCTCGGGTCCCAGTGACTTTACGGATGCGTCCGTGTGCTTTTCTTGGCCACAAGACAAGCATGATTTGCAGAAGTCCTTTCCCAGGAGGCTTTGGTGTTTACTTTGTGGGAAGTCAGCCCCCAGGGCAGAAAAATATATTTCCTCAAAGGATCTTAAAGAGGCAGAAAAGCATGCCCAGTTTTCTTAATGGTCCCGGGTCTCCCTTCCCCAAGCAGAAACCAGCTCTATAGAAATGCAGATGTAAACCATCAGGAAGGTCGAAGCTAGAAGCTTAGGAAGACAAAGACACCTAAAATCTACATACCCCACCCAAACTCTAAGACAGGACATAATAGGATTAACCCACAGATGCCAAAGGGCACACCCAGACTCAGGTCAGAATACATGACACAGGAAATAGCCTCAAACATGAACAGGAAACAACTCCAAACAAAAGCCTCCAGAGGGTATAAAAACCCACTCCCTACATGTGCTTTCTCTTCTTTCTTCCAGAGCCATCTTCCTGTCTGGCTCTCCTCTTCAATAAACTGCAACCTTCTTCCTAAAGCAGTCGCCATGTTGTTTATTCCCGGCTTGGACTGAACCATGATGAAGACTTTTCCTTCAACAATTTGTTAAAAAAAAGAAGAGGTGGGGGCCGGTGGAGCCTTTAAAACAGGCTTCCTTATAGCAAAACAGACATATTTGTAGTGAAGACAGTATCTATGTTTCTCCCAGGGTTCTCTGCTCCCATCCCTGGAATATTGGGTGAAAATCCCTGTGAGAAATTGTTAGGGGATTCCCCCAAACTTTGGAAATAAATACTCCCTCGTAAATTTCCCTGAAGCTCTCCTAAGCAGGAAATTATGCTAAGGGCCTTTTCTTTTCTTTTCTCTCCCCCCCCCCTTTGTTCCAAAGGGTCCTTTTACTGAAATAAAAATCAATTATTTTTTTTGCTGTCATTTGAACAAGGTCATCGGTCACCTGGCACTTCAGCTTTCTAATTGGCTATTGCGGGGACAGCCTGCTGAGAGATTAAGGGGAAGCCTTTAGACTTTCTCAGCAGGCAATTTGACCACCAGTCAGATGGCAATTGAGGCTGCCTCCACGGGAAACCCCCTTCAAAATCCCACTATTCTTCAAGGTTTATGTGCTGAAATGAGGGCTTTTTTTTAAAAAAAAGGCTTTTGCACCCATTGAAATGAAATGGAATCATGTGCTCCTTCTGCCATTATCTGGTTAAAAGTCCCTTTCCTTTCCTTTCCTTTCCTTCCCTTTCCTTCCCTTCCCTTCCCTTCCTCTCCTTTCCCCTTCCCTTTCTTTTCCTTCCCTTCCCTTTACTTCCTCTCCTTTCCTCTTCCCCTTTCCCTTCCCTCCCACCTCCCCTCCTCTCCCCTTCCCCTTTCCATACCAGGGTGGGGGAAGGAGAAGAGCAGCTCCCCCTTTCTATCTTTCCCATTGTAAATAGCCAAAAATGATAATCACCAATTTGAGTAAAGCTGGCTGGGCGTGTTGACCTGCACAATGCTTTCCTTGACACAGAGTGCCTGAATAAATTGCAGTTGCCTGAGGCCAGGCAGGTCTCCGACTCAAACTCTATACCGTCTGGTTTTGTACAAAAGATCGTGTTATGGCAAAACCATTCATAGGCATAGAAGGGGATGCATTTAAAGTTTTTTTTGGGAAGATGTGTATACTTGTGCAAAGACATCCAGATCTTGCGTGCAAGGCTGCATTTTCGGAACTTGTGAACGTATCACGTTTTGGCTGCAGAATCGCCCTTGTTAGGAACCTATGCACAGAGCTGCTTTCCCATCGGAAGCAATCTGTCATTCCCGCGCATTGTTTTTCCACCTGTCTGCCTGCTCGGCTATTACATTGTTAGTTACAATTTCTGATCTTTTGAGATAATCCCAGGAAGCTGGAAAACTAGGCCCATGAATTTCAGCTGAGATAAAGATAAATGCCTATAGGATACAGAGAAGATCAGGTGCGTAATAAAAGCTGAACTGTTAGACAGCAATGCCTAGTTGATAATAATACATGTGAAAGGGACTCAGGCATTTTAATACGCAGGAGTTGCTACGTTTAAATCCTTCAGGCCTTTTGATGTCAATGTCATTTGTTTATTTAAGATATTCTTTTGGAAAATGCAGTGTTCATTTTTGGCGCTTTACTGAGCACATGGAAATATAACGCAGACATTATTTTTCCTGTTGCGTGCAGCTGGTCTTTTGCCTTCTTTTAGAGAGTCGTTGAGGCCACTTGGAGCTTTGTCTGTGTCCTCAGGAAACAAGAAAGTCTAGTTGCCTCTTGAAAAAGCACCGTTAGGACAAGGGAGAGGAGACATAAATAATCAAGAGAAAGATAGGACGTCCATTCTTAAAGAAGGCAAATGACCAGCTTCTGCAAGGATTATAAACCCTTCCATTCCCCATCATCCAGTCAGAGCTGAAGAAGCTTCTTGGAGGAGAAGCGAAACATCTTCAAAGAAAAACAAGGAAGTCCAACTGCCTCCTGAAAAAGCATTTTTGGGTCCTTGATGGTGCTCACTCCAGTTCTGCATCATAGGGTTGCCTGTTATGGAAAGCCATAGCTGAGTCAACCAAAATTACTTGAAAAAGACAGAGAAATCTGGTCCACTCATAGTGCTAAGCCAGAAGGCATGGTTTATAATTGTGCTGGCTTGATTTACTTATTTTGTTAACCCAAACAGACCCAAACAGCTCATATTGTGGCTTAGCAAATATACATTAATCACTAGCTTATATGAGTTCACCTGTCAAAAGTCAGGCTTTTTGACCAGGTTTTATTGAATAACCCGTAATATCTTGGCTTGTACATAATTCTAAGTCACAAGGGATGGGTTCCCATCTGTTATATCAAGAACAAGCCAACATGATAGCCAAGCAGGATGTAGGAACTCAGCCATTGTCCACTGTCTGAAGCAGCCCACTATTGGGCAATTAGTGTTTGGAACAGAATAGCTGCAACTTAAGTTTGCTTCTGCCAGCCTCCCATATGGACATGAATAATTCTTCCAGCTTTGTTTTAAATGTGGTTTCTTTCCCCAAATATTTCTCTCTGAAAAGAAAGAAATTACTGCCTCTTGAGAGACTAATTGTTAAGGGGTGGTGGTGGTGGTAGAGGAGACAAAGACTTACAATAAAAGCTTCTCTCTTTAAATTGCTAATGAGCACATACCCACACCCCAGTTATAAATCTCAGGGTTTGTTAACCACTTCTTCATATCTACAAATTCAGTTTTACATAATAGTTAGGGAACAGGAAGGTGACGGTTGTCTAAAAGCTAAGGGAAAAAAAATAATCCTTGCACCTCCTCCCAAAGACATTGTACTAATTATTTCTGCTGTTGACAACAATGAAGTTTGGTTGTTTCTAGTCAAAAAAACAGGGGGGGGGGAGCAGGGCAAGAATAGGTTTGCCTTCTTGCGTATAGAAGATGCTCTTCAAGGGACCCCCCCAGAGTCAGGGTGTCTGCAGGGTATGGTCAAAAAATCAAGATGCACCTAAAAATGGGTGGAGCTTTGATTGCACCATGGCAGTCTTGCCTTTTTAAAATCACCCTCTGTGACTAGCCATGCCAAAAAGCAGATCTTTTTATTTGGGTCTAGATTACTTGAGGGACCGTCTCACCCCACTGGGGTTGGCCTGTATCACTCGTGCTGGCTGTGGGTCCCGTCAGCCTGATTTTTCCAGCTGGCAGGGTCCAGAAGGAGGGCCTTCTCTGCTGTGGCTCCTGACCTCTGGAACATCTTGCTCTCCTCCCCATGTGAGGTTGGCCCCAACCCTCCTATTTTTCATAAGGGCCTAAAGACGTGACAGACCCCACCTCCGCCCCTGTCCTTGGTTTTAATGTCTGATTTTTCCTTTTTATGTTTTAACTGTATATGTAACTGTGAGCTGCCCAGAGTTATCCTATGGTAAGATGGGCAGCCAATACATTTTATAAATTAGTAAAAACAAACAAACAAATAAATATTTAATACACTTTTATTTAGCTCTCATGTAGAGAAGTGAACTAGGTCTGAGTGAAGCTCCTCAAACCATCCAAGACACATTTATTTCTTAAATGTATTATGACTACCCACTCCAAAAGACCCTGGGTGGCCACAGTACATTTCATTACATAAATAAAAGTAAAGGTGAGTTTCATTAAAAGCTAAAAGTGCACATCGAAACCAGGTAAAGCTTTGATTGCACCATTGTGCCCTCCATAGCCTGCGGGCGTCCCTCTTGCTGGATTAAATCAATTCCCTCTTGCTGGATTAAAAATGATGATTTGTTAGTAATTTTGGGAGGGCATTTGGCAACATGGCTTTATACCCTGTTTTAAAGGGGGAACAGATTCTCTGGTTGGGTGAAGTCAACAGGTGATTTGATGGTTTAACTTGTTTGACTTTTCTCAAGGGGTTCTTGAACAATGGGTTATAGTCAGTGGTGGGATTCAAATATGTGAACAACCGGTTCTCTGCATGGATGCCACTTCCGGAAGTCCATTCTGGGCCTGGGCAACAAAAAATTAGCTACCGGTTCTGCTGAAGTGGTGTGAACCGGCTGAATCCCACCACTGGTTATGGTTCAGTGTGTTCTGTGAATGTAGTGTTGGTGTTGACTCTTAGTGGCATCATAGATGGAGCCTCTCTAGGTCTCCAACCTGAAACTGTTGGTCTTACAATGGTACACCCATTGTGATTGAGTCCATCCACCTTTCTCATAGATCATCTTTTCTTCTTTGTCCTTGTATCTTTCCCCAACTTATAAGCTTCCCAAGAGAGCTGGATCTTCACCTACTGTCTGCAAAGTATTTCACATCAGCCTTCACTGTGCTAATTTCTTATCCTTCCTAGTAAGTGTCCGACAATTACCAAGTTTGTGTCTTTTATAAGTACTGAGTTCTGTTCCGGATGGATGGAAGAATGAGCTGATTCTGACCCTCCATTGTTGCCAAACTGTTGCAAGCAACACTTTGGCAGTGTGTGCAGCACAAGCAAGATAGTCAGAAATAGGAGCTTCTTTTTCCTAAAAAATGACCATAAAATTTTATAGCTAGATGAGATGCTTCTTGCAGCTCAAAGTAAGGGATTTGGTTGCTCTCTTTTCTTCCGCTTATTTGTATGCTAACCATTCCTGGAAGCCCTGGAATGTATTTACAGTATGTAGGCAAGTGCTGTAAATGTTCAGCATTTGGAGCAATCTATTGCGATACAACCAGTGCCAGTTAATACACACCGTAGCCTCCACCTGCATATTCAGGAGCAGTAGGAAAGGAAAAAATAAGACAGATTCTTTAGGAAGAAGCCACTATTTAGAAGCTACCGTAGAAGCTTGTGAGGATGAAATCCATTTTTGCTCACATTCTAGGGATCATTTCTACATTTACAACCATAATTTAACATTTGGGAATTTTTAGGGCAGATTCCTGCCTTTTCTTTTTGGCTACTGACGATTCCTTGGGAGCCCAGTTATGGCTTCTCCAGAAGATAATCAGGATAGACACGGTGGGAGTGCACCCATCACCAACCATCTTCTTCTGCTCTTTTCCTCCTGATATGAAGGTTGATATGTCAACAAATTTTATGACCTGGCAGGTAACATCCATAAGCCACATAAATATGAGATGTGTTATTTCCCGGGGTCCTCTGCAGCCCAGCGATCCTGTGGCACTGGATGGAAAGTATTAACTCAAACTGGATGCAGGAAGGCTTCTTGATAAATGAAGCAGGTTAAGAAGAGCTCATCTGTCTTCACAACTGGGTATCTTCTTGTCAATTTGGAGGCCTCCATCTGCCCCATTCCCACCCCAAAGCTGTTTTTGCAGAAGTGACTATTCCTCTGCACCCTGCTATTTTTATAGAAGAGAGTTGATAGATGCCTGAACATCTGTTTAATTGAGTGCTATGTACAAGATGTTGTAAGTAAGTGATTTTACTGAATCAAGGCATTGTGTCTTATTGGCGGTCTTGATCTTTGTGTTCAGGATCAAGCAATTGTAAGCATTTCACCCCAGGCCATTGTCGTCGATCAATCTCAGGTTATCTTGGTGAGAGCCATCATGATTCTGCTAGTCCCCTTTTCTTTTTCCACATTGTATTTAACATATTTTTATCCTATCTTTCCTCTAGGAGCAAAAGTTCAGTGCTCCTTGGTCTGCATCAGTCAGAACTGAAGAAGCTTCTTGGATGAGAAGCAAAACATCTTCAAGGAAAAACAAAGTCCAGTTGCCTTTTGAAAAAGCACCTTTGGGACAGCCTATTCCTTGGTTTAGAAAAGGTATGTCATACCTTGAATGAACAAAACAGTTCAGTTTCAGAATGCATTTCAAAATTCATTTTGATCCATTACTTATCAGTATAGAAATTTGGCAAAATGGAGCCAAAATGAAAGATATATTTATGATAAATGCATTGTCCTAAAGCTTACTCTTAATATATATGCCCTGGTTTACCAGAAATATGCAGTTACAGATTTGATAACAAATGAACAAGTGGCATAATTTTTTTGCAAATGATTTTTGCCAATATCACATGTTGTTTCTATTGCTTTTAAAATAGTAAATTTCCATTGCATGCATGGCAGGTTTTGGCACAGAAATGCTTTGTAGGTGGCCTTAAAACGGCATTACATTTTTAATACAAATTAAAGAGCAGGTTGAAAGATGAACAGCGGGACTGTCCATATATATATATATAAAAGAAACCAAATGAATAAATTTCTCCTCTGTTCTCACCCCTGTCTGGCCTTGTACTAATTGTATCATTCTCAGCTTTCATGTCCCTTTCATGTAAAACATGAGTATTAATTAATTGTCTTTCTTTAGCTCTGCTGGACAATTTTATATTAGAATTCTTAAACTGTAACTTCTCATTGGAAGATGTAAATGCAAATTACTCCAGTTCATGGTTTTTAACAGCTAATTGGGATTATATCTCAGCCCTTGATTTATATTTGGTTCTACAATGCTCCAAATCACTACATTTGATAAGAGACCTTGGAATTCTGAGAAGAAACAAGATAGATTTCATATCCAACTTGCTTAGGCTTATTGCTAATGTGTTTTGTTTAACAAACCATGGATTAAACCAAGTCATCATTAGGGTAATACACCGAAAGATCATAGAAAAAAAATCATTAGTATTGGACTTAATTGAAACATTAAAATTCTTTGGTTTTTTTCGCTCTCTAAAAAAGAGATTGGAAAATGTAACCCAGAGAATTTAAGTGGCAGCAATAAAGGTGTCTTATATTTTTTTTGGCATTTCAAGGTTTTGGATTTGAACAGATTTTCCAAACGAATCTTTTTCCTGTTCATATCTACAATGCAAAGCTTGCAGTAAATCTCACTGTTTCCTTTGGCTTGTTTGCTTCACCGGTGAGTTTTTCCAATTTCCGCACGGATTAAGTGAGGCCTAGTGTTGGGCTGGGTCCCGAATGCTTGTCAAGGGTCTTGTGACTTTTCTACAACACACAACTTCAAGCAATGAGCTCTTTTGGCCTTCAGTCTGACTTGAACCTGCAAAGCTGAGATAAAAAAAAAAAAGAGGTGGGAAAAAAATACAGGGAGTCTTATAAATAAATATGAATTGCTTCTACAGTACAGGTAATCCTTGACTTATGACAATGGAGCCTAAACATTTCTGTTGCTGTGTGAGACAGTTTTTAAGTGAATTTTGCCCCATTTTATGACTTTCTTGCCACAGTTGTTCAATGAGTAACATAGTTGTTAAGTGAATCTGGCTTCCCCGTTGACTTTGCTTGTCAGAAGGCCACAAAAGGGGATTACGTGACCCCGGGACACTGCGACCGTCATAAATATGAGTCAGTTGTCCAACTTCTGAATTTTGATGCTGTAACCATGGGAATGCTGCCCCCATTGTAAGGGTGAAAAGGGTCATAAGTCATTTTTTGGAGTGCTCTTGTAACTTTGAAAGATCACTAAATGAACTGCTGTATTTCCAGGGCTATCTATAATGCCCATTGGCACAGTTGAGAGAGTTGCCTCTTACTATCTGGAAGATTTGAAGCTTAAATATAGTTCCCTTTCACTTCTCTGTTCCAGCTTGTTTTCTTTTTCTCCCTTTTCTTCTTAACCGGGAATACTTAAAAGACAATTTATCATCATGGCGTAGGTAAGTGGTCGCTCAGATAATCTTCCCGTATCTCCCATAGTTTCTTCCTGACCACTAAATTGGGATCCTTCAGGTTCCTTCAGTCAAACAATGTCGCCTATAGGGACCAAGGAAGTGTGCCTTCTCTGTCATGGGGAATTGTTTTAGTGCTATCTTCCTAGAAATCCAGTTGGTTCTCCCCAGTGATGTTCTGGAGATCTTTCAAAACATGTTAAATGTCTATGGAGATTCTCAGTCATCCAGGTCATGGTTGTCCCAAAGGTGCTTTTTCAAGAGGCCACTGGACTTTATTTTTCCTTGAAGTCATTTTGCTTCCCATCCAAGAGGCTTCTTCACATAGGACTTCGGTTCAAGTCAGAACTGAGGAAGCTTCTTGGGTGAGAAGAGAAAGGTCTTCAAGGAAAAACAAAGACAAGCCCAGTCGCCTTTTGAAAAAGCACCTTTGGGGATTCAAAACATGTTATTCTCCCAAACCTTTGGAAGGTAGTTTTGGAGCATCATTGATGTTTTGTTCATGCAACATCTGAACGCAACTTCTAAAACGTCTGCAAACTCAGAGAGCACCAAGGACTCCAGCATTCAACCCTGATCTACAAGTTTTCTCTTCTGCTTAAGCTCCAGTCTCCCCTCCAAGTACCAACAGACTCGGACCAGCTTAGACAGGTGCTGCCACCTGCTGAAACTTACTCATGAGTAAGCCTTTTAGATCAGAGGTCCCCAACCTTTTGGGCACCAGAGACTGGTTCCGTAGAGAGAGGGTTTGTGTGAGGTTTTGTGTGCTGCCTGCATCCCACCGATGGAGCTTTGCTTGTTTGTGCGGACCGGTTGCTGGCATGCCACGGCCCGGTACCGGTCCACGAACCGGGGGTTGGGGACCCCTGTTTTAGATAACAGCCTTATTAGAAAAGAAATTGAGGAACGGTCCCTGTTCCTGTCAGCTTTCAATGGAAGGTTTGTCAAACGCCACGGGTGAACAGAGAGCCTAAAAAGCTGAAGCGGCTGTACTAGCCCATTGTACAGCGAGGAGGCCCCTATAATCCAGCAAGGATTTCTGAAAGAAATGGCATGGGGGGAAAAACAAAAACCCTACCTCTATCCAGGCCTCTCTTAAGTCATTAAGTAAGCTGATCCCTCCTTGAGCTCTTAAAAAACAACAACTCAGAAGTGCTTTTTTTTTTTTTTTAAATAAAGCCTTCTCTACTGTTGAGTATCTGACAAACAAGGACAATTCCAGGGAAGATGCCTGCAAATTGATAAAGGCCAAGGTGGTAAATCCCTCTAATTAAGCATCTTTGAATATTGAGTTTCTTAGGGAGATCCAATTAACTGGGGGTAAGAATTAAAAGAAGGCATCCTGATTAGGTGTATCAGAAGGTAGGGATAAAAATATATGCCCCAGCAAATTAAACCCTAACCCTTTCCAACCTTTTCTTCCCAAATTTCAGTTTTTGCTGCTCTATGGCTATGTTCAGATTACTTTTTAATGAATACGGATTTTTTTTTTTAAAAAAGAGTGAAATCAGAGTGGTACTAGGAAATCTTTATATGTACGTGTGCATGTGCATTTGCATACATTTTATTTTCTTAATTATGCCAAGTCGTTAAGAAAATGCATACGGAGTGGTTGTTTTTAACGTAATTTCCAAGCTTTCCCCTCCTCCCTCCACTTTTCATGACTATGTTGTTGTTTTTTTGTAGCTGTGTTGATTCTTCAGTGTTGTTGTGCACATACACACACACACATACTTTAGAGTAGCAGTTCTATGCAAAGCAAAGCAATTTCGGGATTTTTGACAAGGGCAGAAAAATGATTTCTTGAAGGGTAGCTTTTGAAGTGGTTTGGGTAAGCTTTCTTTCTCTCTACACACACACACACCCACACACACACACACACACATACAAAGCAACACAAACACATACAGTACGTATATATTAGGTTGTGTCTGACTTCAATTTAGAAAAAAAGGAAGATTTCTTCTTTTTTTCCTAAGCAATCTAGACTATTCCTTTCTTTTAAAAAACGTTAACACTTTGCATCTGAAGGATTTTTCTGGCTGCACGTAAGTTTTGCTTGGTTTGCTGCTGCTGTTCTAGAATATGCGGGATATGTATGACTCCTCTTTAATTTTGCTTCATGGTTTTAATATTTTTGTGTGTGGCTGATTTAAATATCCAAAGCATTTGTTGCTTTAGATATTTAATAAAAACGTGCAAGTGTGTGAAGGGAAATTGGCTTTGGTTCCCCTTCTATTTGCCAGTCTTTTCTTCTACTTCCCTTCTCCCTTAACATAATTACAATAATAATAACTCTGCTGCTTTATATCAAGCACTCCTTTAATCCAGCACAGAAATGGGCAATAATGGAGGAGGAGGAAGAGGAAGAGGAAGAGGAAGAGGAAGAGGAAGAGGAGGAGGAGGAGGAGGAGGTGGAGGAGGAGGAAGGAGAAGGAGAAGGAGAAAGAAGGCGAAGAAGGAGAAGGAGAAGAAGAAGAAGAAGAAAGGAGAAAGAAGAAGAAGAAGAAGAAAGAAGAAGAAGAAGAAAGAAGAAGAAGAAGAAGAAGAAGAAGAAGAAGAAGAAGAAGAAGAAGAAGAAGAAGAAGAAGAAGAAGAAGAAGAAGAAGAAGAAGAAGAAGAAGAAGAAGAAGAAGAAGAAGAAGAAGAAGAAGAAGAGATATTATCAAGACACATGAGTTCAACCATTCAACCATGGGTTGCCTCTATTCCAGAGCTTTAACTACTATGTCACATCCAAGAATGGAGACCAGACTCATTTGAATGCCTTTATTTCAAAACAGGATGGATTTAGGTCCTTGAAGACTGATTTAAATATTTAATCACTATTGGTGGAGAGTATACAGTTTTGCCTTTTTTCAGACGTCTCCTAAATAGAGAGCTTGTCACTAGTTCCCAAGCTCAATTAACAATGTAATCCTGCTGGTTTCCCAAAAGATGAAGGAAGGCATCGCAGCTGGTGATATAAGTTTAACCTCTAAAAAGGCCTTGTAGCACTTATAAATGTAATCAGATTTAAAAAAAAGACTTTCCACTGGCTGAGACAGATGGGTTTTTTGGGATATGCAGAGAATGCATTGATGGTGAAGTAGTGAATGTTTTTCCCACCTGCTGAGTGAACAGTCATGTAAGTGCACACATGCCCATGTACACACTGAAACAGAAAAGCAAAATGACAAAGGAAGGGCGAATTCTAGAAACAAACTTTTGGCCAACGTTCCATCTTTCTGAGCAAACGGCCACAAATGGTTCGTTCTCCCTATGAAGACACTCCAAGGCAATTTGGAGAAGCAAGCCACAGCTCTGAAACCATTTATACTACCTAGAAGGATGACGTCTTAATTAATCTAACCACGCTGGACAATCTTCAACACTCCAGAAGCCACAAATGTTCTAGTTTCCAAAGTGGCTATCTTCAATATGTTCTATCCTGCAAACTCTCAAATCCATCTTTCTCTCTAATGGTCATAACTTCATTTCTTAGGAGAGCTTTTCTTTTCTTAAAGAGCAACCTGTAGCAGGCCGAAAAAAAGCCTTCTCCAGCCTGGAACCTGTGGTGATAGTGGTGTGTTGAATCTGAAATCTAATTTGTAAGCTCCACCTCAACATCCCAATACTATTGGCGATTATTCTTTGTTGATAGTCAATAGAAAAGGTCTGTTTGAAATCTTGGTTCCAGTGTTCCACAGCTGTTAGGCATTCATACTTTCTGCTTTCCTTCTTTGATAGGTGGATGGGCAGGTAGATGGATCTTTCATGGAGATAATTGTTTTATTAGTGCCGTTCACTTTGGTGGTGGTAGGGAAGGTTGAAGCAGGTTCCTGCAAAAACACTGTCTTGTCCAATATGGTGTTTTTCAGACAAGATACTAAACTGCAAAAGGAGCCAAGCATAATTTAGTCCAACGTGCTGTGCAATACTAGAAAACCGAAATGCATTACAATGGGGAGGAAACATCTTATGCAGTTGGAATTTTAGGGCATTCAGTAACTAAGAGGATTGCTTAGCACTTGTTAAACACACACATATACGGCGTTACATACAAAAGGAGAAGCAGGAGAGTGACAAAAACCTGTAGAAAAAATGTGTTTAAAAAAAAAAAAGAACTTGATCATTTTTTTCTTTTTGCAAATTGATTTCAAATGTGTTTAGGAGAACGTTTGGATTCCTTTATCAGTTCCCTTGGGAAGAAGTAGTTGCCTAGGTAACAGTGTTACTTTTAATGACAATAAAGGAAGCTTATAAAACTTGCACATTTTAACTGTGGAGAAATGGTTGGCCAAGCTTTCCCTGATGCTTAGGGAGCAGCAGATCAATCCTTTGTTCACAAATGGGTGCGTCTCCTGCCTAACAGGCTGTAAACCAAATACTGTCTAACGTTCGTGCTTTTTTCTGCGCTGTTCCTTCTACTATAAGAATAACAAATTCTACCTGATTATTCCCAAAATTATGGCACCGAGCTTAATAGAGTCTTTCCATATTCACACACTCACTGTTTAAAGCAGGGGTTTCCATGACTCTTTTAATGGTTATTTAATGCTTCGCTTTATTCTATATTTTTGTGCTTTATTGTACAGGATACATTACTATCAGTTTCTCAGCAAACTGCAGTAGCTGTGTTCACGCCACAGCTAAGCTAAGGCTACCAAACGTGCATTGCTACAATACCATCTTTATGAAACTTCTCTGTAGATGCCCCTTGAACACGTTGCTGGGTTAAAACCCTACATAATCCCAGGCAATTTTGGCCACTTGTCTGTTTTTCATTTCTTTTTTTTCCTAGGATAAAAATACGTTGCAGTATTGTGGTGATTTGTTTCACTGTTTAAAGGAAGAAAAATCTAAATAATTGGCCAGATTATTATTATTATTATTATTTTAATGAGTCAACAAGACTCAGGATGGCTGTAAGGAAACTTGGGCTACAAATGAAATTTGATAGATTATGTCCTATTTTATAGAGCAGCAATTTGTTATGTATTTTATCGTTTGATATTTTTGCTTTTATAAATGCTTCGTCATTTGAATTTTGGTCTACGACTATAAGCAAGTAGACTCAAAGGTCATTCCTTGTTTTCCACCTCAAAGTCTCCCGTTTCAGTTTCATATCTTTCATCTGGTTAGATAGATCCTCTTGGGACAAAATGGTGCTAAAATAATAAGCAAGTTTCTGCCAAAGGGACTTGAAAAGACCCAGGGAAATTGGACTAAGACTCTAGTCTAGATGGCTTTCTACACACTGCTGTTTTCCTGGAAGGAAGAGGTGGAGGAGTGGCAGAGATTTGCATATTATAGCCTTTTTCCTCCACATGTTTTTATGCCACCTAAATTTTGTGAAGGATTGCCCAGTCTGAATCCACTTTAAAGGAGGAGGAGGCTTAAAAAAAAGAGAGAGAGAGACTTTTTGAGACTGACTAATCACTTTCCTTTAATGTGGTAAAATGTCTGTTATTTCTGTTAATGCTCTGTAGAAATCCCTTTAACATTTCCCAGAAGTTTTCATCCTGGGTCAGAGAGGGTTTTTTTGCCTGCGTCATGATCAAGATGTTTGGGATTGTATTTTTTCTTGAGGAGGTTGTTGAGTTGACTGTCTTTTGGGAAGTGATGGGGAAGACTGTTGCTTGTCTTGGTTTTCCATCTTTCCACCTTTCCATCTTTGGGAAGCCTCTCTTCCCCATCTGAAAAAGCCCAAGGAAGGAGAATATTCAGAATGTCTTCTGAGGCGTAATTGAAGTGAAGGAAGGCAGGGAGACAACAGACCACTGGAGAGATGATTGCAGAAAGAACATTGGACATTAGTAGACATGATAGCAGCGTTCCATTATTTGAGGGGCTGCCACAAAGAGGAGGGCGGGCAACTTATTTTCCGAAGCACCTGAAGGCAGGACAAGAAGCAACAGATGGAAACTAATCAAGGAGAGAAGCAACCTGGAATTAAGGAGAAACTTCCTAATAGTGAAGACAATTCACTAGTGGAACAGCTTGCCGTCAGAAGTTGTGGGTGCTTCATTACTGGAGGTTTTTAAGCAGAGACTGGACAGTCACTTGTCTGAAATGGTATAGGTTCTCCTGCTTGAGCAGGGCGTTGGACTAGAAGACCTCCAAGGTCCCTTCCAGCACTGTAATACTGTGAGGGATTCTTTGTGCATGATTCCCCCCCCCTTACACGGCACTAATTTCTATAAAATGATTGTCATTATTTCTAAATATATTAATGAATGACCCCAGTTCGTATCCGTTTGGGTGAGGCGTTTCTTTATCAAAACAACCGCTTGCATGAAGTAGCTAACTTGGGGGAAAAAAGGAATTAACGGTTTGCAGGGTGGTGTTAAAAACAATTCTGTTCGGTGCTTTGGTGTTAAAAACAATTCTGTTCGGTGCTGTTCTGTTCGGTATTTGAGTAATGACAAAAAGATCAGTTTTCATTTGCAAACTGCCACCAAGAGACCGCAAAGCAATCAAAGTATAACAGTCAATTAATCTCTCTAGATGATGTTTGCGTAGCACTTAACTGGTTTCAGTAAATTACTTCCCTATAGACTAAGTTGTTACATTGATATAAATGGTATCCCAAGCTAAGGCAGTAATTTACTAGTCTGTTTGAACATCAGTTTCAAGGCATGAAACTGACCACAGAAAATGAAATGGGAGCTGCAGTTATGTGCTCAATTTTGCCTAGCATTTAACTGATTAAACTAACCAATTGAACACGCCTAAAACTGTCCTATTTTATTGCACAGTGGATGATGTTTCTGCTCACTATATTTGAGGGTGTGGGTGCGGATCAGAGTATTCTAATGATGCTCCTAATCCTGATGATTTCTCTGGACTTTTCATATACTGTCTGTCTGCTAAGAGCCAGTTTGGTGTAATGAAACCAGGAGACTGTGAATTCTAGTCCTGCCTTAGGCAGGAAAGCTGGTTGGGTGGATTTTAGGCCAATCACCAGGAGATGGTGAGTTCTAGTCCCGCCGTGGGCATGCAAGCCGGCTGGGTGACTTTGGACAAGTCAGTCATTCTCAGCCCAACATTTAGGGTTATTGTTACAAAGAAAATAGGAGGAAGGAGAATTATGCATGTTGACTGTCTTGAGTTATTTATAAACATAATAAAGGTGAGATAAAAATGAAATAAATACATACATACATACATACATACATACATACATAAATGTATGTAAGACTAGACTGAGATGTATTATGCTGCCTTTTCGCGAATACTCTTTACAGAACTTTGGGATTCTCCCTTTTTCTTGAAGAGCGTAAGCTCTGAAAATTTGGGGATCTAGAACGTCAGCTGTCATAAAACTCATGTTGGGTTCTTCTGTACTAGTGACTAACCTCAGGCCATTTTGAGCCTGTTGGAAATGAAGGACCTAGGCTTCAGGCCACCGACTTCTCTCTGGGTTCAGGGAGTTCCAGGTCTTCTGCTGGTGTTTGGTTTGGGAGATCTGGGTTATTTTAGGCCTAAGGTTTTCAAGGGTCAGGGATGGGCTTCAGACCTGATATTTTCTCTCACACCACTAGAACCGTTTTCTGTGTCTGAGTCAAGCTAGATTCTGGAATCATGAAAAAATTAAGTGGGGAGGAGGAAGACTAATGCTGACATAATTTACAGATAGTCTCTGAAGTAATGGTTGCCATGTCCCTAAGCCTTGGGAGCTCTGTGCCAGGAAGAGCAAGATAATTGCTTGTCCAATAGATAGTTAAATAAGACATCTTGGGCTCAGGGTCAGCTTCATTTTTTTTTTTTGAGCTTAAAAATATCCTCTTTTGTTCTCTGTTCACCTTCACTTGTCCTTTCGGAGGAACTGTTAATTAAATTTAATTTTATTTCCAAACTGTCCTCTTTGTTATTGACTCATGTTTTGCATTATTGGAATCTACTTTTCTCCAAAGACATTTGTTTAATTGCCCCACGGGTCTCTGCAGATAATAAGCAGCACAGAGGCCATTTAAAAATAAATCATCCCTCCACTGGGTGGAAAGCGATGACAGAATTCCTTCCTTTTTTAAAAAAAAATAAAAAATAAAAGTTGTCAAACCTGGATGTAACACTGAAGGTTATGCATAATGTTGTTGCTCATGAAATGGTAGGATTTTCCTACCAAATATAACAGAATAACAGGGTGGGAAGGGACCTTGGAGGTCTTCTAGTCCAACCCCCTGCTCAGGCAGGAAACCCTATACCATTTCACACAAATGCTGTCCATTCTCTTCTTAAAAACTTCCAGTGTTGGAGCATTCACAGCTTCTGGAGGCAGGTTGTTCCACTGATTAATTGTTCTCACTATCAGGAAATTCCTCCTTAGTTCTAGGTTGCTTCTCTCCTTGATTAGTTTCCGTCCGTTGCTTCTTGTCCTGCCTTCAGGTGCTTTGGAGAATAGTTTGACTCCCTCTTCTTTGTGGCAGCCCCTGGGATATTGGAAGACTGCTATCATGTCACCCCTCGTCCTTCTTATCACTAGACTACACATACCCAATTCCTGCAACCATTCTTCATATGTTTTAGCCTCCAGCCCCCTATGATTCAGCTGCCTCCAAGCCAGTGGTTTGGTGTAAAGATTTGTGATGTGGTACTTCTTTGTAGTTCGTGTAGTTCATTCAGCAGGTTCCTTCTGAACCTTGAAGCAGATGCTTTATTCAGCTTTCTAATTTAAAGCTCTTCCGGGTTATCCAGCCTACTTGATTTCAAAGGTCATGAATGTATGACAAAAGCTACCTAGCGATGCAGCCACTGTTTACTGTATTTACTCCTGGGTAACCTCAGTGCAATAAGACTGTGCATGCTCTGACATTTTGATCACGTGATCCTGGAATGCTGTGACAGTCATAAGTGTGAGGACTGGATGTAAATCACTTTTCTTCGGTTCTATTGTAATGTTGAATGGTTGCTTAACGAATAGTAAGTCCGGGACTACCTGTATTGAATCTATCACCCAGAAGCCTAAGTCTAGACCTAGACTAACTTTATTGTCACTTTGAATGTACACTAATCGGCATACATTAAAATGAAATTTCATTGCATACAACTCCTCAAAGGGTCACCACCTCCAAGATACACTACATAAATATGACAAAAAATTTTTTTTGCATATACCCACATATATTCTATGACACAGAGAAACAACGCAATCTAGTTTGGATGTATACCTGTACAGTACATGGCAAGAAAAATGAATCTTGCAAGTTTACCAGACGGATGGCATAGGGAACAAAGCTGTTACAGAATCTGGTAGTCCTGCTGGAAATACTTCAAAACCTCCTCCCGGAGGGGAGCAACAGAAACGGACCGTAAAGTGGGTGTGTGGGGTCGCAACTTAAGTGCTGTGTTGGCCCAGTATTCTGAACCACAAATAGCCAAGGCCTATTTGGGCTGAGTGCAGTTTGAGAATTCAGCCAATCTAGAAAATCCCGACCTTAGCTGTAAGAATTAGCAGAAGGTTGTTTTCTATTCTTTAAAAAAAAAAAAACGCTTTCTACTTCTTGCCAAAACCTCACACCTAGGTGCAAACTTGTGGCTGGGTGCAGTCGAGCGTGGAAGCTAGGCTATTATTGCCACTTTGATGTATAGTCAAGACTGGTGGCATAAAACCTGATCTTACTCTATACTTCCTGCATTACTTTTGATCAAAGGCTGATGTTGGGAGCCTCAGCTGTTCAGTTTCGAAAGTGTAACACAATTCCTATTCACGGCATGCCTTAATGGTAAGGTGCTGCTTTCTTCCTCCTCCTCTCTAGCAGCTGGTTATATTTCAGACTTCACACAGTGACACTGTTACAAAATGCCAGCAATGACTTGGGAGAAAGCATCTTTCTGTGCTCCTTCAGACTTCCACCAGGAACCTCCCTTCCATGTGTGGGTGATATTGTGAAATTTTCAGACAGGACCCACCAAAACCACTCCACCCACTGACAAGGCAAGCCACTAGTATTTAAAAATAAGAAGAAACCCCACTCCCTTGTAGCACTGATGATGTTACCTAGTTTGGTAATGAAACGTCTGCAAGAAAACCACCAAGCTCAGAGAGCACCAAAGACCCCCACAGTTGAGCCCTGAGCTACAAATATTCTCTTTGATGGATGAAATTTTTAGCTACTGCATCACTTCCAAAGTAACAACACCCTCGCAACAAAGTCCATGAGATCCTTTATTGATTTAACTTTCCTTCCCCAAGGAATCTTAAGACAGATGTGAGTTTCTGTCGTCTTTGGAATAGATAAACATTTAGCTTGCCTTACCAAAGTCAGGAGCTGGATTGGACTTAATCAGCTCAGGACGTATATCAATGTAGCTATGGCCACTGAGAAATATTACTGTATATCATTGCAAGGAACAAGTGAGGACAATGGTGGCTTACCAGGGCAGGCGAGACTAAATTAATAACAAACTCAGCGGGACTGCCACATTTTGTTCTTTTGTCATGTTAAAATATTAAAAACTGTTCCATTGTAGAAACGGTGTTTCCAATTATTCTGGCAGCTGATTTTAATAAAAATCACATCAATTATGGATTGCCTAATTAATATTTAATTATTATTTCATGAACTATTTATCAATACTTATGAACAGTTATTAATTGCAAGAGAGACCTGCAAGAAAATATGTGTGTCTAGAATGGGCCATCCCCAGCCGTGCTGGCTAAGATCCATCACCCCTTCTCACTTTCGCATTCCGGGAATTTAAGAATGGAATGAAAAGTTCTGAAACACCAAAAAAACAAGGAGATTCCGATTGTCCCAGTGAGGAACCTTATAGCATATTGTTATTTCTCTGTCCCTGCCCTGTAACGCTGACTCCTGTGGGTAGACTCAAGGGAATGTCTTAGTGGACCTCTTAGGACAGAATATAGAATATTCTTTATTGGCCAAGTGGGATTGGACAACAAGGAATTTGTCTCTGGTGCATAAGCTCACAGTATACATACAAACAAAATAATAATAATAATAATAATAATAATAATAATAATAATAATAATAATAATAATAATAATAATAATAATAATAATAATAATAATAATAATAATAATAATAATAATAATAATAATAATAGAGTTGGAAGGGACCTTGGAGGTCTTCTAGTCCAACCCCCTGCTCAGGCAGGAAACCTTATACTATTTCAGACAAATGGCTGTCCAGTCTCTTCTTGAAAACTTCCAGTGTTGGAGCATTCACAGCTTCTGGAGGCAGGTTGTTCCACTGGTTAATTGTTCTAACTGTCAGGAAATTTCTCCTTAGTTCTAGGTTGCTTTTCTCCTTGATTAGTTAGATAAATCATAAGATACAAAGAACAAAGTGATCAGTCATAAGAAACTAATAGGAGAAGGTGGTAGGGAAGATGAGAAGGATAATAGCAATGCCGCCCTACTACAGGGATAAATATCCTTAGACAGTGCCGTGGGAGTTAGGTGTTCAGCAGAGTGGCAAAGCTTCCGTCTCTTCACAGGGACCCTACTCAAGATCTGTGGTTTCCTGCTGCCAGTTAAAACAGGAAACCAACAAACTTCAGCAGGGCTGTTGGGAAGGAGGAGGAGGAGGAGGAGGAGAGAAACAACCTTTGGCATCCCTTCATCAACCAGTGACCTTTTTAGGCCTAAGACAATTTATAGATCCTCTCATTCCATATGGAAATATTGGTTGGACTGACGGTTGACTCTTTCTTCAAAGCCTGGGAGGGC
This sequence comes from Azemiops feae, assembly GCA_023970755.1. Classification (NCBI taxonomy): domain Eukaryota; kingdom Metazoa; phylum Chordata; class Lepidosauria; order Squamata; family Viperidae; genus Azemiops; species Azemiops feae. The sequence goes on along the minus strand of JALGBA010000552.1, from coordinate 889,512 downwards.
AACATCTCCCACTGTACCTCAAGATGGCCGGCTATCTTTGGAGATAGAAGGCAGGTCACTGTGATATAGACCACTTTCTTCCAACATTTTTTTACCCCTGCTTGCCTGAGGCAAGTTCTTCATTCTGCTTCAATTAGGGCAGGCCCTGATCGGAGGAAATTGGGACTTCTGAATGCTTCTGAATTATTTATCTTTCAGATTGCAAACGGATCCCTTCCCTACTGGGTTGTGTAGTCTTGTTTATAAGGCCTGGTTGGTGTTGAAGTTGACCTCAGCACTACTTGGTCCTTAAAATTGCCAGCTGTAGTAATTGATATTATCTACTGACCTATATTCCAGTCTCTCTCTCTCTCTCTCTCTCTCTCTCTCTCTCTCTCTCTCTCTCTCTCTCTCCTTCCTGAGCACCAAATGGCCCAGTTTAAGGACATAAATTAGGCATCTGTTAGAATCAGCCATGTCTAAATTAGCTTCCGCATCAATCGAATGACTCATTCTTCTTGCTAACCCCCTCAATCTATTCTCTCCCACTTTCTGAAGGCTGAACTGTGTTTGTGTTAAAGAGCAGTCTCCCTGTTACAATGAAGGGGGCAGAGTGTTGTGTAAAAAATCAAATTGGAAATTGTTTTGCGCATTTTGCTTTGCTAGTGAAGCTTGCCTGCCTGCATATCAGCTGCCATCTGTCTAGGGATTGACAAACTGGTCATGTCAGAGCAAGGAAATGGGGAGGGGAAGATCCCGAGAAAGTTCCCATCTGGTCAACTTGCCTTGGTTTGACTTTTGAGTGCTTCAACCAGTGTTTTTGCTGCATGCCAGGAGCATAGGGCAAAACATTGGGCGGGGACGTCCAGATGATTTTATTTGAGGCAGAGCTGAAACACCTGCAAGCTTCAAGGTATTTGTGGGGTCCTTGGTGCTCTCTGAGCTTGGTTGTTTTCTTGCAGACGTTTCATGACCCAACTAGGTAACATCATCAGTTACTTGGTGGTTCCTTGATTAGGCTGCTGTTTACTGAGTCGATAGTTCCTTGATTGGGGTATTTATTGCTGCCAATGCATATATTTGAAACTCCAAGCACTCGTGAATAGTCACTACTGAACACGGGCTCCCCTCTTCAAGCATTGCAAATGGAATCAAAGTAGCAAGGCCATCTTCTGGGCTTCTTCCCACACTGTCAAAAGGTAGCATAGTTGATTGTGGTAGGAGAAGAAGGAGGACGTTGGCTGTATATAAAAGAGTCAGTCCTCTCTTCCAAAGGCATGCTGACCAGCATTTTGAAAGTAGGTGTCAGGCACGAAGAATCAGAACCTAACTTAAGCTCCGGTTAAGCTGATTTATTGCTCATGCCTATACACAAGAATCTAGTCAAATAATGGTTAGCACTAAATTGGCATTAGATAAGAGTCAATAGAATTCAAGAGGGCTGGACTTAGATCACTTGTGACAATGTAATGACTCCAGGTTGGTTACTCTCTTGACTCCACCCCCAGGCTCTGTCTATCCTTCTACAAAAAGGCAAATTATTGTTTTCTCTTCTTATGATCACTTTACAGTGGAAGCAAGTAGGAACTGAATATGTTGGATATATGGAGAGTAGGCAGCCTTTGGAGAAGTGGAAGACCACATAGTAGGAAGATTGATCTTGGTGGAAGAATTTATGAGAAGTTCTCTGTATTTCAAAGGCAAGTTGCCAGTTTCAGGACTGACATAATTGTCCATTTTCAGCAGTCACGATGAGAGGAGACTCCAAGGGTCATAGAAAGAGGACATGAAGTCCCAGTTTTGGCTTTGGCTTCATTATGAATCATGTGTCAGGTCTTTTATCTGCAATTTGTTAGGAATGGAGAATGGGTCTCTCCATGACCTTAGACTGATGGGCGAAAGTATCTGTATCACTTGCATCTAGCCTGGAGTAATTCAGATACTTTATTGTTTTCCAGGTAGAATAGCTAGATTTTTATTTATTATTTTTATTTATTAAATTTATATGCCACCCATCTTGCTATCTAGAGTGGCTCGCCTTCACAATGTTTTTGCTGGAAACTGATGTTTACTTCTGGTTTCTGGGGGGGGGGGAAATGCTCCATAGCAAACAATGCATTTCCTTAATGACTGCCACATTCGTTTAGTGACCGTGACATTAACTTTACAGCTGCCACATTTGCTAAACTAGTGCCTAGAAAAAGTTGTAAAGCTGGGCACAGTGACATGGTGACTTGCTTTACAACCATCACAACTTACCACTGAGGTTGTGTGCTCAGTTATGGCTGTAAGTTGAGGCTTACTTGTAAATGTGATTTGTTTTATGAGGATCACAACTTACCACTGAGATTGTGTGCATAATTACAGTTATAAGTCGAGGATTACTTGTAAATGCAAAGTGTATTTGCTGTCATTTCTTCTAACTCTAGCACTTACGTATTTCACTTTGAATTTGTAACTTAAATTGGGATATTGTTGATATAACTTGTCAGTCAGCAACACAACAAAGTTGTGTTCATAACTGAAAGCCTGGCAAGGAAATGTATATTTTGTTGATGAGCATCTGCCACCCATTAAGATATATTTTTTTGCAGATGAACTGTTAGCAAACTATTAAAGTTACAGATGAAGAATAATGTTTGCAAAATCCTGAGAGAGATTGGAAATGTCCCAGCATATGGTATATTATTACAAGCGATAAAAATTTAAGCAACAGGGAGTATTTATGACTATAAAGATAATACAGTGGAGAATACTGCTAAATTTTGCCACGTATAAAATGAACTTTTATTTTTAAGGGGCCTTTGCCTTCATGCTCAGTTGAGCAGGCAAGGGGTTAGGCTGAAGGAATGAGAACCACAGAAACAATTTGCTTAGAGCAAAATAGCAGCAGCTGAAGAGATTGTCCTGATAGGAAATAAACAGCATACAATTGTGGTTTAACTGAATTGCAATGTTACCAAGGTTTAGAAATGAGAGACGATGCATCATTAATGAATCTGATCATATCAAATATAGAGAAGAGGATGAATGAAGACGTTGCAGTGGGTGTAGAGTGGATGATCATACATACACCACATTTTTGGACTCTTCAATTTAGTGCATGCATCATCATGTCTTGATATATATCAAATTGTGTTTAACATAAAACCGGCCACTGGGTCAGAATCTCAATATCAGCAGACAATTTATTCATATTTGAAAAGGGCATCTATCTCCCTCTTGTTTGGGATGTGCTGATGTGAATGCAAACCCGGGTAACCGTTCTTGCTTAAAAGTAAGCAGATGGGCCGTAACAATCGGCAGGCGGCAGAGATCAAATTTCATACCTAATCCACACCCCGTTTTTTTTTAATTAGGCAAAAGAAGCAGCCACAAGTATGCAAACTTTCAGGCATAAAATGAAAATAAAATGAGTGGCTGATTAAAAACCATAAGTTTACATTAGCTATTCAAGGAGAGAGAGAGAGAGAGAGAGAGAGAGAGAAGAGGGAGGGAAGGAGAGAGGGAGAGAAAGAGGGAGAGAGAGAGGGGGAGGAGGGGAGAAAGAGAGAGAAGGAGGAAAGGAGAAAGAAAGGAAGAGGAAAGAGGAGGGGGAGGGAGGGAGAGAGGAAAAGAGGGGAAGGGGGAGAGAGAGAGACGGAGGGAAGGAGAAAGAAAGGGAGGGAGAGAGAGAGGAAAAAAAGAGGGAGGGGCGAGACGAGAGGAGGAGGAAAGGAGAAAGAAAGTGAGAGAGAGAGGGAGGGAGAGAAAGAGGGAGAGGGAGGGGGAGGGAGGGAGAGAGAGAAAAAGAGGGAGAGGGGGAGAGACAGAGAGAAGGAGGGAAGGAGAAAGAAAGTGAGAGAGAGAGGGAGGGAAAGAGGGAGAGGAAAGGAGAGGAGAGAGAGATGGAGATATTCCTTACCTTTTTTGGGGGGGTGGAGATTAGATGCTAACAGTTCTAGCCCCCCATCTGTGATGAGCTAGTGTGTGTCTGCATTTTCTGCTGTCGTATGGACTGGAGGTACAGATGCTGGACCACTTTTCAATGTTTGGAGCGCCAGGCTGGAAATGTTCTGAAAAACTAGTTATCTATCCTTCCTTGCACTGAACGCTAGGATGCCAAGTTGGGGGGGGGGAATATCTATATTTAACCTCGCTGCTCCTCTTGTGATTGCAAAATCTTTTCAGATGCACCCCTCCTCCTCCTCTCCCTCCCCTTCCCCTTATTCTTCATTGCTTAGCAACCATCAAGGATGAACTGGCTTAAGTCAAGCATGGCTGCAGAGATGACTCTCAACTTTTTACTAGCTGTGTGAATCCCATTCAAGCTTTTCTTCAGTGGGGTTGAGGATCTACCTGTCCCCTTCCACTCTCTTAAGGGGAGGCTTTCTCTCTGAAGCACAGTGTGTTAGAAAGGGTTGCTGGTGATACAGAGAGACAATTGGACTGGATACTATAATAATAATAATAATAATAATAATAATAATAATAATAATAATAATAATAATAATAATAATAATAATAATAATAATAATAATAATAATAATAATAATAATAATAATAATAATAATAATAGAGTTGGAAGGAACCTTGGAGGTCTTCTAATCCAACCCCCTGCTCAGGCAGGAAACCCTATACCATTTCAGACAAATGGCTGTCCGGTCTCTTTTTAAAAACCTCCAGTGTTGGAGCATTCACAGCCTCTGGAGACAGGCTGTTCCACTGATTAATTGTTCTGTCAGAAAATTTCTTCTTAGTTCTAGGTTGCTTCTCTTCTTGGTTAGTTTCCATCCGTTGCTTCTTGTCCTGCCTTCAGGTGCTTTGGAAAATAGCTTGACTCCCTCTTCTTTGTGGCAGCCCCTTGGATACTGGAACACTGCTATCATGTCACCCCTCGTCCTTCTCTTCATTAGACTAGACATACCCAATTCCAGCAACCGTTCCTTGTATGTTTTAGCCTCCAGTCCCCTGATCATCTTGTTGCTCTTCTCTGCACTCTTTCTAGAGTCTCAACATCTTTTTTACATCGTGGTGACCAAAACTGGATGCAGAATTCCAAGTGTGGCCTTACCAAGGCACTATAAAGTGATATTAACACTTCACGTGATCTTGATTCTATCCCTCTGTTAACGCAGCCTAGCACTGTGTTGGCTTTTTTGGCAGCTGCAGCACATTGCTTCCTATGATTCCTACTGAAATGAAATTAGTACAAGGTTGGACAATACCCTGATTTTACAGGTGGATTTCTAGTTAAGCGAAGAACCATTCCTCTCTCAATATTGCCGATTGCCTTCATTAACTCCAGGAATTTCTCTTGAGGTCCCTACAAAGAATTAGGACCATGAAATAATGACGGAGAAGAGGTTGAGCTGAGTCTCCCAGAGTTGGTTGAAAGATGGGCGACTATATAAACGTTTTAAATCAATCAATCAATAAATTACAAGCAACCTTGTCTAGAAATGGATTTCCTGTACCCCCCCCCAAATTGCAAAGTTTAGAAATGCATAATTGCACATTGGATGATCATAATCTATTGCTTGAAGCAGTTTAGAATTACAATTGCTCCTTACTTCCCGTGATTGTATTTATAGTATTTTATTAGGTCATTTTATCTGCTTCAGAGAAGTTGCCATTTCATGATTAGAATATCAACTAAGGCTATTTCATGATGCGTTATTTGATAATAGCTGTGATGTTCTTAAATAGTATTGTTCCTCAAGGAAGCCACATAACTTCCTCCTTATTTTATCCTTTGAACAATCTGTGTAGTAGGTTAGACTGGAAAAAGGAACGGGTTTACACGTTGTGCTAAACCATATCTCATGCATTTGACTGTGGTTTAACATCTTGGATAAATCCAAACATGGTGTTTTGTAAAGAGTTGGTGTTTTATATGAATCAAGCCCAATTCATTAGCAAACAGTTGATCATGGATTAGTTTGAAATTAGCTTACCGTTTTCAATCTAAAACAGTCTTATTAAATTTTAAGAAACCATTTATCATAGATCGTAGAATCAAAGGGCTGGAAGGGAGGTCTTCCAGTCTCAAGGCAGGAGACCTTATACCATCCTAGTCAAATGGTTGTCCAATCTATTTTTGAAAACCTTCATGGATGGAGCATCCACAATTCCCGGAAGCAAGCTGTTCCTCCGGTTAATTGTTCTCACTGTCAGGAAATTTCTCATTACTTCTAGGGTGGATCTTCCATCCAGTGCTTCTTGCCTGTACTCTGGTGCTTTGGAGAATAAGTCAATCCCTTCTTCTCTGATAGCCCCGCAAGTACTGGAAGACAGTTAACATGTCCCACCATCTCCCCAATTCCTTCTCTTCAATAGGCTAGCCCAGAGGTCTGCAACCTTGACAATTTTAAGACTTGTGGACTTCAGCTTCCAGAATTCTGGGAGCTGAAGTCCACAAGTCTTAAAGTTGTCAAGGTTGCAGACCCCTGGGCTAGACATATCTAGCTCCCTCAACCATTCATCATACGATTTAGACCCTAGACCCTTTCAAATATCCTTATTTCCATATCCTTTCAAAGTGTACTGAATTAGCCTTATATACGATACCTGCTATAAGAATATTATACGCTTCTTACTACTGTAGAAAAGTGGTCTGATCCGTAAAGTGGAAAAATGGCTAACCAAATTTCGGGATATGCTCAGATGTCTAGAATAATTACAGACCTAGAAAATAAATCTGACACAGATTTCAACTCAACGGGGAACTATTTTTCAACAATAATTTAATACACGGTTTGTTACCACATTACATTGAGGCAGTGCTGCCTGAAGAGATTTCCACGGTCCTGTGACCAGCATGACATCGCGGAGTGCTGTTACCTTCCCACCAAAGTGGTACCTATTAATCTACTCGCATTTGCATGCTTTCAAACTGCTAGGTTGGCAGGAGCTGAGGCAAGGACGGGAGCTCATACTATCGTGTGGCGCTCTGGGTCTCAAACCTGGGCTGCCAGTTTTCCAGCTGACAAGCCCATTGTCTTAACCACTGAGCCACCGCACCACTTTTATATAGGGGAGATGGGAGGCATATACATTTAATAAATAAAAATAAATAAACAAATAAATAAAAATATTCATATACGCTGGATGCCCCCAGCCATTTTCTAGAAGCATTGGTAGGCGAACATTTCCATCCTTGAAAATTTCAGTGTTTGTCTTCCCCTTTAAAAGAAATATGGGAAACAATTTCTTGAGCATCCAATTGAACGTGAACCAGTAGGGGAAAAGTGTAGGAAAAACTGTCTGTTTTATACTAATTTTAAACTGAGCTTGGAGTCTTGAAAAAGCAAACTGGTCTTACCAGCTGTTCTAACAGAGTAGTTGTTTCTTCTTCTTCTAAGAATAGCCCCTACCCACCCACTCTGGATGACGGTCAGAAATGGGGGGGGGGGCTGTGTCTGAAAACTCCAAAATCTCACCCAATTTCCTTCAGCTCTGGTCACTCTTATCTGCTGATAAGGGGAAAGAAGATTGGGCCTCCTCCATTGGTTCCACCAGAGTTGATATAAATGCTTCTTTTCCATCTGTGGTATCACAAAAATCAAAGACAGAGCAGTAAAACAAAAGCAAAGAACTTTTTAATGGGATGAACAGTTTGATAGTGGAATCTGTGGCTGGAGAGATGATAGGTTTCTCTTCTTTGGGTGAGTTCAAGGAGAGGTGAAACAATCCTCCATCTGAGATGCTTTAATTTAGAAAGAGAATTTTGAAGAATGGGATCAGAAAAATAGTAACCACAATAAAAACAAAGTCTGCTTCTATGGATAGATTATGTCCAAAACATGTTATTGAAGCAATTACAGATATAGAACAAATTGTGTCTGACAAGACAGAGATGCTATTGAAAGTGATTTTAACTGACAGGCCCAGAGAATGACTTAGAAAAGGATGTTTTGTTAAATTCACAAAAGAAACTGGCTGATGTTTCAAACTTTAAAAGGGAAATACAAATGACAAAGAGAATGACCTGAATATTTTTTTCCTGTTGGATTTACAAAAGAGACTCTGTGTGATAGGATAAAGAATGGAAGAGAAATCACATCCTACAATAATATTAGATTGAATTAAAGATGAAGACTGTTAGAAGTAAAATAAAGGAATGTAAAGTTGGTTTATCTGAGCAAGGTTAAAATAAGATAGGCTGTTATGTCCTGGTTATTTCCTTTATGGACTTTCTGCTGATACCAGAACTGAAAAGATGATGTTTTATGTATTTGTTTATAGATAAGAGATGAGAAGTGGGATGAAGAGATAAATGTTTGTAACTTTAAAGAGGGCAAAGAGTTACTAAATTTGTTTATACTTGATATGATGATGGTTCAAAGTAACTTCTTTATACATTTTCTTTCTTTATTACAGTCTTATTTTTCTCTTTCTTCTCTCTTTCTTTTTCCTTGCACTTTTTACACCTCTCTCTTTTCTTCTTTTTGTTTAATTTTTTTTGTATTATATTTTACTATTATAATAAAAATTCTTAATTTTTTTAAAAATTAACTACCAAGATCAAAGACACGGCTACTACATTGGGTAAATCTGCCATTCAGCATTCATTGAAGTCAGAGTCCTTCCTTCCTTCCTTCCTTCCTTCCTTCCTTCCTTCCTTCCTTCCTTCCTTCCTTCCTTCCTTCCTTCCTTCCTTCCTTCCTTCTTCTCTCCCTCCCTCTCTTCCTCCCTCCCTCCCGCTCTTCCTTCCTTCCTTCCTTCCTTCTTCTCTCCCTCCCTCTCTTCCTCCCTCCCTCCCTCCCTCCCGCTTCCTTCCTTTCTTCCTTCCCTTCCTTCCTTCCTTCCTTCCCTTCCTTCCTTTCCTTCCTCCCCTTCCTTCCTCCCTCCCTCCCCTTCCTTCCTTCCTTCCTTCCTTTCTCCCTCCCTCCCTCCCTCCCTCTGTTGTGCAGACAGATTTGGGAATGGCCTTGAATGACAGGAAGAAGAGCTGCTACCAAGGCAACAGATAAATGGAGCTTGAGTGGGGGCCAAGAAAATAATTTGAGAAACATCTGAAATAAGCTTTTCCCTAGCTCACTTGAAGATACTGTGAAGAAGGAAGCACAGTCACACTTGCAAGATTTTGTTACTACAACTCCGTAACAATAGTAGTCCAGAGTTTTATGAGATTGGTTTCTTAATCTAGTCTACCTTGTAGGGCTGATCTGTTGCAATCCCATTAAGGATTCTAACCAGACAGAAGTGATGCCTTAACTCAGATTTCCTTCACTGGGATTCAGTTTGATGGACCAATCATGACTTGTGTCTGGGTATAAATAGGCTAAATGTGACATGAAATCAGTTTGCCTGGTCAAGTTTCCTTTTGCTGCTTTTTAATTGCATTATTGGCTCTTGTGGGAAGTGTCTGGAGAATGAAATGTTTCTCTCCTTAGTTTTTTCCCCCTTTCTATCCTATCCATCAAGCTAGCACTTTTGGACATGTGAATGGCTGATAATGCCCTGTTTGCATATGGCAGCAAAACTACAGCTGTCATTAGTCCCAATTTGCACACATGATTTGCTTCCTGAAGCCTCGGTGGCTGAGTTTTATCGGGAGACAGGAAGATCGGGAAAAATGTAATTGATTGGATGATGTGATTTTAAAAAAAAACTGGCAGGGATCTCAAGCAATTTTGGGGACAGCTGTCTTCCAGACATAAAGCACGCAGCAGCTGGTTTACGATGGGGTGAGCATCTGTTAGAGATGTCATTTCATCCTAGGTTCAGGTTAGGGACAGTTTGATGTGGAGAAAGTCTAGAGCAGGGGTCTAGTCGGGGAATTCTGGGAGTTGAAGTCCACAAGTCTTAAAGTGGCCAGGTTTGAGGACCCCTGATCTAGAGGTTGCTAAAAGAGGGGGAAACACCCCTGAGAGTCAGGTAAAGGTAAAAGCTTCCCTATTCAGTTGTGTCCAATTCTAGGGGGTGCTGCTCATCTCCGTTTCTTGGCCGAGGGAGCCAACATTGTCCAAAGACTCTTTTTTGATCATGTGGCCAGCATGACTATACGCCAAAGGTGCGCAGAATGCTGTTACCTTCCCACCAAAGTGGTACCTATTTATCTGCTCGCATTTCCATGCTTTCAAACTGCTAGCTGGGCAGGAGCTGAGGCAAGGGACAGGAGCTCACCCAGTTGTGTGGAGCTTGGGTCTCGAACCCGGCCTGTCAGCTCTCATCATCTTTAACCGCTGAGCCATTGCGTCCCAGATACACCAGAAACCCTTAAAGTGGGAATTTAAAATAAGTTTGACAAAAAGTTTGTCTTTGAGTTTGACTTACAGGAATTTTTATAATGGGTTGCTTTATAATTGGTTGTGTACCTGGACTTGGTACCCCCTTTCTTTTTAGAATATTTCTCCCCATCACGGAGTGTTCAATTTCCAAGGCGGCCTAGAATGTGTTTTGAAAAAACAGCATCCAAATAACTCTGAAAAAGATAATAGAAGAGGGGGATCTTAAGAGCTGTTTTGTGAAGGTAGCACAACATGGGTTGAAAGTCTGGGAAAATGGTATTACAGGTAATCCTTACGACCCCAAATGAGCCCAAAATTTCTGTGGCTAAGAGAGTTTTGCCCCATTTTACAATCTTTCTTGCCACAGTTGTTAAGCAAATCGCTGCAGTCATTAAGTTAGTCACACGGCTGTTAAGTGAATTTGGGTCTTCCCTCTTGACTTTGCTTGTCAGAAGGTCACAAAAGGGGATCACGTGACCTGGGACATTGCAGCCATCATAAATATGAGCCAGTGTCTGAATTTTGATCAGATGACTGTGGGGACGCTGCAATAGTCGTAAGTATGAAAAACAGTGATAAGTTACTTTTTCCAGTGCTGTTCTAACTTCAAACGGTCACTAAATGAACGGTTGTAAGTTTTAAGAAAAGACTGGACAGTCCCCTGTCTGAAATGGTATAGGGTCTCCTGCTTGAGCAGGGGGTTGGACTAGAAGAGCTCCAAGGTCCCTTCCAACCCAACAGTTGGAACAATTCTGGAGGTTGTGCTGATTGAACTGTGGATTTCTTGCATACAAAGCTGTACCCGAGCATTGAATCACAGTCCCCCTCATAGCTAGCTAGATAAATAATAGACAGATATAGATATATAAATAGAAAGATATCTATATCTATAGATATGGATATAGGTTGCTCAAGAAAATTAATGTATTAAAATCAAGTAATTTTTTTTAGAAGTCAACAGTGGATGTTGATCCAAAGCCTGGGAAAAATACAATAATTCTCACTTGAGGCCCTAAATAATCCACACACTGGGAAATGTTGATGATAAATCAACATTTCTATCAAAGCGTCTCCTGCTGTGTGCAAATAATGGATAATAACCATCTTCCCTGTCACTTTTAAATTAAAATATAGAATCACCAGAAGATGTACAGTATTCTAATGCCATTGGCTGTTTTATTTCCAACAGAAGTACAATTGAAAAACAATTTACATCTACAAATAGACTCATTCTATGGGATTTGAAGTTGTTAAGAAAGTCTCAATGCAATTCTAGATCTGTTTATATAAAAATAAGATTTATGGTGCTCAACCTTATAAGCGTATAGTGGATTGCATATTTACATCTTTGTTGGGTTAGAAACGTGTTATCAGAACACTTTAAAAACATCTTGCAAACATTGGAAATGTTTGTATTGGACAGCGGCACATTATTTCATCAGGATAATAAATTAACATAGCTGTTTCTCAAAAAAATAATTAATGGAGCATAGATAAAGGTCATCTCCGTAGCATTCCTACACAGTGCGTGGCATTATTCCCATCAGTGATTTGTTATTTTTCAGAGAAGGGAGACAGAAATTTTTTCTTCTTCTGATGCTACTGGATCTTTTGCCCGAGATGTATTTACATGGGATTTACAGTGCATGTTCTCCTTAGTTTAGCTCTTTTTCTCTACAAAGATCACAATTCACTTGGGACAATTTTGTTTGGCTTCCAGAATCTAATGCAGCCTTAAGCCTTAAGTGAATTTGTTCCAACAGTCGATCATTTCTATTGGCTGAAACTTAAAGGTCTGAGAAGGGAGCAGCTTGGAAACGGTTTGATGGCATTACAATTTAGACGAGCGTTTAGCGATAGATCTAACGAAAAAAGACAAAGATTTCCCCTATCCAGTTGTGCCTAAATCTGGGGAGGGGGGTGCTCATCTCCATTTCTTGGCTAAGGGAGCCAATGTCGTCTGAAGATGCTTCCATGGTCATGTGACCAGAGTGACTGCACACCCAGGTGCACAGAACGCCATTACCTTCCCATTGAAGTGGTACCTATTTTTCTACTCACATTTGCATGCTTTCAAACTGCTAAGTGTGCAGGAGCTGGAGCAAGGAACGGGAGCTCACCCCCTCACGCAGTGCTCGGGTCTTGAACCCAGACTGTCAGCTGAAACAAACTCAGCATCTTTAACCACTGAGCCATCACACCCCAGACCTAGCAGTTGCCAGAAAACAAAATGGGGGTCCCTTCCTAATTTTCCGTAAGATGCTTATGTTCTCCAGTGAGAGCAAGAAAAAACAAATTGAAGAAAATTTCTTTCCTATATTCTCCTTCCCCCCGCAGCCCTTTAAGTGTTCCAGAGACTGAACTATCAGCAATTTTTTTTTTTTAAAGTATGTCATTGTAGGTTCTCAGCCATCCAGGCAAAGGTGTTTGAAGGTTGAATCATGGCAACCGGACTAATTTAAAACTTCCTCCTTCCGTTATGTATTCAAGATGGACAGTGATTAATATTTATATGTTACTTACATGTGTGTAGGTCTATACATATGTTGTATATAGTATGTTTAAGTGTGTGTTATGTATGTGTACACTTTAAGAGCAAGCAACTAAATTTCATTTTTAATGTGTGCCATTGTGCCCACAGTAAAAAATGACAATAAAGGTTATCTATCTATCTATCTATCTATCTATCTATCTATCTATCTATCTATCTATCTATCTATCTATCTATCTATCTATCTATCTATCTATCTATCTATCTATCTATCTATCTATCTATCTATCTATTATTAGTTTGAGAGGTTTTGCTGCTTATCCAAGCAGCTTCATTAATCAGAACAAGCTAGTTAAGCAGAGAGTAACTACTATTCTTGAATAGTTCAGTGTATGAGCTCTGCAGAACATTATATTTGGATGAATGAATTATGCATCATTTGGAAGGTATATGGAAGGAGATGCAGAGCATCGTATAACTTCCATGCGCTGATTTATATAGGTGCAAGAGTCCAAATTTAGAAACCATCGTTGTAATTAAAATAGCAAGACATCTCCCTCTAGTGGGGAATTCTGTAGCCCGGTTTCTTGGATGCTTGTTTGTTCTGATGAATGAGCAACAAAACATGCATCTTGGGGAGGAATTTGTTCTCCCAGAAAAATGAGGTATGCAATTTACAATTCTATACGTGGGTACTATTGCTGCTCTTGTGAGTACTTCAGTTCCAGAGCGGAGTTGAGATGGTTGGGATAATCCAAATATCAGGATGACTTCGGCAACCCCTTGTTTTATTAAAAAGCACAAGCTTTTGTGAGCTCACTTCATCAGATGCAGGAGGAGAGATAGATCTTTGCATGTAAACTTCCTGCCTGCCAGGCATAAAAATCAGGTCCACAAATTTAAGGTCTAACTAAACTGATTTGTTGCTAATCATGCCTATGCACAGGAAGTTTCTCAACTAATCGTTAGCACCTGCTTGGAGTCAGGTAAGAGTCAACAGAATTCAAGGGAAGTTGGGCCTAGTTCGCTTGCGGCTATGTAGGGATTCTAGGCTGAGTTCTCTTTTAACTCCACCACCTCCTTTCTCCTACACGGTTGCTTCTGACTCTACCCAAAGTGAATCTGGCCGAAGGTGGTGGGGACGATTCTAATCAATGGCTGCTAGGCAGGGATTTGTTGGACCTGATTTGTTGGACCAAGGTAGGGTAAGACAGCTTCCTCAACTGGAGTTAGCTCTTTCATTACATTTGATTTTCACGGAGCCCCAGTTGCAAAAAAAGGCTATTTGTGGTTATGCCGAAACATTAAATAAAATATAATTGGTGGGAATCCAAACCAGGTTTTTGAGGCTAGCTTGAGCACAACGCCTATTGCAGTTCATGCCATTTTCATTTATTCCTGTGTATCGGGAAACAAGAGATAAATCCCTGGGGAACTTGCCATGCTCGTGGGCACATGTGAGAGATGCTTTTAACAATTCAGATGTGCTGCTAGGGTTGAATTATACTGTGCTGTGTTGTTGTTGTTGTTTAAGCAGAAACTAGGGCAACTCCTGGATTGCTTTCCAATACCCTGGTGATCCTGCTGTGTTAAATTCCGCATCTTTAACCTTCAAAGACCTGTGCTGTGAGCTGAGCTGTGGAATATCCTTCTGCTTTTTCATCTGCACTGAAGCCCAAATGGAAGAGATGGCGGCCTGTTCTGAAACTCAGGACGAGCCCAGTTTTTGAGAGAAGTGATTTTATTCCTGGTTTATTTTTTATTTTATTTTTTAAATGCATCGAAAGGAAGACTGCTCAGAACCAAGACATTTCCAGAACCTGCTGGAAATAATATATCTTGACCGTCTGTTTCTCTCCCCCCCCCCGGCCCCCCGCCTCCACTTTTTGCCTGTTCTTCAGCTTTCTCTTCTGCAGTTTAATTTGCAAATGAGAAGCTTGAGAACTGAAGCACATTAGCTTCCGGTGCTGGAGCTGTTATTAAGGGAAGAGGCAAGCAAGCTGCTGCTTTAGATCCTAGCTAATTACAGAGCAAACTAGCGTGGTTGGATGATATTGAGAGTCAGCATCCTGCAGAGATTAAGGATGAGACCAAGGCTGAAGTCGCTTTTTTGATCATGGAACCCGCTAGTCCCTTTCCCTCAAAACAAATCATAGTCCAACTTTTCGTGGGGATGAGACCAAGCATTGCTACCAGAAGGGAATCGGCTTCAGGTTCCAGCCAGCCAAGAATAGAATGGAATAGAATAGAATAGAATAGAATAGAATAGAATAGAATAGAATAGAATAGAATAGAATAGAATAGAATAGAATAGAATAGAATAGAATAGAATAGAATAGAATAGAATAGAACAGAACAGAACAGAACAGAACAGAATAGAATAGAGATGGAAGGGACCTTGGAGGTCTTCTAGTCTAACCCTCTGCTCAGGCAGGAAACCCTATACCATTTCAGACAAATGGTTGTCCAATTTCTTCTTTAAAACCTCCAGTGTTGGAGCATTCACAGCTTCTGGAGGCAGGTTGTTCCACTGGTTAATTGTTCTAACTGTCAGGAAGTTTCTCCTTAGTTCTAGGTTGCTTCTCTCCTTGATTAGTTTCCATCCGTTGCTTCTTGTCTTGCCTTCAGGCGCTTTGGAGAACAGCTTGACTCCCTCTTCTTTGGGGCAACCCCTGAGATACTGGAACACTGCTATCATGTCACCCCTTGTCCTTCTCTTCATTCAACTAGACATACCCAATTTCAGCAACCGTTCTTTGTTTTTTAGCCTCCTGTCCCCTAATCATCTTTGTTGCTCTTCTTTGCACTCTTTCAAGAGTCTCAACGTCTTTTTTTTACATCGTGGTGACCAAAACTGGATGCAGTAATCCAAGTGTGGCCTTACCAAGGCATTGTAAAGTGGATGTTTACTTTCATTCCATTCATATGTTTTATTCTTGTTCTTCTTACCAGCTAAATGTGCATGGTGCCATTTTGAGAATGCATCAACAAGAAAAGAAAGGATATAGAATCTCTAGCCCCATTTATTGGGGAGGGGGGGAATGATCCAATCCTACCCACCATGGCCAGACAATTGTAGTCACTTCCCACAACAGGATATAGCTGTAGACCTCATCCTCTATTTTAATACGGAAGCTGATTGCCAATTAGGGGTGTTGTTTTTTACACTTTGGCCCTTGCAATGGCTGCAGTACTCCAAACTACTCCTTCTGAATACTTCATTGTTATACGGTGGATAGAAGCAAAAACTACACAACCCACCTAACAGTCTCTATCCCCTTCCTCTATGTAGAGTTGATCTATGTAGCCATCAAAGTAGTTGTGGTGGCATCGTGGCTAGAATGCAGTAATGCAAGCTAATTCTGCTGACTTAGCAGTTTGAACCTGACTGGTTCGAAACTGACTCATCCTTCCATCCTCCCAAGGTCGGTAAAATGAGGACCCAGGTTGTTTGAGGGCTCTAAAGCACTGTGAAGCGGTATATAAGTCTAAGTGCTATTGCTATCTAATTGGTTCAGTTATATTGCCGATGACATGGAATCTATTGATTTATTTACGGCGCTCATTTTTACCCCACCTCAATCCAGACACTGTAGAGGCTTTTCTTTGATATACTTTCCTTTCAAATTGTACTGTATGACTTGGGGGGGGGGAAGTTGGATAGTAGCCAGGTTTTTGTACATATTGCATATTGGATCAAAGATGCAACATCAGTTCTCATTCAAATGCCAGCTAAACACATTTCTCCTCAACCCCTGGAATATGACAACATATTACATGCACACATAAGGTACGACCCATTCAGCCGCTGCATGCCAAGCTTAATATTCACGGAACCCTTTTCTTATAATAGTCATTTAAATTTCTGATACTATCCACCTCTTTGTCTTCCATTCCACTTTAAAAGGGAGTAAAGTCAAGACTCTTTGCTTTGCAAAGAACGCAACGTTTGTTTGCTTTACCAAAACATAACAGGTCTACCGCATTCAATACATACAACTCCGTCATCCACATTTCGGCTGAGAGTTGTGGAGAAAAATAATTGGACAAACAAGCAAGCAGAGAAATGCAGCAGCATCAATACACAATAATAATTGATTTTTTTTATTCTCTGTACCGGGCAGGCAGGCAGCGTGTTACACAGGAGAATAATAGCAGTTCACATTTGCCAAGTCCTACAAATGTCCAATTTCAGTAAGAGCTGAGGAAGAAATAAGTCGTCAGACTATGTATTCTTGGCCTCTTGCTACCTAAAACAAGATTAATATTACTGGATTAGTATGGGATCATTTTATAATGTGTAGTTTATTGATTCTGGGCCATGAACATCTACTATTTCAGCCAACAGACATTCAGATAAATGCTAAGAAAACTATGAATATTGCCTCTAGAGAAAAAGCCACTATATAGCATATGTCCATCAACTCTTAGTCCATGATGGCTATCGGTGGTCTTTGACTTATGATTTCAGTTGGGACTGAAACTTCTGTTGCTAAAAGTGGCAGGTGTTAAGTGAGTTGTGTGTGATTTTATGACCTTACTGTCATAGTTGTTAAGTGAATCACCCTGGTTGTTAAATGAATCACATAGCTAAGTGGATCTGGATTCCCCCATTGACTTTGCTTGTCGGAAGCCAGCTGGGAAGGTCGTAAATGGAGATCTTATGATCCCAGGATGCTGTAACTGTCATAAATACATGCTGGTTGCCAAGCAACCAAATTTTAATCATGTCACTACAGGGATGCTGCGATGGTTGTAAGTATGAGGAATGGACATAAGTCTTTTTTCCCCCAGTGCCATTGTAATTTCAAACCTTTGGTAAACAAATGGCTGTAAGCCAAAGACTATTGTTGTGCACTGATTTCTTTGCCTATACACCAGGGGTCCCCAACCCCCGGTCCGTGGACCAGTATGAGGCCAGCAACAGGTCCACACAAACAAGCAAAGCCCCATCCGCGGGACGCAGGCAGCACACAAAACCACGCACCCTCCAGGCCATGGAAAAACCTCTCTTCACAGAACCGGTCCCTGGTGCCCAAAAGGTTGGGGATCTCTGCTATACACAATAAATCAGGTCTGAGCAAGGCCTAGTAGCTGCATTTCCCTGACATGCAAATCTTGGTTGGCGTTAACTTTGGCTTCTTTTTCTGGGGCTCAGTGACATTATGCAGTTCTGGTCATTGGGTTAGAGTATGGTTTGATATATTGCACAAAGCCAGAAGACAGGATTTTTCACTAACCAGGTTATGTGTGTTATGTGAATGAAGCCACTAGATTAAAAAAAAATATTTTAAAAATACTTCCAGTATTCTTCAAAGAGCTGTTTATTTTTTTACTGTGGAGTAATGCTGGGAAAGATTGAGGGCAATAGAAGAAGGGGACGACAGAGAATGAGGTGGCTGGATGGAGTCACTGAAGCAGTAGGCGTGAGCTTAAATGGACTCCAGAAGATGGTAGAGGACAGGAAGGCCTGGAGGAACGTTGTCCATGGGGTCGCGATGGGTCGGACACGACTTAACAACAACAAACCAATATATATGTATGTATGTATTGTCTTTAATTACGCTAAAAACACGAATCCGGGTGCATTCATAATTAAGAAAAACAATCGAACACCAGGATAAGTACAAACAAAGACTGTTTAATAAACGTAGCTTTCATCGGCTAACTGCCAACGTCGTCAGAGTAAAATGCCGTAAAATGTATGTATAGGCAGAGAAAGATGTAAATGGACCCCTAAAAACAGATGTTTTAATTGGATACGGTCTTCCTCTTCCTTTTATTTAATACTGACCACTTCTAATCCCAAAGGCATATTTATTTACATGTCTGTTTTATTTATTACAAAAATCTCTGTTCCACCCAATGCCAACATTCTAGGTGATGTTCAACCATTTAAAAACAATATAAATGACATACAGCTTGATCCATTTGAACGTTCAAATAACTATTTAGGCGAAGGATCCATTATTCATGGGCATCATTTGATTTTTGACCTCTCTCATGTGATCCATTTCCTTCCATTAAGGCATTAGCTGCTGAAGGGTTACGTGCATCATAAATTAAACATTTATTCTTTGAAAAGCTAGGACCTGGGCAACAAAAAATTAGCTACCGGTTCTGCTGAACTGGTGCAAACTGGCTGAATCCCACCACTGGTAGAATCATATTCATCAGCTAGTAGCTTAGTCTCTGCCAGTACTTTTTAAAACAAGAGACCCATCTAGGAACAAAAATGACCAGACTGAGCAATCAGAAGGATAAAGAGGAATTGGGACATAAATCGAATGCTGTAGTGGAATAGCATTATTCTAGATTCCAGAATAGCATTATTCTGGATTACTGCTCTAGCTATATCCAAAAGAATCCAAAATGACATCTGATAGATGAGTCATGAAGTAGCAGAAAGTGAGTCAGCTTTCTCTCCTGCTTCAGATGGTCCACTGGTTACAGGGGGAGACCCAGTTTGAAAGTACCAGTCCCTCCCAGTGTCCAAAGTAGATGGCCTGGAAAATAGTGTCCAGGGACAAGAGAGGACATGCCTGCACCAGCGTAAAATGGTCAGATTCATTCTTGCCCCATAAGAGTCAACCATCAACTGACTGGTTGGTGAAGCTTATTCTCATTGTGTTTCTTTGTCATTGTTTTTACTTCTGTTTACATGCCTTTTCATTTATATAGATAGAGAATAGAGCTGGAAGGGATCTTGAAGGTCTTCTAGTCCAGCCCCCTGCTCAAGAAGGAGAACCTATACCATCTTAGACAGATGAATGTCTAGCCTCTTCTTAAAAACCTCCAGTGATGGAGCGCCCACGATTTCTGGAGGCAAGTTGTTCCACTGGTTATTTGTCCTCACTGTTAGGAAGTTTCTCCTTGATTCCAGGTTGCTTCTCTCTTTGATCAGTTTCCAACCATTGTTTCTCGTCCTTCCCTCTGGTGCTCTGGTGAACAACCTGACCCCCTCTGCCTTGTGGCAGCCCCTCAGATACTGGAACACTGCTATCATATCTCCCCTATTTCTTCTTTTCTTCCTTTTTATTATTGTAAACTGCTTAGGGTGGCCCCACAGCGAGATAGGCAGCAAATAAATTTAAGAAACAAACAAACAAATAAATAAGACAAAAATCTTGGTAGGAATAGTAGGGAAAAGCACCGCTGGAATGCCAATACAGCTAAGGACAACTTAAGACTGCCTCTGGTGTGGACAGGTTGTCAACTGAAGGCCATCATTGGACCATGGGAAGCAGGTAGATGCAACAGCGTAAACAATCCAATGAAATCCAATGAAATCTTGGCCTGCAGTTCAACACAATGACCGACAAAATATGAGATGTAACTTGGAAAAACTGAACTGAACTGTCTAGAACGTTTCCCTGCTGTGGTTAGGGTTCAGTGAATTCCTACGCTGAGCAAAACATTGGATGAGATGACACGTCAAGTCCTTCCCAACTTATAAGAGTCGACAATTCTGTGAAATGGTGACCTTGAATGAACAGTTCAGTGATTGGAGAATAGTGCGCCGTTGCCCTCTTCGTTGGATAGAAATCATGACATCATCCCAAGGACAACTTAAATTAAAAAGGTCTGAGAGCGAGAGGAAGGGAGTAAATTGCTGCAAAAGTCATTACTTGGCATGCAGGTTTTCTGTTCAAGATGTTTAACCTTTATATATGAAGTATGCCTACAGAAGGAGAAATGTGATCACTTAATTAATGTGATCCAGGGCTGCAATATTCTGCACAAATGCCCGGTTTTCTGTCATTCCTTCCCTGACCTCCTTTTATGACCTGAGATTTCTTTAAGTGGCTTTTGAGTAATTTCGAAATCTATGATTAGACGGTGGTCCGCTGCGGAAACCAACTCAACTAGCAGACTCTTTCAAGAGCTCAGGGCCTGAGTTACGAAGGGAAGAGAGGGAGAGAAATCCAGTCACGGACATTGTCAGCAATTGAATATGTACTCTCGTCTGGCCTGCAATATTTACAGACCTGTTTTTTAAAAGAGAATCGTATCTTTGGTAAATAGATTTAAAAAAAAAAAAGCCTGTTCCAGTGTGTGGAAAGGAAGTCACATTTAGGTGCTGCTATACCATAAGACAGATCTCAGAAACCTTGGCCAAATTCCACCAGGAGCAAACAGAGTGCAAAGAGCCTGAGAAATTATGCTAAGTAGCCAATAAAACGTTTACTTGCTTGGTCTCCCTCCAGCTTTAATGCAATCCCTTCTGACTGCAACTGCATTTTGCTTTTCGAATTCAAGGGAGCATTAGCAGGACGCATTTACTCTTCTTTTAGCTGCCAAACCGGTCCAATCTTCTCTCTCTCTCTTTTTCTCCTCCTGCTTCTTGCAATGTGTGTGTGGGTGGGTGTGTTTTTACCCCCAAACAAAGTTAGAACCATTGGGATACATCCCGCAGGCAGTTAAAATTATTTTCATCAGAGCAAGAACTTTAAAAGAGTTCTCTAATAGCTTGTGTGCCCCATGCTCATTTGAGAACATAATTACATATCTGATTGTTACATAAAACATAATTTATATTGGCCTCGCTTGGACTCAAAATTGAATTCATTTATGAATCTCATTGTGCAAGCATCCATGTGCATGATAAGCTACCGTTAGATAATAATTGCATAAGAGGTAGCAGTAGTTAGATTTCCCAACTTTAGATATTTGAAATTTCTCTTTCTGGTTCTGGTATACTCTACAGCAGAGATTCAAAGTACAATTGTCAATGTGATGATAGTTTATTTCCCTGGTGACATTCTGGGGAGGTCATAAGAGCGGTGTGGTGGTGTAGTGGTGAAGACACTCACTTCCCACTTGGAAAGTTGAGAGTTCAATCCTAGGTAGCAGCAAATGTTTCTCTCTTAGGGCAGGGGTCCCCAACCCCTGGTCTGTGGACCAGTATCAGGCCATGGCATGCCAGCAACCAGGCCGCACAAACAAGCAAAGCCCCATCCGCGGGATGCAGGCAGCACACAAAACCACGCCCCCTCTGGTCCACGGAAAAACCTCTCTCCACGGAGCCGGTCCCTGGTGCCCAAAAGGTTGGGGACCTCTGGGCACAAAGAAAAAATATTTGCTGTGACCTCCACTTAGGAATCAGGAAGGGCATCTGGTCAGTAAATCTCAGTTCCATTCAGTCTCTCCGACTCTACCCTGAATTAAGGGATAAGGGGTTGATGGACAGCAGCAATGCTCCTAATTTTAACAAGCTACAATGCCCTGTGAAGTGGCTTTTCTCCAGCATTCAGCAGCCAACTTATTACTATCCAAAACACGGTTTTTCAAACTGTATTCTATGGAATTTGAGGGTTCTGTGAAAACTTGACAGGGTTCCAAGGGCAAAATAATCATAATCATAATTCACTTGAACTCAGCCAATTTTCTACTGCTAGAGCTTTGCCGGTTGATAGTTTTAAAAAAAAAATCCTGGAATCCCTTAGCGGTTCAACAGTTGCAAAAAAATGAAAACCTCAGACTTAAAAACTTGTGTGTTTGGTTTATTCTCTGCAGAATGGATTAGGGTGGGAGAAATCTTTTAAAAAATCCTTCCTTCTTTCCCCATAAGATTGCAAAATTCATTAACGTGTGATAATGAAATAGCCTTTCTCTAGAAGGGACTGTGTGCCCCTCAAGCAAATTATCCAGCAGCAGATATTAGTTCAAGAGGATTGTGGGTATTCAAGATGGTGGACAGCTAGTCCTGAACCAGCCATTTGGATATGTGGGCATGTAATGAAGAAGACAAAGCACACCATTTCTTCCACAATTATCCAAGATTGCTGGATTATCCATTCAGCAGGAAATATATATATATATATACAATCAGTTTATTTGAAAGAAATATCCTACTATATTGCATTAATATTGGTGCAAACCTGTAGAGGGAAGGTGGGAGTTTAAACTACTGTTGCTCCTTCAGCTGAAAAAGAAGGTCATATTTTTCTTTGCTGGCAAAAGCAAAGATTTGTGAAGCCTGACCAACGTCATGCAATATGATTTGAGATTTCTGTTATGAGCTGGGCAAAAATAGATTCCACAGACAGACACATATGGACAACAGCCCAGTACATTTTCCATTGACTGGTGGGAGAAACAGCTTGCAAGGGTGACTGGTTTAAAAAAAATGGGAGGAGCGGGGTAAGAGAGGTTTTATTTATATATTACTTACAGAACGTATATGGCCACCTAATCTTACACACAACAATCCTGGGCAGCTTGCAGCTTGCAACAAAAAGCAATAAAATGGCAATAAAGGAATCGTATCACCATTACAAAGGAGCAGCCCATAATCGTTATGCAGGATTTAGAATGGGTTCATAACATTAACATGGAAAATAGGCATGTGTGTATTTACCAATTAGGAACTGCACGATGACAAGTGATAGTATCGGGCAAGGAGAGTATCTGTTTCTTACATGTTGTCTCTTTGTCATTTCTGAGAATGGTAGGCAGGCCTTGTGAGGTAGTCCAAATAAGGAGCACACCCAGAAATAAGTACACCTAGAACTAAAGTGAAATTTCCTAACGGGTGAGAACAATTAACCAGTGGAATGCCTTGTCTTCAGAAGGTATGAGTGCCCCATCACTTTTCAGAAGAGGCACTTGTCTGGAATGGTATAGGATCTCCTGCTCGAGCAGGGGGTTGGACTAGAAGACCTCCAAGGTCCCTTCCAACTGATATTCTGTGATTCTAGGTTCTAAGCAGTAGCTCTAGTTTTATTGTAAGGCTACTGTCAAGCACAGGAAATCAGGAGTCCAGGCAGTTCAGATGAATATATAGGTTTACTGTATGCTAATGTGTGTGTCATTGTGCCCACAGGAAAAAATGACAATAAAGGTTATCTAATCTATCTCTGGCTTATCAAAACCTGTAGCATTATTGGTGGTTATCAGGAGAGATCACTGGAGAAGCAAATGGAAGAATGAGGCTCACAGGATCGTATTCTAGAGCTGCTATGCTCTTATAACTTATTATTTTTAGTCCCTTGTGGTGTTCCTGTTCCACGCATGGCTTTGGGAGGCCCATGCCTAAACCTTAACAGCTTTCTAAAATTAAAAAGAAAAAAAAAATAGAGAAAGACAAAATCACTCCTGTTTTATGAAAAGCTCTGGATATATTAGGATGCAAATGGTACCATAGCCTCCAGCAATGTACTGGTTTTTATTTCTTGTTTCTAGGGAGGTTGTGTTTTACATAAATCTCCCCCCTCGGGAATTCAGATCCAGACTATTTTTTCCTTCTCTGCCTAATTTAATCTCTTTATTACATGTTAGGCACTTGATTGGCAATTAGCAGCTACTCAGATGACTGTATATTTTAATGACATATTTTTCTTGTAATTAAAGTAAGAAATTAACATTTCATTTTTTTTTTACACCCTTTAAAAAAAAAAGATATCCCCGCGTAGGCTTGGAGATGTAAATATAATCTACCATTTCAAATAAAAAAGAGCAGTGGTAAAAAATATGTGAATTCCAGGCAAAGGGTCTCACTATCTCCAGTTTAGCTGGTGACACATAATCCTCTTAAAAGAACAAGGGTAAGGAATATTTGCTAGAATAGACAGGCAGAGTCCAATTTTGCTGGAATATTCTCTGAGAGTTTCTTGGGCTCTGGGAAGTATTCCTATTGATCGCTCTGGCTCTCTGCACGGAAATACTCAGATCTAGCTTTACTTTCGCAGCAAGCACTTAACTTTAGTAAAAGAACCTGCTCACTTCAACCAAATGGAGTCGAGGGTTTTCCTTTCCTAAAGATCTAAGTTGGGGCAGATTTGACATCTTTGCTCATTCTGTGGCAATAGCATATTGAGATCTGCCCCCACAGTTTCTCTCCTTTTTCTGTTCTCAGGTTATTTTAGAATTCATTTTGGAACTTTCTTGATGGGCTTTTTGTCTAGACTTCTTTTTTTTTAAAATCTTTTTGATGGATGAGACAGGAAGAGCAACAGCTGCTGTCTGTTGTTTCCTGGGACCCCTTTTCATCATTCTGAGTCCTCCGTGCTTGTCTACAAGTCTGAAAAGCCCCCCCCAGGGAGGGGTTTCCTTATGAGGGAGGTCTCGTTGACGGGTTTAAGAAGGGTTCCAGGTTGCTAGAGAAATGATGGCCTAACAAGGAGCACGATTGTTGGATATATTCTTTGGCTAGCTTACAATTCAATAAGTACAAGAGACCACATTCCAATCATGAGAATTTTTCCCAATCTCTCTTTTCCTTTGAAAGAAATGTCAGAAGCAAACATTTGCTGAATGAGAAGAGAGAGAGAGAGAGAGAGAGAGAGAGAGAGAGAGAGAGAGAGCCAAGGGCTTCTGCAGGGCCCTTTAATGAAGCTTAGTAGCACTGGTCAAATGATCATCACGACACACTGTTGCTGGGTTGTTCTCCTGTCTTCCCACAGCATGTTTGCTAAGGGTTGCTGTATAGTTCCCTCCTAAGAAACCCCAGTTTTGCTTTTGGTAATTTTGGAGACAACGTTTAATGGATGGGGAGGAGGAGGGTGGAAAGAAAGAGGGGAAGAGAAGGAGAAAGAAAGAGAAGGAGGAGAAGATGGAGAAGGGATTGGTGTGAAGCTTTCGTTCTTTGAAAGGATGAGAAGGTCAGTGTCACTGATGCAATGAACATGAATTTGGGCAAACTCCAGGGGAAGGTGGAGTACAGGGGACCTGGTGTGCTGTGGCTCATGGGGTTGCAAGGAGTGGGACACAGTTTAGCAAGTGAACAACCACAGCCAGGAGCAAGGGTCCTCTTTGTTGATTCTGCAATGATATAAAGGTAACCCAGTAGCATTTTTTCAAAAACAGCAATAGAAGCTACAGTTAAAACAACAATTATCTGTTTCATTTCAGTGAGAAACCTTACTTTTAGTAGAAGTTGAAAGCACCCAGAAACCAGGAAGAGTGCTGACATTGCCATCTTTTGTGTAACAAAATAGAAGACACAGCAGTAGAACTGGGAAAAAGCTTAAATAAAGTTATTCCAATTAATGTCACTTAAGAGTACATCTTGAGTACAGGTTTTTTCTTTGTTTTATTCCATCCCAACTTCTGGTTGACAATGAGGGCAGATGGCTACTTTCTATGATCACAGCACGAATATTCTGCTCCAGCCAATTTTTAATTCATAGCTACTTTATGATTGCACTAGGTTAGCACATCTTAGGAAGTGGAGATGCTACTAAAACATTGCAGAGATTCCCTTATTCATACTTTCACAGAGAGCTTAATGTTTTTGCCGAATGCAGTCGTGCATATATTCAAATTTTAAATGGTTCAGATAAATTGACATGCCTTAATCTTCTTTTGGCGTGCTTCAGTAATGAAGTCTCACAAGCAACAAGGTAGAATCTGAAGTGATGTGAATAATTCTTGCCACAAATGTATAATCTCATCTTATTTCAAATGTGTATGTCATTACGTTACCTTGTCCAAATAATTTAGGATTGTTTATGGCTCTTACCAGCCACACCACCTGTACCTTTGCCGCAATATTGAGAATAAAATTGTTAATCGCATCGCTTACAGCACCTATGTGTGTGTTGAGCAACTGAATTCAAGCTTTTACAGCCGCCATGCAAAATCCTACTCCTGGGTGGTTTCATAGATTGCCCTAAATCATGGTTTACTTAATTGTGCTTTATGGAATAAGCCACAAATAGTTGGGTTCAGATAACACTAAATTATAAACCATGGTTTATAAATCACAGTTGCATAGTAAAACAACATAGGAGTAAACCAAATGTTGATTGAACCAAACCAAATCTGATTTTTCTAACCACTATTATCAAGGCCAAAACTTACTGTACAAAGCTATTTTAAAGTATGGCATTTTCTTAACACATACGATAGATGATAGATAGATAGATAGATAGATAGATAGATAGATAGATAGATAGATAGATAGATAGATAGATAGATAGATAGATAGATAGATAGATAGATAGATATAAATAGGATGATAGATAGATAGATAGATAGATCGATAGATAGGATAGATAGATAGATAGATAGATAGATAGATAGATAGATAGATAGATAGATAGATAGATAGATAGATAGATAGATAGATAGATAGATAGATAGATAGATAGATAGATAGATAGATAGATAGATAGATAGATAGATAGATAGATAGATAGATAGATAGATAGATAGATAGATAGATCCTTAATACAGAGTAACAATTTTGGAGCAAGCAACATATCCGTGTTTTCTCTGACACTGAAGTCTTTGAAAGTTGGAAATGAATATACAGAATGCACCAGTCAAGATTAGATAGGTAGATAGGTAGGTAAGTAGATAGATGATAGATTAGAGATAGATAGATAGTAGACAGACAGCTAGATTAGAGATAGATATAGACAGACAGACAGATAAATAGATATCCATTTATAATATGTCCTCTCTACCAATGTTTTTTAGAAGTTCTGTTATGTTATGCAAATGTGCACTCTGAGAATTTCAGAAATCTGTTTGCCCTTTTTTAGAAATATCTTCTGTTCAACTGCTAACTTGAGGTGTTGACAGTATGAAGTGTGTTGAGCTTTCATCAACGGGAGCTCGCAAAAGCAAAGGGACATTAGTTTTCTTCCTGTATATTTTCTTTCTGAAACTACTGAGTTAACATTGTGTTACCAGTTCAAATGATCTCCTTTAAAGTAAAACATTATTCTAGCCTCTGAGGTTTATTAGTCCAAAACTGGGTTGTTTCATTACTTACATGCTTTGTTAGCTTTTGCGCTGCAACAGCCAAATCGTTGTTACCTCTAAATAGTTGAGTGTTTAAATTGAGATGAAATCCCTACACCAGCCAGCCCAAGTCTCCATTCATTGTCTTCCACATTTCAACATTTCTTAGCTAATCTTCTGGATCAGTTCAGGAGAAAGACCAGGTTGATCTTTAGAAATGCAGATGGATTTGAAGACTACATTGATTCCTACAATGGAGGAATGGTTACAAAAACTGATGGAGCTAGCAGAGATGGCTAAACCGATTGTACCGATTAAAGAAAAGAACATGAATACTTTTATTGCCATGTGGAAACTGTTTCTAGATTTTGTACCTGAGGTGGGGAAAAAATGAAATTTTGATTTTGGGCTTTACCAATTAGATAGATTTGATGTTATTGAAATGGCTAGTGTATATTATTTTGTAGAAGTAAAAAGTTGAGGTTTGAAGTTGATACCCTATTGCACCAAAGGAAGTCGGAAGTCAATGCTTTTTTTCCCCTTTTTTTTCTCCCTACCTCACTTCTCTACTCCCTTTTCCCTTCCCCATCTTTTCCGCTATTTACTTTTGTATTTCCATTGTATTGTATATTAATATAAACTAATAAAACTTTGAATAAAAAAGCAAAAGGAATGCAGATGGATTTATAGCACCAAGGCAGGCTGCTGTCTGTTTCTATTGCATCTGTTAAAAATGAGGCAAGGGGCTCCTGAATTAAATGTGTTCATATAAACAGCCAGATTCATTCAAGCTAAGAACTCTACGGACAAACTGTATGGGCAAACAAACCTTCTTTAAGCTGTTCTCGGGGGTGGGGGAAAAAAGCATGATGGTTTGCCCTATCAAGCAATCATGGAAGATGTTTCTATCTGCAGCTGAGTTCATACATCATTTCTATAGCCATCCAGAGACATTTGGTTGAGTTGGGTGGCTACAGGAATGGATGGATGGATGGATGGATGGATGGATGGATGGATGGATGGATGGATGGATGGATGGATGGATGGATGGATGCTAAACCTTCTTATAATTTCTTTCTCTTTGGATTAAAAATTACAGATTGTCAAAAAAAAAAAAAGACATAGGGTGTGTCTAGCCAAGAGTCTCTACTCAAAGCTTTTTTGTTTAAACATGATCAGTGGTTTGTGTATTAACAGGTATATATAAGGTTGTAATCTTAATGTACCTTGAGATATCAGATTTGGGAGGGTTGGAAATAGCAAAGCAGGCAGGGATTCTGCAGATAGAAACAGTGGAGTAAATTGATTTTCTACTGCTTTTTATTAAACGTATAGATGTGGTTTATAGGTAAGGTGTTAGTTTATGTGCAACAAAATGCCTCTTTAGAGAGCAAGAAGGAAAACTCTTCCTAGTTTCCCCCCCGAAATATAGGCAGTTAAAAAAAATTCACACGGAGACATGCACACAAATGAATGCATGTGCATGACCACCTGTGTTTTTGCTCCTGGTGCCCTTTTCTGTAAAAACGTTAGCAAGCAAGCAAGAATGACCTAGCTTTTTAATTCCAGCCTTTTTTTCCTCCTCACAAAAACCCTTCAACATGCTTTCCATGACTTAATGGAGCCTAACAAGCAATTAATGGCTTTAAAAATCAACAGGGTTCCTGGATTGCACAGTATCCTGAAATTAATTATTTAGAGAGCCTTTTAGTCCAGTTTCTCTGCTTCCCTCCACATCTTGTCTTTCCTTTCAAAGACTTTATATGTGCCAGGAAAGTTTTCCTGGTCAACCAGCTTCAAAACAAGGCTGGGAGGTCAACCTTGATCACAAATGACCTATTTACGGTCTGCTTTCTGAAAGCTTAGAGAAGAGTTCCCCAACCCCCAGTCCGTTGACCGGTACTGGGCCGTGGTATGCCAGCAACCGGTCCGCACAAACAAGCAAAGCCCCATCCGTGGGATGCAGGCAGCATGCGAAACCACGCACCCTCCGGTCCGCAGAAACACCTCTCTCCACGGAACCGGTCCCTGGTGCCCAAAAGGTTGGGGGCCGCTGGCTTAGAGGCAGCCATTTTGCTTGTCCCCATTGATTCTAACCCTGTATCCTTATCTTCTATCCCTATCACTCAGGAGGAAGCCACTGGGAGTATCAGGAACCCTTTTGGATTCAGTCTACATTTCAGAAGCTTAGGGCTGTGTTGTATATTTAGAAGGAAGAGAGAACTTTCTCAATTTGTGTTTCTTTTAATGGAGTAGGAAGTGTCCTAAAAACCCCATGAATGCTTAGGAAAAAAAGAAGGGAGAGAGAGAGAAAGAAAGAAAGAGACAGAAAGACAAAGGAAAAGAAAGAAAGAAAGAGAAAGAAAGAAAGAAAGAGAAAGAAAGAGAAAGAAAGAAAGAAAGAAAGAAAGAAAGAAAGAAAGAAAGAAAGAAAGAAAGAAAGAAAGAAAGAAAGAAAGAAAGAAAGAAAGAAAGAAAGAAAGAAAGAAAGAAAGAAAGAAAGAAAGCTTATGGTGCATAAGCTCTTAGTGTACATACAAACAACAAAATGATAAGTCAGAAGGTGGGCTTGTTGAACTTGATGGGCTGGAACGATTTGGTTCAATGTGTGAGGTCAACCAGTCAGTGCAGTCGGGCTGTACATTGTATGAATACAGCTGATTGGTTTAGTTCCATTCTGTAGTCATGCAACATGCTTGGCTAAAATATAGTTTTATTTATTGACCTGTTTCACTAGGTTTAGACACGGCCTGATTCCAAAGGGACTCTGATCTGGTGACCAGGGTGATGTATTTCTGGCTCAGTGTCTATATTGCCTTGATGGGGGTGATGATATTTGGAATGAAAAAGGCCCTCTTTCAAATGGACGTTACTAAAACTGAACTGGAACTGATCCACGAACCTCTTTTACATTGCTAGTATTCCTTCAAACCCTCTCATGGTTGCCAGGCCCTTTGCTGGGATTATTTCAAACCCAGTAACAGCGAGAGAGACATACTGGAAAGTAACCAGTTATTTTTCCCTCCCTCCCTCCCTCCCTCCCTCCCCAAAATGTCTACAGGGAATAGAAAAATGTGTAGCAGAAAATTTGCCAGCACTAGTCCCCTGCCACTCCAGCTGTTTGCTTTCATTTTTTATTATAGTAATAATTCATTTATTACACATGGCATTTCTTGCTTTTGTGAATTAAATCACTGCAGTTTTTCAATGCCCCTTTAACATCTCACGCTGGGGGTGCATTGGCATATCAGACTGAGTTTAGTTCAGTATCACCAGTTAAAATATTTTGCAACCAGACAAACTACCAGTGCAACTTATGAAAAAGAAGAGATTCTGTGTGTTTCTGTGTGTGTGTTACTTCCACTTCGAGTTGAATGTAGTAAATGTCGCTGCTCCGCTCTCTCTCTCTCTCTCTCTCTCTCTCTCTCTCTCTCTCTCTCTCTCTCTCTCTCTCTCTCTCTCCACTTTTTAAATAAATCTGATATATTGGAAATGTGAGATTTCATTTCCTTATGAAATGCTACAAGTAAGTTTATGCACCAGGTAATTTTCATTTCTTCACAGCCTTGTTCTGATTAGACATGTCCTGTATCAGGAAAGAATGATTTCCAAGGAGCCTTAATATCCCAACCTGAAATATGAGCTTATTTTTCCTGCTAAAGTTGAGGAAGGGCCAACATTAAATGCTATCTTCTTCCTTGATGCGGCGCTGATGATACGCCTATCAATCTTTGGCAAAAAACCTTTGGCGACCAAAAACGTGCATGCAGAGCTGGCACAAGTGTGTCTCTTCTTATCTAAAATTACCAGCAGACTTTCATCCTTGCCAAAATGCACTGACCCCATTACACCGAGCAATAATGTGGCAGGGTCCGGCTTAACAAGTTCGGTGAGTACAGAAATCGCGCCTTGTGCTGTAGCTTGTGTGAACCCTGTACAGCCTTGACTCACAACCATTCGTTTAGTCAGCGTTCAAAGCTACGACGGCACTGAGAACAGTGACTTATGACCATTTTTCACACTTAACGACCGTTGCAGCATCCCCATGGCCACTTGATCAAAATTCGGACGCTGGGCAGCTGACTCACATTTACAACGGTCGCAGCCTCCCAGGGTCACGTGGTCCCCTTTTGCCACCTTCTGACAAGCCAGGTCAATGGGGAAGCCAGATGCCCTTAATACGTGTGTTGCTCACTTAGCAACTGCTGCAATTCACTTAACTACGGTGGGGAGAAAAGTTGCAAAACGGGAGAAAACTCGCTTAACAGGTGTCTCAGCGACAGAAAATTGGGGCTGAATGGTGGTCGTAAGTGGGGGGCTACCTGTATTCCTGGCATAGATTACTTTAGCATGCCACTGAAAGGCAAAACAGTCCTTGGACTGGAAAAAACCCCCCGAATACCGGTAAGTCCTTGATTTAGAACCATTCATTTATTCACGGTTCAAATTACGGTCCCCCTTCCTCGAAGTTATGACCATTGTACCATCTCTGTGGTCCTATGACCGTGATCCTTCCCTCGCCTTCACACACCCTTGGCATTTCTCTATCCAAACTATCTTGGCTTGTCTCTGTCTCAACATCTGATTTTTAGGGACAAGCCCGGAATCTGATCTCGTGGTACGGAGCTGTAAAAATTTCCTCTCCTCCTCCTCCTCTCTTTTTCCTCCCAGGGAATTTCCTGCCCTGCAGGATGAATTCTGATGAACAACAGTTGCTTTTAAAAATACATCCTTCTTTCACGGAGGCTGGAAGGGGCTGCTGTCCCCCTCCCCTCCACCCCTTTCCCCTGCCCCTTCTCCTCCTTGCCCTGTCTCAGTTTTCTGAGACTTGTCATTAGATGGAGGGGAAAAAACAAAAAAAACCAAAACTCTTGGCCATCTCCTGGAAAACAAGGGCACCCATTTCTGCCCACTGTTGTACCTACAAGGAGTTCTTTTCTTCTCGTTTTTGGACTCTCTCCTGGGAACCCTTTTTCCTGACGATACATGAGACGGGAAGGCAATGCCCAGCAGGTCAGACGTGTCCTGTCATTGGAGGCCGAATTGAAGCGATTAGCCTGATGATGGATGAGGCTGCCACGCAGGCTGAGCCTTGCTTGCAAATGGCATTTTGAGAAGCATTTTCCCATCCATGACCTTCTTCCCCCCCCCCCCCCCACCACCACTATGGGTGGACATTCCTTCTGTTTCCTTATCTATATTCAGCATCAGAAATTTGGCATGGAAAGACTTACTGGTGACCTGGACATTTTCTTTCTTTCCAGGATGGGTTAGAAATTCTGACTGGGAGGCCTAGTGCGTGCACTGGCTGCTGCAAGCTGTGGCAAGGAAGGTCGTAAAATGGGGCGAAATTCACTTAGCAAGCCTCTCGTTTAGCAACAGAAATTTCGAGCTCAGTAGCGGTCATAAGTCAAGGTCTACTTGAATAAGGGGATGAAGGACTATCCTGAGCCAAGGATTTCGTCCCTAGGGAATCATTTTGTTCTAATAAAATGTAATTTATGGCCAAGTTCATGTAATGAGTGAGGCTGGTTTGGTCTCCTAATTCTGAGAAATGAAGCACTCTGGAACGTTCCTATTTTAAGAAGAATGACCTCGGTACTTTTCATGAGTTGTGGGCTACGGTATAATACTGTACCGTAGGAGAGAAAATAAAATTGAATAAGCTAGCAGAGTAGACATGTCATGGAAGAGGGTCATATCTGACAAGATCAGGCAGGCAGGAACAAGATCTGACAAGATCAGGCACGCTGGCTGAGGCATTCTGGGAGTTGAAGTCCACAAGTCATAAAAGGGCCAGGTTTGAAGACCCCTGGACTAGATGATCTCCAAGGTCCCTTCCAACTTTATTATTATTATTATTATTATTATTATTATTATTATTATTATTATTATTATTATTATTATTATTATTATTGTTGTTGTTGTTGTTGTTGTTGTTGTTGTTGTTGTTGTTGTTGTTGTTGTTGTTGTTGTTGTTGTTGTTGTTAGTCTGCCAAATTCAAAACTGTCAATCAAGGTCCAAAACCTCCTCCTGACTTTTCTGTCTCAGCCGAGTTCCCATGAATAGACGTTTGGGGCATGCGTCCATGTCAAGGGAGCTACCGTAGGAAGGGCGATGATAGACTTGTAAGGGATTGGTCAGGTAGAATTCAGCAGGGAGGGGATGTGACACGGCTAGTGAAGTAGGTTTGGCTTTTTCTCGGTCCCCACCAGAATTCTCATCTCCACAACCTAGAAAAGGACGCTGAGGGCTAAGATCTCCATTGTTCTTCTCAAGACCCACTCTGGGTTTTATGACAAGTGTATAATTAAATGGCTCCAATGGCAGGATTAAGTAAACAGCAGCATGGGAGGCAGAACACATTTTGTTTCAACGGGGTTGGTCAGCCACAAACAATGCAGGCTTTGTGTCCCAGAACAGGCTAATTGGAGCATTATATGGGTATCACTCCACCTCCACTCGATTCTCTTTAGATTATTTTGTAATTCGTTTCTCTTCTGCAACAGAGCACGTCAAACAGCCCTTAAATGACTTTTAGCCATGCTGAGAATAGAATAGAATAGAATAGAATAGAATAGAATAGAATAGAATAGAATAGAATAGAATAGAATAGAATAGAATAGAATAGAATAGAATAGACAGATTGTAGAACAGAATAGAATAGACAGATTGTAAAATAGAATAGAATAGATTGTAGAATAGAATAGAATAGAATAGAATAGACAGCTATAGAATAGAATAGAATAGAATAGAATAGAATAGAATAGAATAGAATAGAATAGAATAGAATAGACAGCTATAGAATAGAATAGACAGATTGTAGAATAGAATAGAATAGAATAGAATAGACAGATTGTAAAATAGAATAAAATAGAATAGAATAGACAGATAATAGAATAGAATAGAATAGACAGATTGTAGAACAGAATAGAATAGAATAGACAGATTGTAAAATAGAATAGAATAGATTGTAGAATAGAATAGAATAGAATAGACAGCTATAGAATAGAATAGAATAGAATAGACAGATTGTAGAATAGAATAGAATAGAATAGAATAGAATAGAATAGAATAGAATAGAATAGAATAGAATAGAATAGAATAGAATAGAATAGAATAGAATAATGCTGTCTTATGTCCAAAGGTATTTTACCCATGTTGTATGGCTGTATTACTTTTGTCCTTCTCATCTTTTCTACTACCTTCTCTTATTCGTATCATTATTATGATTGTTCTTACTCTGTTGTTTTGCATGTACACTGGGAGCTTAATGCACCAGAGACAAATTCCTTGTGTGTCTAATCACACTTGGGCAAATAAAGCCTTCCAATTTGGGAAGTTGGGACAGTTGGCATGGCCAGTGGTGGGATTCTGGGCCTGGGCAACAAAAAATTAGCTACCGGTTCTGCAGAAGTGGTGCAAACCGGTTGAATCCCACCACTGGGCATGGCCCATTTGGAGAGTTGGCTCAGCCAAAGTTGTTTTTGGCCAACTGATTTCTAGGAAAAGTAAACAGAGTCATATTCCTTTCCGGTTATCTCCCTTTCGGCTGGTAGGAGGGATGCTTTGTTGCCTCATAAAGCCCTGAAGATAAATCTGTATGGAATTTCTTGAACTGTCATGTTGATGGATGGTAGGATGAGAAAGTCTGCCCAGCTAGAGCAAGAGGAAAACTGCCTCCATTCATCACTTTTCCAGCTGTCAGATTGGTAACCGAGGCTTTGCAGCAGGTCCAAACTGGTCTAGAGTAGATCGTTGCACCATAAGAGAAACAATTAACTTTTCCAAGGCGAGTCCTGTTTCAGACAGGGGTATTTGGCACCTGCATGGTAGTCCCTGAGAAGCAGACTTTTTATCATCTCTACATATTGTTACTTCAGCTATTATTGGAAGGAATGCGTAGCCTCGGTGGGCAGAATAGCTTAAGAAAAAAAAAAAGGATTCTGCCACATTTATAAAAGGCAGCTGTATAAAAAAAAGTATGACTTTCATAGCATTTTGTACTTAAGTATTAATACCATCAAATTCACATTTCATAGTGTCAGTAGACAGATAGGACATGCCTGGAACTAGTTCTCTTTATCCAGAACCTTGGATGGATGATGGATGATGGATGGATGGATGGATGGATGGATGGATGGATGCAGTGGTGGGATTCAGCCGGTTCGCACCAGTTTGGCAGAACCAGTAGCTAATTTTTTGTTGCCCAGGCCCAGAATGGACTTCTGGAAGCGGCATCCACACAGAGAACTGGTTGTTCACATATTTGAATCCCACCACTGGATGGATGGATGGATGGATGGATGGATGGATGGATGGATGGATGGATGGATGGATGGATGGATGGATGGATGGATGGATGGATGGATGGATGGATGGATGGATGGATGGACTGATTGGCAGATGAATGGATGCGAACCCAGACAGATGGGCATACAGATGGACAGACTAGACTCTGTTATTCTGTTAAATATTCTGGCAGTGAGAACAATTAATCAATGGAATAGCTTGCCTTCCAGAGTTTTGGGTGCTCCATCATTGGAAGTTTTCAACGATAGAGTGGAGAACCATTTGATTGGGTTGGTATAAAACTCCTGCCTTGAGTAGGGGGTTGAACTAGAACATCTGCAAGATCCCTTCCAGTCATATGATTCTATGTTCTATTCTATGTTCTATATTGAACATATGATTCTATATTCTAAACCCTATCTAGTTAGCATGTCGTTGGAGGCACCAAACAATTTCGATATGCTTAGGCTATAAACAAACATTTTGCTACTGTTTGCAAAACACTTGGAGATTGGTCATTTAATAAGAATACTTCAATCTCCTCATCAAGATTGGACTTCATCAGGTTCACAAGTGGGCATATTAGCTTTGATTGCCAAGGTGACTACACTGGGCACTTGAAAAAAAAAAGGATGTTGGTGTAGAGTTGATCAAGAAATACAGTAAATATGCCACTTTCCGTAATTCAGTTTTAATTTAGATCATCAAGGCTTCTCAAAATTTACAGAATTGGAACCACCCTCGGTGGGCTTGCAAAGGCCAAATGAGAAGCAGAGCTATTTTGTTTCTCGGATGTTTTTAAACTTAGGATTCCATTCCATGTTATATACACGATTCCCCTTGGAGGTTCCTACTCTGAGAATTCCACTATATTATATGCTACGAAGTAGGAAATTGTACATTACATCCAGGTTATATGATATTCGGTGAAATCATATAAAAAACCCTTAATCTTTAGGTCCACGAAAATCAAAGACACTCAATCATATGTACCTTTTTCTTTTTTTGGCCCACAAAACATGGAATTCAGAGGGGGAAAGCCCAGGCAGCTGGAGAAACGAAGGCTCACCGTTTGAACCTTATGATCTCATTGAAAACAAGACTTTTATTCTTTCTCAGTTCTGGCGAGTGGGCAAGATGAGAAATGCCCAAGGCGTTGGATTCATTTTCATGATTCATTTTAGCGAAGGGAGGGAGAAGGATGGGGACACACGTTGAATATCAAAGGCCTCAAAGCATCCCTTTGATCATTCAGGATAGGAAAAGAACACTTTTGCGTTGATTGAGGAAGGGCGGGAGAGATGGCAAAGGAAGGCTGGAGAAGATGGTTCAACTACAAGTTCCACGCAACATCATTGTTGCTTTGTTTTGAAGTGGTACTTGCAAATAAGAGCTTGGCTTTTTTAAAAAAAAAAATCAATAAAAAAACCAATAAATGCAAGCCAGTGAGGTTAAATGGCATTACTTTATAATATTTCCTTTATAAAAAAATTATTATTAGGCACCGGTCCCTTTGGAAGATTCTTCAACTTCTCATTTTGCTTATGCAGTACTTTGGAGTTGGGGAGGTGTTTTGCTGGAAAATGCAGGGTTGATTGCAAAGAACAGATATCTCTAGAAGACTTGGCCCTGTTAGGGAACAAGCATGACCTCAAATCTCATTAAGCGATTTTAGTGTCCAACCGTTTTTCCTGAAAGTGCCGCTCCTGTATATTTAGATTTTGGATTTTTATTTTTTTCAAAAAATAAACCAAACACTGTTAGGACTGCTCGCTAATTTTGAACTCGGGCACCCTGGTTTACAAATCATGCAAAATGTAAAGCCATCCCTTTGCACGCACGGTGTTCACAAATCAGGGTTTTGGCTGGTGTGCAAACGCAGCTTCAAGTTCTCTTCCCTCTCTTGCTACTCTCACGTTCACAGTAAAATCTGTATTCCCTCTTGCTTTTTTTTTTTTTTAAATTCTGACCAGTGCAAGACATTATTTTGTTTTTGAGCTTCACCCTTGATCTTTCTACAAGAGCAACATTTAAAAGAAAGCATTTTTGACAGGGGAAGTGGCTGCTTTTCAAATCCTAGCAACAGGAATGAGGGAAGCCTTTTCAAGTAAGAGGATTATTGCAAAGCAACTCGTTGGTGGAAGACCTGAGAGGGGAGGGAAGCGGGGGGGGGGGAGGGAATTAGCTTTGGCTAGACCGACCATTAAATTGGTATTAAATACTTTTCCATGTGAAAGAAATCTCCTCCTCCCAGAAGCCAGAGCAAAAGGAGATCACTTTCCTCTCCAAGGCGGTGGAGATGGGGCTAGATAAAGGCTGAAAAACTGAAAGATGGCCAGAGGTTAAAGCACAGGCTGGAGGACCTCGTCTGGCTGGCTTCCTTCCTTCCTTCTAAACTCCCGGAGAATTGGCACACACTGCTCAGATGACATCGTCCTCCACAAACATTCAATCTTCTGGACCAGTTTGCTCCAGTGCTGAATGGGGGAGGGAGGACAGGGAGTGGGAAAGGAGATGCACAGAAATCAACTCAAGCTGTTTTTGATCAGTTTGCCAGGCAAAACCCAGGAAAGGGTCCCAGGGCTGCAGAGAGAAAAATAAACAAAGCGAGGAACTGGAAAGAGCTAAAATGCTTGCATTTTTCTCTTTCTTTCTTTCTTTCTTTCTTTCTTTCTTTCTTTCTTTCTTTCTTTCTTTCTTTCTTTCTTTCTTTCTTTCTTTCTTTCTCTCCCTCTCCCTCTCCCTCTCCCTCTCCCTCTCCCTCATTTTTTTTCTGTTCTTTTGCAGTTCTTTCCAGGAAACGATACCTAAACAGACTGGCCAATGAGGCTGTTTTAAATTGGCTTCCTGCCACAAACATTTAAGTTGAACTTCATGGCCTAAATCATTCGTTAGGGTTTTTTTTTTTTCCCTACAATTTTTGTGCTCTGAACTCATATTCATTGCTTAACGTGGTGGTCCAGTTAAAGTCTGACCTACTGCACATTAGGTAGAAAGAAATGATGACCTCTGTTAACTCTTGCTACTCCTAGAAGGATGAAAGAGCCGTATGCCGCAGAGTTGCTACGGCTGGAACAGTCTCATTGGGCAACTGCTGCTGGTGGTCCCCTCTTTGTGCTGAGAGACCCAAGGAGAGAGAGCTAATCTGAAATTAATCTTTTCCACCCAGATTCAGATGACCTGCATATCTGCAGCTCACAAGGAAAGTAAGCCTATAGGGGCCAAAATTAAGGTGATCCTGTCTAATCCCAAATGAACCCAGGAGACAGTTTTTACCTATCTGCTAGGCCTAACAATGGTGTTGCTTTGGGAGTTATGAACATTGGTTCATGCCGTGATGCTCCTCGCCATTCCTTATTGCATCTTAATCCCGTTCCCTCCAGTTTAGCTGTACTGAATCAAGTATAATCAACCATCTGTGAATGTTCTTCCTCATTTCTTCCCTTTCTCCCCATTTCCCTTTTATTAAAAACAAAACAAAACCCCAAATCCTCTATGATTATTACTTCCAGAAATGAACAAGAGACAAATTAGTTAGTGCTGCCAGCACTTATTTTCTGGATGAAGCGAAGAGCATCCTGCCACCACCACCCCCTTTTTCCCCCCCAAACGCCTGTAATTAAAGCAACAGAAATTTGAAAGAGCAAAAGAATAGAAAGAGCACTGTATAGGAAGATTGATGCTATAAGAAAGAATTGTCTGTTTCATTTAGTCAATCTAGTCTCACCCATCTCATTTCATGAGCCATACTAGCCACCTTTGGCACTGTCGTGTAATTGACTAATTAATTATGTGCCAGCAAGTCGTTGTCAGAATAACAGAGTAACAGAGCTGGAAGGGACCTTGGAGGTCTTCTATTCTAACCCCCTGCTCAAGCAGGAGATCCTATACTATTCTGGACAAATGGCTGTCCAGTGTCTTCTTGAAAACTTCCAACGATGGAGTATCCACAACTTCTAGAGCAGGGATCTTCAAACTTGGCCCTTTTATGACTTGTGGACTTCAACTCCCAGAATTCCTCAGCCAGCTTGCATTCCACAGATTCATTGCTCTGTCAGGAAATTTCTCCTCAGTTCTAGGTTGCTTCTCTCCTTGATTAGTTTCTATCCATTGCCAAGTCTTAGTGACCATACCGACAGCTTTTATCTATGATAAAAGCCTGGCTTTTGTTAAAGCCTTGAAGAAACTTGTGCAATGGGAAAAAGAATTGATGAGGAATCAAATCCATTGAGAATATTTGATTGAATTAAAGATTCAGATTGTTAGAAGTAGAAGGAAAGAATATAAAGCTGGTTTATTTGATCAAGGTTAAAATTATATTTTGTTGGTAAAATTTTGGCTGTAATGGGTTTTCTACTGATGCCAGTATTGAAAAATTGATGTTTTGTGGATTTGGTTATAGATAAGGGATAAGATGTGGGATGAATCTGTTTAACCTAATAGGGGGTGAAGAGTTGTTAAACTTGTTTATACTTGTGATGGATGTTGGAAGGCACATCTTTACATATTGCTTTATTATATTTTTATTTTCTTTTTTTATCTTTTTTCCTGCACTTTTTATTCTTTTTTCCATCCTCTTCTCTTTCTCTAAGTTTAGTTTGCATTAGCTTTTAGTATTGTAATTACATTTGTAAAAATATTTTAAAAAAAAAAGAAATTAAGTAAAGATGGTGCAATAATCAGTGCAGTGTAGCAATTAGGGTTTAAGGCTCTTTAGGAAGAGGCGGCATACAAATGATGTCAAGGAATAAATCTTTGCAATCTGCCAACTCAGTCAAGGAGAGTTGTTTGCCATAGGAAATGATTTACATCCTCATCCTGAGTTATTTCTGGTGATTTGTCTCAACTTTTGACTGCATATGGAAATTATTTATCTTTTTTTTAAAAAAAAATGGAGGAAGGATGCATTAAGGGGAGGATAGTTGTAGCGCTTGGCTTATTATCTCGCTTCTGATTAATATCTGTGTGTGTGCAGGAATCCAATACTGAACACATTCTAATTCCTTTCAAGTTTCTTTCTATTTTGTTATTATGCAAGGGAGAGGGGGAGCTGGAAGTAAAGATGCTGGAGCTGGAAGCAAAGATGGATGGGTGTGTCATTTTCCTTTTGGTCACATTGTACTGTAAACCACATTGAGATTTTGTAATAGGAATCTTGTTGCGAATGTTTTAACTGTGTGCATTTGTACATATCAAACTTACTCTCTTCCATGTAGAAATTATTGGAGATTTTAACAGAATAATAGTGTTAGGAGGGACCTTAGAGGTCTTCTAGTCCAACCCCCCACTCAGGCAGGAAACCCTATACCATTTCAGACAAAGCGTTGTCCAATCTCTTCTTAAAAAGCCTCCAGTGTTGGAGCACCCACAACTTCTGGAGGCAAGCCCTTCCATTGTTTCACTGAAATTTCTCTAGATAGGATCTTTCCCTCACTTTATTTTCATGTGAACTAAGAAGGGTCTTATCTGAAATATTCATCCACATTACATTCACGGCCTGGGCTCAGAGCCTTTTATCTGAACCATTTTCTTGAGAGCAGGTCTTCCTTCGTCCTTCTTCCGTCTGCAAAAGGCTAGATATAAATGGGCTAAATAAATAATAAATCCCTAAATATAAAAATGTTATGCAAACTTCTTTTAAATCTCAGCCTAAATATAGAAATGGGATGAACCGTGCATACGAAATGGATGAATTCACCCAGTACTCATGATTGGGTCATTGTTATAATGATTGGGGTTTTGACATTCAATCCTGTTTATCTCTATTCAGAAGTGACTCCGGATGAGGATAAACAGGTTTCTCCTTGCTGTATAATATTGCAGTCTACATTTTAAACTGGAAACTGCCTTGAGCACCTGAAATATAATGAACAGAAGTTTTTTAAATGATAAATAAACATAGAATGTTGAAAAAAGTGCACTCTTTTAAAAGGGTGCTTGTTTAGACTATGTTTGAGAGACATACTGTATACACACATATATACACTCCAGATACACACAACTGTTAAGATCTGACCTTTTCCCCAGGCATTTGGGTCCAGTCAGTGGGCTCCCCTTTTGGTTGTTGTAATTATCTGTTCAATGTGTCATTTTATATACTGGGTTATTATTTGTCAACGTTTAGTTTTTATGTATGCCACCCAAGCTTGCGTCTTTTGGATTGGGCAGTCTTATAAAGGTGTGAAATAAAAAAAACCTCAGTCGATTGATCAATCAATCAATCCATCACTGGAATTCAGGCAACATATAAATTTATTTTTTATTATTATCTATTCACATCAGTATGGCATCACAATGTGTGGATCCAAGTAGTGGGGCCTTTGGAAATTGACAAATTGAAATTTTGTTAATGCTCAAATTTTCTAATTGATGTCCAAATTTTTTTGGTATGGTATTCAATGTTCCGATAATCACCGGGATCACCATAACTGGTTTATGCCATAATCTTTTAGCTTTGATTTTTCAGATCTTGATACTTCGTGACCTTTTCCAATTCTTTGTCTTCTATTCTACTATCCCCTGGTATTATCACATCAGTTATCCAGATTATTATGATGATGATCTGCTGCATTGTCAGTCAGATGTTTAGATTGGATTTGGCATTTTTGTCCACCCACTGAGTCCTTCCCAAGGACCTGAGATGCTGTTGTAAGCTGCTCTACGTAAAACTGCCTTTTGCAATTGACTGATGATAAATTTGTCAATGCCCATGGTATTCAGGTGGTGCTCAAGATGTTTTGGATTATAATATTATTATTCCTTTGCTTGGCATCTCTGAGGACTCATTCAGTCCTCATTTAGAATGAATACTTTATAAAATTGGAAGAATATCTCACCCTAACATTGCAAATGCAACTGTCACTTTAAGGGAGCAAGATTTGCATGGGAAATTGAATTCGAACAACTCCCCCCCTCTCTCTCTCCCTCCCTCCCTTCCTCCCTCCTGCAAACTTTGAGCTAGCAGGAAAGATTCCAGATGAAAGCTCAGATGCATAAGTTTCTTTTGCAGCAGGTACCAAAGAAACTCTAATAATGAAGACGACCAACTATGCAGGATTTAGGGATCCATTTATATTTTTACCTGTAATAATGTTTAAATTCTATTACTTTCTTCCACAACCATATCCTTATTTAGTTCTTGCTGGATCTTGGCCACCTAGACCAAGGGCACTTTCATAGTGCTTTAGTAATAGTCCTATCTACTCCCAAGTTCCTTGCCTGCTCTAGGCTTCACACAAGGGTAATATTGCTCCATGGATGATGTTACTGATGTAGCCAGTGCTTGGCTGAATTGTGACTGCTTAGTGAATCCCACCCACTAACTGAGCTGCGGGGGATAGAACCCCTTAAGGTGACTTTGGACATCAGTTAAAAGCAAAACAAAATGAGAAATGTTTGGAAAAGAGAATAAATGGGACCGCTACAAGCTCCTTGGAGAAAGAGTGGGATGCAGATCAAATGCAATAAACAGAAAATAAATAAGAAGCACACGGGGTGGGGGGGGGAGAGAGGGAGTTAAAAACTAAATACGCATTCTGTTACTCGGTCTAAATCTGGATTTATAAAATACACTCTTTCCAAAATACTTACAAGCTGTTGCTGACAGGTGCTAGCTAAAAGATTTAATAAAGAAATGATTACTTCATACAAGGTCCAAGACAGCCTTTTGCAAAATTCTACATGCCTTTCAGTTGAGATCAGAGCAACTTTCCAGGGGAATCTGCAGGTGCCAACCTGTATGAGGACATCCATCCGGAGACAAATCCTCTTTCTGATGATGGGATGGGCGATGATGGGAAGGGCTCCATGGTTGCTAAGACTGTGCAAGCATGTTTAACAGCTTATT
The DNA here is from genome assembly GCA_023970755.1 of Azemiops feae. Classification (NCBI taxonomy): domain Eukaryota; kingdom Metazoa; phylum Chordata; class Lepidosauria; order Squamata; family Viperidae; genus Azemiops; species Azemiops feae. The sequence goes on along the minus strand of JALGBA010000552.1, from coordinate 845,998 downwards.
TCCAAACAATGCTATACTTTGTCACTTAGTTTTGCAAACTTTGGCTAGCACAGAAAAAAAGACACCTTTTTATACCTGGTCAATGATAGACATCCTGAATATTTGAGATAAAACCCCTCTTTTTTATTATTAATTTGTTGAATTTATATGCCACCCATCTCGTGTTTCAAGGTGACTCTTGCTCTTTACAATCACAACAAGTTTCTATCTCTATGTTTTGCATCCATTTCATGGGATTTAGTCCAATGTTGGACAACCGACCCCTTTCTTTCTAATTTTTGCACTCCAAAGCAAGACTAGGGTGACTTGGAAACTGCGCGCTGCTCCAGTCCTATTTTGCAGCCCTAAGAGACCATCCTGCGTGTTGTGGAAGTAAAAAAATGAATGTGTTTTATTAGTATTTGGCCATATTTATTCAGGTTTTATCTTATTTGTTACATCCGGTAGTCCAAACAATTAATAAATTGATGGATTGACTGATTGAAATTGCTCTCTTTCTTTCTCTATTGCACACCACTCTACTTTTTTTGTGTGACTTGAGGCTATTTAAACAGTAAAATACAGCATCATAATACAGTGAAATGACAGATGTGACCCAAATCGACCATCTGCCTCAAAAGCCTGTTGGAACAAGATGGCGGGAATAAAACTTGGTGGCAGATTTTTTTTGTTCAACCCCAGTATGGATTGTTTTTAAGAAATCAGTGTTTGTTTCAATAACATCCCACATTATTTGGATTCCAGATTTATCCCCTGATAAATATCCCCTCGCCTGGTTGGTATAAATGTTTCAGTTTCACATTTCTCTACATTCAGATTTTTTTTTAAAGTCTTGCAAAAATTGGGCAGTTGGCTACTTACCAACACTGTATATACAGTATTAGAAGAAAATGTCTGCATTTTTGTGGCTCTATGGAGAGATGCTTTTAGCTGATATGGAAATGGGAGTGGGAACCAAATGACAAACTGAATAAAACTGAAATTGATGAATGGATGTAAAATGGAAAAAAGTCCTTTTAACCCTTGTGCATCTGTCTCACCATTCATTGTGTAACCCAGCGAGAAGTATATTATATTTTGATCCAAGGCCAGCATAAGATAGCATTTAAAACCCATAGGATTATCAATTCTTCCAAACATAACAATCTGTGGATACAGGCTATGAGAAAAAGGACTAAAAGATGAATTTAATAATACAGCACTCTAAAACCATTATAGGAATAAAATCTACAAACTACCAAATAAAGCATGATAAATATGGAAACTACTATAGCAATGTATTAAAATTAATGTGTAAGACCATAGAACCACAGCTATATGTGCTAATAAAGATAATAATGTGTGATAAAATATTATTGCATTATCTCTGTGAAAAGAAAAATGAAAGCAGCAAAATATCATTCTGTGTTAATAGGCTATAACAATTAGACTGGTAAACAAGACGATTAGAAAACTAAACATAATAGACTGAAATATAACAAGGCAATTATGTGAGAGTTTTGTTGTATCTATTTAACTCTTGTTCTCTTGTCATTTTCATTGCATAGTTTTGTTTACTGCATGGCAACTGCACACTTCCCAAGGATCTAAAATTCTCCTATAAAAATAAAGGCATCCTAATTCTACAATTCCTATAAAGCTCTTAACATAACAGCCATTTTTTCAAAACTACGCGCTTATATTCCACCAAAAATTCATCCTGTCTCTGGGCCAAACCCAGTGTTATCTCTTTAACCTTTTATATTGAGTGTTACGATTCCTGGGAATGTGAGTTTTCTCTCATTCTGCTGTCAAACCTATGTTGGCTTGAGTGATGTTATCTTCCAGTGGGAAAGCCTAGATTTATTGTGATGCCTCCCTTTGTGGATAGCTATAAATATTTGAAAATCCAGTCTGATATAATGGTTAAGGCATCAGGAAACTATGACATGTAGAACTACCTTAAGCGCAAAACCAGGTGGGTGACCTTAGGCCAGTCACTCTCTCCCCCCCCCTAGAAAACAGGCAATGGCAAATCACTTCTGAAAATCTGTGCAGGCAGTTCCAAGAATCTTGAAGGCACACCTATGTCATACTAGAAAACAAGCAAGCATTTTTGTTTCCCTTATTTTCCTCTAATTTTTCTTTTTTCTAAGCAAACTGACAGTCAGGACCAGCAACACAAGGACTTTCATTTTCTAACCACCCCCACAAATACCATTTATTACAGAAGCATAAACTACGGAGTCATAAATTATGGTTATATAACATTTTAAAGTCATGGTTTGCTGAACCATAGTTCACTGCATAAAGGACTATTAACTGGCGCACTGTGCTGTAAACCTCTTGCACCTCAGACGTGTTTGTTTTTGATCCTTCAGCTGTGACAATCTTTGATGTCCCATCTTCTAAATCTATTAAACCTCTTCCAAGTGCATTTCAGACTTCGGTGTTATGAAGTGCTTGATTTCAGCAGTTACACGGACTGCCTTTCCGTTGGGTTAAGAGAAATATTTGTATTCCCCACTTTGGAAAATCCAAAACTGAGAATGAATTAGCGATAGAATTAATAAAGGGATTGATGGAATTATACTGCTTTGCATGCGCCAAACAAAAGGATTACTGATGTATAGGCTCCTCTGATGGGATTTAGAGATATAGCATGACTTGGCTAGGCATATAATGCTATTCCAAATTTATGGGCAAGACAAATGACACCTTGATTTATGCCACAGTTCTACGAGGCAGTCCCCAAATAGAACCATGCTAAAATCAGGTCCACTTCTTAATATGACCAATTTTAAAATTCTGAATCTGGGATTTATGATTTTTTCCCCTCTGTCCCTTAGGTGACATAAAAGCACCATATGAATTCCATTGAAATTACAATTTTAGTTTTCCTCAGAGTATTTATTAAGTAGCTCACAAGTGATAAGTTGGTACAGAAAACCAGTTTCAAATAAGAATGATTTTGAGAGCGTAGTTACTGTGGATAATAGCATATCACCCAAATATGGATCAGAGCATTGGTAAGCTATATGGTTCTGCCTTCTGCTCCCAAATGGCCAATTAGCCTGGTGGTGCAGTGGTTAGAATGCAGTATTGCAGGCGAACTGTGCCCACTGCCAGGAGTTCGATTCTGACCGGCTTAAGGTTGACTCAGCCTTCCAGCCTTCCAAGGTCAGTAAAATGAGGACCCAGATTGTTGGGGGCAACATGCTGACTCTGTAAACAGCTTAGAGAGGACTGTGAAGCGGTATATAAGTCTCAGTGCTATTGCTATTAGGCATATTTTGCAAAGAGGTCCAGCCAAGACACAAGTTACACACTATCCTACTCTTAGACTTTGGCAACTAATATCAAGAGACAGATTGTGCTTCAGCAGGAAATTTGTAGTCACTATGATTAGTGGCTTTGAGGTGCCTGATTCTCCACTAGTTTCCATAGGCATCTGGCACCAAGGTAACCACAACGATGTCCTGTGCATCATGACATCATTGTGAAATTGTGTAATATATATGTACACTGTCATCACTGCATGCTCCATGTCATTAAATTCCCATGCTTCCCTGGTGAATCCCTGCTTTTTTTTTTTATTTAAAGGCATAACACTTTGTATATTCGCGCAATGAATCACATAACCTTTATTTCAATCGGGCCCAAATCCTTTGTTATTCAATTTAATTGGATTTGGATAACCTTAGAGTCCAAAGTTTGGGGAAAGAGGAGAAACCAACTTTCTTGACAGCTTGGTCCTTTGGTGTGGAATATTCCACGTCTGGTTTATAGGTCAAAAGGTCTAAGATACCCAGGAAGACTGAATTTTCCTGCTTATTTATGAAACGCATGTTTCTCTTAAAACATGCAGAAGGGCGCATAGACATGCATTCAGCCCAAATGTTGTAATCAATGTAAGCATCGGAAAGAGGCAAACATAAAAAGACAGCCAAACAATTATTTAATGTGTGTTCTGGCAGTGGAAACCAACTACAATGGTAATTATTAGGATCCACCCGTATGTATATAAAAAAAACTCAACATCATGCAAAAGTCTTTTGCATGTTGTGAAAAAGGATCAGAGTCACAAATTTGTTTTCTTAATCACAGTAACATTTGAATGCCCTTTCTCACTGCCCTCCACTAAAACCCATTAAAGTTACTATATCCCTACTGAAATGCAGCTGGCCATTTTCACTGGAGGATGTGAGAACTGTTACAATCCCTTTGCGGATATTGGGATTGATGATTTCTGAAATGCTAATTGCAGAATGTGACAATAAAAATAAAAAGCCGAGGCTTCCTTCATTATCATTACCATCATCTGCCCCTACTTTGAACCTGCTCATTAGCGCACGCTTTCAGGGAGCCTATGGCGGCTTGCTCTTTCTTTATAGGCAGTCTAATAATGTTGCCATATTTCAATTTTATGCTTGTAAAAATTAGACGTGTCTTTTTTGAAATTAAAACAATAAAACTCCTCCTTGGTTCCTAGAAAAACATTCTGGCATCTTTCATGAAAAAATAAAAATAATAATCCGTATGCAATTTTTTTTGTTTCTAAAAAAATCCACAGAGTAAATCAACGCTATTCTCATAAATAGTATATTTATAGATATTTAGTAATGACCCATATATAAATTAGTTAGATTTATCTTTTATGGAGAGGAATCCAACTGATGGGGGAAAACAGTGGTGCAACTATTTATGCCCTGCCAAGCAAAATTTGTTTTCTTTAAAACTGTGCTGAACTCTATTTCCTAGTTTCCAGAAAGTTCTCTTTCCCAGCAGAACAGGCATCTGGTTTTCTACCTCCTTTCTGAGGAACTTTAGGATTTCTTCAAAATGTCTTTCAATTTGAGCTTTCTACCCTGGTACCTTGTTTGGGTTTGAATGACAGCTTGAAAAGCCAAGGGGAGGGGGCAGCAGAGTGTAGAAAGGAAACAGGAGTATTTATACAGCCCCTTAGCTACCTCCTCACTAAAAGAATCCTGTATCGCATCTATGAGACAAAGTCATGGTTTTCCCAGGAATAATGCAGTTAAGACTCTGGGCTTGTCTGGAAAGCCAACAGCCCAGGTTCGAGACCCGAGCTCCACAAGACGGGATGAGCTCATGTCCTCGCCCCAGCTCCTGCCAACCTAGCAATTCACAAGTATACAAATGCGAGTAGATAAATAGATACCACTTTGTTGGGAAGGTAACAGCGCTCTGTGATGCCATGCTGGTCATCTGACCATAGAAATGTCTTCAGACAGTGCTGGCTCTATGGCCTTGAAACGGAGATGAGCACCTTCCCTTAGAGTCGGCAACGACTGGTGGAGTAAAATCCGCAGAGGCTCCTTTACCTTTATGTATGGCTATGAGCGTTGGACCATAAGGAAGACCGAGGCTGAAGAATTGATGCTTTTGAATTGTGGTGATGGAGAAGACACTTGAGCATCCCTTGGACTGCAAGGAGATCAGATCAGTCAGTCGTAAATGCTGGCTTATCTACATGTCCCTGGTTTTTGTTTTATTATGTATGGATGGTGAAACCCATACAACCTATAGTGGAAATAAAGCTAACTGTATAAAGCAACCTCAACCCCCGGTCTGTGGACCGGTAGAGGGCCGCGGCATGCAACCAGTCCGCCCAAACAAGCAAAGCCTCATCCATGGGATGCAGGCAGCACACAAACCCACGCACCCTCCGGTCCGTGGAAAAACCTCTTTCCACGGAACCGATCCCTGGTGCCTAAAAGTTTGGGGACCTCTGGTATAAAGGATGATGTGCTTGCTTTGCATTTGCTGGTTAATCCATGCATTTAGATGTTGCAACTGCTGAGCAGTAAATGTTCCCTGTTTTACTTGTTTGTTTTGTTTATGCTTTCCTGTCTGGTGTTGGATTTATTGGTGTTATTCCCAGCTGCCTTTGGGCACCATTTTGTGGCAATTTAAGTAATAAAGGATAAATAATAAGTAAGGGTATGACAGCCTAGGAAAGAAGGGACCCTTGTCTTATATAATTGGGAAGATGCATGGAAATGTTAGTGCTCCCATCCAAGTGATGGAGAGACGTCTCACTGAAAGCAACTACAAGCTGCTACAGGCCTTCCATCATCCCTAGCAAGAAAGGAAGCTCAAAAACATCACTAGAAAACTTTTTCAGCATCCGTGAGAATCAGGTAGGATACATAAAATTATAGAATGCTCAAATCCAACAACGGATTGTTGGCCCTATATAGTGGTGGATACTGTAACTGCAACACAGCTATTTTCTTCCTGGTGTTAAATAAATTCCACACACTTTAATTTTTTTTAAAAAGAGGAATATCAGTATTCAATATATTTAGTGATTTGATCAGGACAAGAACTTACCATCTTGGTTTTTTTTGTTTTTTTTTTGCTGCAGTACAGATGCTGCTGCTGCTTCTTTTTTTCTTTTTTCTAAATAAGGATTGCCTTTTCCAAACCTTTAAAAAAAAAACATTTTATCTTGCCGTTGGATTCCCAGTTGGCTCAGAGTTTAGCGAAGCAGAGATTTAACTGCCATTCACGGTTTGCTATCATCTGGCACTGTATCAAATGGTATGAAAGTCAAATCCACGCTCTCCTGTTACTCGGGGAAGACACGTGTTACAAAAGTCCTTTCTGGTGTGTAGTTTTGATGGGCAGGTTGAGCTGTCTTTAAAGACATCTTAAGGAGTGGCTTGTCTAGTCGGCTCTTTATTTAATTTATAATTTATTTATTCGTCACATTTCTATTTTGCCCGTCTCACCTAGGTGAGTGACTCACTATCATCTGTTGTGTGGATGGCAGGTTTTGAAAACCAGGAATGTTGTCGTGGTAAATCACAATTTGTATCCCTATCAAAAGTCTTTTGTCGATCAGGGCTGGAGGCAGGTAAGCCAATTTCAGGGAATAAGCATCTCTCAGGGCTTGTGATTGTGCTTATCGTGGTTGTGGCCAATGGCAAAATGTTTATTATCATTAGCTGCCCTTGTGTTGGTGTCAACTCTTGACCACGTAGACTTTCTTCGTGATGAGCTGTCACAACCTCTTTGTCCCTTTCAAGTTTTCCAACCTGTTCCTGTCATTCAACTCAATTCAGTTTTTTTGCTCTAATGTAATAATAAGCCTCTTCTTTAAACATTTTTAAAAATATGTCAGAGAAATGTTGGAAAGGTAAGCATAAGTCAGGTACTTATTATCATATGTGGTGGACCTGTGTTAAAGCAAGGAGATATTGGACAAAAATTCACACTTGGTTAGAAAAAATGTTAGAGAAACACATAGATTATAAACCTGATCTTTTTTTTACTAGGTATAATGCCAGAAAAACTGGCAAAGTACACACTTGATTTTACATGTGATAACAGCGGCAAGAATTATATTTGCACAATACTGGAAGAACGAAGAAACACCACCAGAAGAAGAAATAATTAAAATAATTAGACTGTGCGGAAATTGGACAGACTTACTTTAAGGTTGAAGGAAAAAGAAGAAACAGAATATTTTCAAACTTGGGACCTATATTATCAATGGTTAGAGAAAAGATTTAGGGATTAGGAATTTAATTTGTATTAGTGAATAAGATACTCAGACAACACATTTTGTTGAATGATTACTATTGAATTCTGTTAAACAAATAATCAATAAAACTTTATAAAAAATAATAATAAGCCTCTTCTTCTTTTAAACTCGTACGGTTTTCCTCTGATGGCATGTTCCTTTTCTCCCTTTTGCACACACCAAGATGAGTGGCGCATGCATGCCTTTAGCAACCACAGCTATGCACAACTTGTCTCAACTGTGCACATGCTAGCCTCTCATTAACTGAATTTTGTGTTGCGTTAAACACGATCTGGTAACAATCTACAATTTGCACTAAACCAAAGATTGCATTGTTTGAACTCGCACTAATCGCCAGTTACTTGTATTATTTCATCAGCTGGGGCCTCATACTTCACCTCTCCTTGGATTGCAGTGTCCTGTGGAAAACCTATCTCAAAGTGTTATTGCAAAGATAGGAAAGGAGAGAAGGGAGATAACAGGGCCGTAAATTACTCTCTTGATAGTATTGAATATGCTACTTTTCTGTAAACAATGTTTTTGATGCAATGATAGCATTATCCTCCAGGGTGGCCATAATCCTGAAGTGATTTTGCAAGAATCAAATCCTTCTTGGTCTAAAGTTACAGCTCCCACCCCCAAAAGGAATGGTGGGGCCTAATATTTCCAGGAGTTGGATTACCGGTCTGACTGGTTTTCATTTTTCCATTAAAAAAAAATAATGCTCAAGCTGCTAGAAGAGAAAATTTCTCCTGCAAAGTTGGCAGTTAAAATAAGAGTTCCACCCAGCAGAAAGTTTGAAGTTCATTCTTTTCCTTCCCTGGATCGAAAGGGATATGGACTCGAAAGAAGATCTTGCTGAGATTTCAGGAAAGTCATTGCATGTCAAAAATCCAATGATAGATCAAAAGTCTTATTCCCTTTAGGTGCATTCCATGGGCTGGGAATAAACTCTCTACTTTGCAGGAAACTTCATTTAAAGCAAGGCTGAGTGCAATCAGTTTGGTCTATAGCAATGCCAGACTACAGGATGATCTTCTCCAGCACACAGTAGCTTTGTCAAAGATGAAGCAAGATGAAAATCCAAATTAAAGACAGATGCTCCCATCTTCTTTCTAATCCTGGGCAGTGCAAGAATCCAGGACCCCAAAACTTTGCTTTGTTTAGACTGGTGTTAGTTCACTTCCTTGGACCTCCATCTTTTCCTTCTTTCCCCATCTTCTTTCCGTCTCTTCAATTTTTGCTAGTCACTCAAAGCAAACAAAAAAAAAGAGCAGGGGAAATATTTCTTGGCGTAGCCTAGATTCTCACTGGATTACCCTGTACAGTGAAATTAAAAGGACATGGTGTAAAAGAGGGTAGGGTTCTTACAGAGGGGAGGCAGGGAGGGCAAGAATCAAGATTTGAAGGCTTCCCCATTTAAAATATTGCTGGGTTGAGAGGCAGTTCTTGGGCAGTTACTGGGAAATCTAGTATTGAATATTTGTCTAGAAGTCAAGGCACTTGGCTTTGGGTAGAGCCAATGGTCCCCTCAGGGGTTTAAACATACAGTGGTGTAGATTTCTTCTCTGAATGGCCAGCCTTTTACCCTGTTTTCAAAATTGCTTTAGAAACATTGTCAGAATGTGTTTGCTGTGAACTGTGCTATAGTTAATGAATCATAAATTCAGCCCTTGTTTCCCAGTCCAACAGTTGATTAATCAAGGCCATAGACAGACAAACAGAATAAGAATTGGAAGGGACCTTGGAGGTCTTCCAGTCCAACCCCCTGCTCAAGCAGGAGATTCTATACCATTTCGGACAAATGGTTGTCCAATCTCTTCTTAAAAACCTCCAGTGATGGTGCAATCACAACTTCTGGAGGCAACACGTTGTGGTATAATCTCTCCTATAAACCAGAACATAGGATGCTTGCTCCAAATTAATTTAACCCATCATATAGAGTACGTGAATGGAAGTGCATTTACCATGGATATAACTCATCATTTTTATTGACAACATATTGATGTGATATTGGCAACAGCAAAGTTTCCTACCATCTTTATATCTCTGTAACCTAAATAGATTTGAGAAGTTGTTTAGCTCAAAGAACTAACATCCCTTTTTTTTGTTCCTACAAAAGGATAAATGTTGAATGCAAGACCTCCTTGGAGAGATTGGAGGATTCTTTTGGAAAAATAAAATAATATCAGATTCTTCACAGTGTATTCTTACAAACTGTACTCCAAAAGTGAATAAACTGTACCTCATCACTCAAAAAGACTCATCTAGTTTTTTTTTATTTTATTTCCAAGGCAGGATATCTGCCTCAAAGGAAAAAATAAAGAAAAATGCTTAAATTTCCAGAGCATACAATGACTATTTTACCATTCTATTGGCATTTAATAGACTTGTGCAGGAGTCACACTGTTGGAGAATCAGAATGGAGAGTCAGAAATTATTCCCAATCAATTGGGCATCATCGAAAATTCCACCAGTAGATCTAAAACTGCCTTTTGCCCACCCCAATCTAGTTGATAAACTGTTTATGCAGGCAGGAGGGAAAATTGATTCTTCCTTGACAGGTTTTTATGGACCATTATACACTTCATTAGCACATCCAGAAGGAAATGCACTTGATATTGCACTGTTGTTTGGCTATTTCTCCTGTTGCAGTCTGAGCTGCGGTAAAAGCTTACATTGTAAAGGGTGTTGACCAGTCTTGAACAATAAGACCAGACAAACTTTTCCAATGGCAGGCATCGTTGTGTATTGAAGTATATCTACCTTGAAAATTGTCAGAAGCCCCGTATTATCTTCTGAGGTTGACGTAATGTTGGGCTTACTTTTCAATTTGCAATATTTGGGCTTTCTAATTAGATAGGTAAAGGTAAAGGAGTCCCTATGGATTTTACTTCGTTAGTCGTTGTCAACTATAGGGGTGTGTGTGTGCTCATCTCCATTTCAAGGCCATTGAGCCAGCACTGTCTCAAGACATTTCTGCGGTCATGTGGCCAGTATGATGTCATGGAGTGCTGTAACCTTCCCACCGATGTGGTACCTATTTATTTACTTGCATTTGCATGCTTTCAAACAGTTAGGTTGGCAGGAGCTCGGGCAAGGACGCGAGCTCACACCGTCACCTGGAGCTCGGGTCTTGAACCTGGGTTGCCCGACAACCGACAAGCCCAGTGTCTTAACCGCTGAGTCACCGCACTTCCCTTTCTAATTAGATGTATGGCATTAATTTGGAAGGGACCTTGTATAACCTTTTAAGAGGTATCAATAGGTATATTGATAAGTATTATTTACTGGGGTGCATGGTGGAAGTAGATTGATTATGACTGATTACGTGCGATCAACTTGATATAGGCTCTTGATGACCAAAAGATTTTCTCCAGGATGACCTTTCCCTAACCTGGTCCTTCAAATCTTCCAATGGTTCACACATCACTGCAATTGGGCCTATCAGTGGAAGCAGAGATGCTCTATCTTTGATTTTTGTAACAGGAATACTTTATTCAATGAACCAGTGCTTATTATAGCTATTACCTAATGTCTGGAGCATTTTAAGTGAATAAACCTGCTGTTGCTCATTGCTCAAGCTTGCGTGTGTGCGTGTGTGTGTGTGTTTCTTCCAATGTTTTTTTTATTAGCACCACTGCCAAATTTGTCAAGCTGTTAGCGAATGCATTTATTTGTGTAATAAGATAGTTGGAATCTTTCTCATGTTCTATTTTGGGCTTTTAAAAAAATGAAGGGAGTGAGGGAAAAAATCTTGTGTCCAAGATCATACCAGATGAGTTGTCCACATGCATGTGTGTAAAGTAAATGAATATTCTGTTTAGAACTTTAGAGAAGAAAAAAATATGATGTCCTGTGCCCCAAATCCCGAAATTGGACAATAAATTATACCCAGGAAATCTAGCCCTCAAAATTGCAGAAATCTAGTCCTCAAAATTGCAGAAATAAGTTTGGAGCTGCATATATCTCATGATACAGTTTTTCGAAGATTAACTTTGAAGACTGAACTTCATCTGACTCCTCTTTCATCAAACAGCATGAGGTCCAACAGGAAGCCTCATTTCATTCCTAAATGTCACTTTACACACTTTAACCCAAGAGTACAGCGGTTCAGTTCTACAGCTGTATGGAAACTGCCTTTGAAGCCATCAGCGCACGAAAAGAGAAAAAGGTAGTTTATTATGGAAGGTGAAATAGGAAAGCCGCGCATCTATGCATGTATTTGCCCCAATAAACTAGACATATTGGAAACAATGTGAGTTTGCAGGAGACCGTTGCTTGAATGAGAAACAGAGCTTCTCTGTGCTGTCTGAAAGGCCCTGCCAATGTAATCATTTTGACACTTTCACACTGAAAACAACCCCCAAAGCAACTGTCATTTACAGTACGGGAGGCAAAGTAGCTAATGACAACAAATGAAAGCAGAGCCTTCCTCGTGGGATTTCTGACTTTGAAACCACCCTGCTTTTATAAGGAGTAGAAACAAAATAATGCTGGAAAGAGTGGCTGGGTAATGAATCCTTTTCATCTAGTGCTCCTATGTTCGTAACACTGTATGTATTCTTTGTTATTATTCCTGTTTTGTTCGAAAGCGAAGAATAATAGTTCCCCAGGAGAAAGGCAGCATGTCAAGGCAATATGTGCGGCCTCTCTCTCCCTATCGCTTTTAGAAAAAGCATCATTTTCTTCCTTTCGCACAAAATAGTAAAATGGCAACCTCATCAACAAAGGCTTGAGTATTGCTGAATATGAAAATGTGTTGGGAAATTCAACAGACAAAATGAGAAAGGAAGTGAATATTTATTTCATGCAAACTTCTGTATAGAGTTTGGATCGCCGAGGATGGTTCACTGGGTTCACACATTGTAGTAAGATAGGATCTGTTTAATCAACTACTATTTGCTGGATTGACACGTCACAGTAAGCCATAAGCTATGGATGGCAGAGAGTATAACTTATTGGCTTGATTCATGCCACACATTAAGCCATACCAAGCAAAACACATCAGAACTTAGCATAACGTATGAACCAATCAATTAATGGTGTCTCTTTCTAAATTTTTAAAGAAAAGACTGGATAGCCATTTATCCAGAATGGTATGAGGATTCCTGCACTAGATAGGGGGTAGACTAGAAGATCTCCAAGGTCCCTTCCTATTCTATGATCCCTGGACCATTTTTGATCTCTTAAGGATCCACAGATTGTGAAACTGAAATCTGCCTCTAACTCAGGCACTGTTCATTATTGGATCAACTTTTGAAATGAGTGAACGAAATCTTGTTCCAATACCAGAGACTATGTGTAACTCAGGGTTGAAGTGTGGGGTGATCTTGATCTTCTGACTTGTCCTTTTGAGCTCTTGATCTTTGCAGATCAGGGTTTTCTGGAGATCAAGATGATAAATCCACCTTCCTTTCCTGGCCACCCTCCAGATGCGTAGACATCAACTTGCAGAATGCAAGAGCCAATTTAGTCATTGATGAGAATTTTGAACATTGAAATTCACAGTTCCGGATAGTGCTCAAGTTGGAAAGAATTCATTAAATCTTGCTATGTGTCTTAACAGGATTTGCGACTGCCACCAGCTTGCTCACACATTTGTAGCCTAATTTGTTGCATTCATGGAAAGGCTTGCATTCAGCTAAGCAAGCTGGGGATTTTGCTAGCGGCTTCCTTCTTCCCCCCATCAATCTTTCTGTAGCAATCAACCTGCATGTAGATTAAAATTCTCTTTCCCTTCTTCATTTTTTGTCCAGCACTCCCATCGATAAGAAAGCAATACTATTGCATGTAGTTCATTTTCAAATAGAATTATTTCAGTAATGCACTCCACTGTGACTTCTATCTCCCTCTTTCAAAAGAGAAAGAAACACCTACTTTACCAATATTGTGGGCATTACGGGAGAAAAGGCATAAGCTGGGCAACAAATGGATTTTAAGGTTGCTCAATGGTATTAGAACAGTCCAAGTAATTTTTCATAATAGGGCTTCTACTGTTTATTTGGATGTGGTTACAGGTCTCAGTGTGAGAGTCAATCATATGTTAATTCTTTGTTGTTGAACCATTATTGGATTGTTACATATCTTCGGATCTATGCTGATGTGCTGTTTTGATTTTCCCAGTCCAGATTTAAGGTTTGTTTTACTTGGCTCATTGCAACTGTGAGAAAATCAATAATAGCGTATTTCCATTAAGCGGCAAGCAGCTTTTATAGTATTCCAGAAGTTTAAAAACAGCCAAGCAGAGTAGAGATTCCTGCACGTTTCTGCCCTAACAGAAAAACTCTCCAAAATAATCCATCTGTGGATTCTTAGCTCTTGAAGCTCCTGTTTTTATAGAGGATGCACAATGGTCTTTAAGCCACCACTGGGAGGGTGTAGTGGGGTGTTGATGTTAAGCAACAGGTAATAGGTGTTTGTTTCCATGGAGGAGATAGAAAAGCCACAATTATTTGGCATGTTTCTTGATGAAGAAAGCCAAATCTTTATAAATAGACTTTTTATAAAGTGCTGAGTTGAGCTATATAAACTCTCTACTACAAAATTTGTTGATGAGCACTAATCTAGGGAGGTTTGAGTTTGTGGAGGACCATCTTGGATTTCATCTTCTCGAGTTCTCAACTTGGCGAAGTTTTCTGGGCACTGTTCATGTCCCAATGAATAAAATCAGTCAATGAACAGATGTTCTATTAGACTTAAGGTTAGAGAATGTTGAGCTGGGGGGGGGGGTAGGGACTATTTACGGTCTTGATAGTTGGATCCTATTTCTAGTAGTTAGAAGCTGTTTGGTTCTTAACAGTTGATGTGGGGACATGAACAAGGGTGCATTCATGTTCACTCATTTCCCCCCCCAAAAGGATGGTGGTTTTTGTGTTGTCTGAATCCTGCAGTCCAGCAGCGATGCCCTTGTATAGACTAAATCTACAAAATAATCAATAGTCCAAGGCAAAGTTTGGCTCCCTGCAAACTTGTATGTACTTGGGATTCCATTGCCAGGTGGGATACATACGTAAGTAGAATATAGAATAAAATAGCTCATAGGGTTGGAAAAAGGCCTTGGAGATCTTCTAGTCCAACCCCCTACACAAGACAATGAGACTTTATACCATCCCAGACAAATGGATGTCCAATCTTTTCTAAAAGACCTCCAGTGATGGAGTACCCACAACTCTTCCATTAGTAAGTTAATTGTTCTCACTGTCAGGAAATTTCTCGGTTGGCTCTCTCTTTAACAAGCTTCTTGTCCTGCCCTCAGGTGCTTTGGAGAATAAGTCAATCCTGTTTTCTCTGTGATAGCCCTCAAGTACTGGAAGACAGCTATCATGTCACCCCTAGTCCTTCTCTTTGTTAAGCTCGACATAACTTGCTCTCTTAACTGTCCATTATATGGTTTAGCCTCCAGAACTCTAATCATCTTTGTTGCTCTTCTCTGCACTCTTCCTAGAGTCTCAGCCTCTTTTTTTTTTTAATTGAGAATTGGATTTGGTATAAATAAATAAACACATGCTTTGTTTGCCTGAAGAAATGGTGCCCAGGGCTAAACAAACCGATATGATTGTGAAGCTCCAGTTGGTAATGTTCACGGAGCAGCCAAGCATTCGTTTCCTCCATAGTCTACATGGCAGGCAAACCCTGAGCCATCGTGACTCATGTAAAATCATATTGTATAATATTAGCTTCGCTTTCTGTCCAAACTGAGAGATTAATATAGCCACACATCACTGAACAATAATGATCCACAATATTTTTATGCCTGGAAAAGTACTTCTCTCCCACACTGTAATATTCTACTGACTTATCTTTACCAGAAATGTTCCTACTCTCTAATAACCCAATAATTTAGATCTGAATTCCAGAAAACTGAGATGCAAATATTCTGGAAAGCATTCTGTTGCATGATCTTTGGGCAAACAAAGGCTTGGAAATTTGACCACAATCTAAAGAAAATCGGAATCTGAAAACCAGAATGCCAGCTAGGAACAAGGAGTAAGGGGAAAAAAGTCATGTTACCGTGCAAGAAGATCTTATTACTCAAGTTAATTTTCATATATTCTAAGGCTTGCTGGAGAAAATGTATGGTCTCCAGAGAATGTACAAAATGTATACTGAGATTTTGCATTTCTTATAATTGGGAGCTATATAAACTGCAGTGAAATTACATACATCTTTCAAAGCCTGCAGTATGGGGTGATGGATAATTGTGTCCATATTTCCAAGAGGTATGATGGAAAATCCCAGTAGAAGTTGCTATGGCCATTAAGAATTCAATTCATAGCTTCCCTAATAAAGACATCCTTTGATGGCACTCTCTGGTGTAAAATAGGGTTAAAAAGAAAGAATTCTTAGACTGGGAAGGAGAAAGTCTTTGAAGATGCCCAACAGTTTGGGGCATTTGGGCAGCCAATTGAGCAGGTGCCCAAATCATTTGCTCACCATTTTCTAGTCTAAAATAAGATGCACATAGTCTTTGTAAACTTTGTCACTAAATAAGTGCAACAAATGCAATAAGAATTGCCCTTCACCTCTTGAAACAAATTTCAAAGGCAAGTTCTCTTTCATTGGTCCGAATAGAACTAGCAGGAAAAAAAAGTAAAATGATTTTTAATTTATGGAAATAATCCTTTGGGGCTGTAGTCTACAGATGTCAAAAGGATCTGGTAGATCTCCCACACCAGACTCACTCTTCTAATATCTTCAAACACTTTGGACAGAAGATCTACAACTGTGCTTCTGTATGGCTGGAACTATGGCACCAGCAGTTAATCAATCTTGCTGGTTTATTATACACTGAAGTGCTGTAATATTCCATAAAACCTTTTCCTTGCTTTGCCTCTGTGATTTACTGTGAAGCATTGCAAGATGTATAGATGACCAGCTGGAGGAAGGGGAATTATCAATTTTAAAAGGATGCAGCCTGAATTTAAAAAGTGATGATCTATGCATGTTTACTCAGGATATAATTCACTTTGAATTGATGACTGATTTTGTTTCATCAGGTCAGCATCCATCTATCATTGTTTGTAGTTGGGTCCTTCAGGCTTCTGAAGATTGGTACCAAGGTTATAGAAGGGATGTGCAAAAATGCAAAAAGCTTGATCACTATCTTGGTATTGATTTCTTGAAGCTCAGAAGTATATACAGTGAACTTGGGCTACATCTATTCCAAGAAACTAATCTATCGGTAAAGAAAGAATGTTTATGTCAAAATATCTATGGAGATTCTCAATCATCCAGATCATGGTTGTCCCAAAGATGCTTTTCAAAAGGCAACTGGACTTTCTTGGTTTTTTCCCCATGAAAAACGTTTCACTTCTCATCCAAGAAGCTTTTTCAGTTCTTCAGAAGCATACTTTGATTCTGACAATGGATGAATGGCTGCAAAAGTTGACGGAGTAAGCAAAGATGGCTAAACTGACTGCTTTGATTAAATAAAAGAACACTATTAATTTTGTTTCTACTTGGAAACCGTTTTTGGACTTTGTGCTTGAGGTGGGAAAAAAACGAAACTTTGATTTTGGGTCTTGCTGATAGGTTTGTTGTTATAGAAATGGCTGGTATATTATTATTGTTATTGTTGTTGTTGTTGTTGTTGTTATTATTATATAAAAGTAAAAAGTTGAGGTTTGATGTTATTTACCTTATTCTACTGCTCCAAAAGGAGTCAAAAGTCAATGCTTTTCTTGTTCTTTTCCCCTTTCCCCTACACTTTTTTCTTTCACACTTTCCTCCCCTATTTTCCCATTAGCTTCATTATTCTTTGTATTTCTGCATTTTATAGTTTGATAAACTAACAAAAATATTGAATACAGTTCTGAAGAAGCTTCTGGGACGAGAAGTGAAACGTTTTCAAGGGAAAAAAACCCCAAGAAAGTCCAGTTGCCTTTTGAAAAGCAGCTTTGGGACAATGTTTGTGTCCGTTCTTATGATTTCATGCCCAATGTTCTTGTGTTGATGCTCCTCAGTTAACCCTGTGCTAACACAGTTGTTTGTCACCAAGGAGTGATCTAAATCATCATGCAATCATTTAATTATCTTCATATCCTGCTTTCCCTTCAAAACAGAGTGGATTATTACATATTGACATGACAGACCATATAAGGTTTCTGCGTGGCAGATGAAAGTGCCCTTGGCAACAACATTCCTCTGGAATTTAAGGGTGCAAACACAATAGAATAAGGTGTTAGAATATTTTAATAAGATAATCTCTTTGACTGAATTAATGGAGTTTATTTTTAGGAAGTCTTTCTGACTCGCCTGGGACATTTAATTGGCACAGCGTCCCTTCCTAGTATATTCCCCCCCCCCCAATTCAAATGTTGGGCTGGAGGCTATTAAATTATCATGGCTGGCAGACCAGATGCATGAAATAGAAAAGGCTTTTCAGATTGCAAACTGTTTTCTTCCAGCTTGCATATTTCTTGCCCTGGAAATGTGAGGCACGTAATAATGAGTCATATTGCTGGTAGAGGATGAGGATGAGAAAGAGAAGTTTGTTTAAAGGCATTAATGAGAAAAATAAGGTTGGATCCAGTACTTGGAGGCTGCCAAACGGAGGAGTCTGCTGGATGAAGGTTTGGAATAGTCATTTAGCCACTATCTGTCTGGGACACGACACATCCTCTTCACGACCCATTTTCCTTGTTACCTTCTGGGAGGGGGCTCCGTGGTATCCGAAGCAGAACATCCAGATTCAGTCATAGTTTTGTTCCACACGGTATTAACCTTGTGAACTCTAAAGCTTCCTCCTTCTGTTATGTTTTCAAGATGGACAGTGAATAATATATATATCTTATATATAAGGGTATAGGTCTTTACCAGGGGTCCACCATGACTCGTGGACTTCAACTCCCAGGATTCCTGAGCCAGCATGGCTCAGCTTGGAAACCTCTCCCTTTCCCCTCAGCGTGGCTGGCTCAGGAATTCTGGGAGTTGAAGTCCACGAGTCATAAAAGAGCCAAGGTTGTCTACCCCTGGTCTATACATATGTTGTATATAGTATGTTTTAAATGTGTGTTATGTATGTGTACACTTTGAGAGGAAGCACCTACATTTCATTTTTAATGTGTGCCGTTGTGCCCACAGGAAAAAATGACAATCAAGGTGATCTCATCTGGAACCAGAAAGCACCTACAAGGTAGTCCTTGACTTATAACAATTCGTTTAGTGACTGTTCAAAGTTACAACAGTGCTGAAAAAAGCAACTTATGACCATTTTTCACACTTACAACCGTTAACAACATCTCCATGGTCACGAGATCAAAATTCAGATGCTTGGCAACTGACTTACATTTATGACGATTGCAGTGTCCCAGGGGTCACAGGATCAACTTTTCTGAACTTCCGATACGCAAAGTTTAAGGGGAAGCCAGATTCACCTAACAACCCATGTTATTAACTTAACAACTGCAGTGGCAAGAAAGATGGTAAAATAGGGCAGAACTCACTGTTTCGCTTAGCAACAGAAATTTGGGGCTGACTTGTGTTCGTAAGTCAAAGGCTGCTTGTGTTTGCCACACCTCCCAACAAATATCCCGAACATGTAAAGTGATTTACAAATAGTTGTCACCTTGATGGCTTGGGACTGAATTACCTGAGGGACTGCCTCTCTCTATCCATCCAGTTTGATCTAGCACAGGAGTCTTCAAACTTGGCCCTTATATGACTTGTGGACTTCAATGCCCAGAATTCCTCAGTCAGGCAGGCTGGCTGAGGAATTCTGGGAGTTGAAGTCCACAAGTCATAAAAGGGCCAAGTTTGAAGACCCCTGATCTAGCTGCAGATCTCGTCAGCCAAACTCTATGGAATACCCTCCCCTCAAAGATTAGAATAGCCCAACTCTGTTGGCCTTTTGTAAAGCTTTAAAAACCTGGCTGGATTCCCGAGACGGGGCTGCCGAATGCACTACAGGCCCCATTTCCTGGTTTTATTGTTAACTGGCCGATATCACGGCTGCTGTGTATACTTATTTTAAATGTTTTTTTAGTGTTTTTACAACAGAGAATGAGGTGGCTGGATAGAGTCACTGAAGCAGTAGGCGTGAGCTTAAATGGACTCCAGAAGATGGTAGAGGACAGGAAGGACTGGAGGAACGTTGTCCATGGGGTTGCGATGGGTCGCAACAAACAACAAATTGATTTCAAAGGTTTTTTTATTGGGTTAATTGTAGTATATTTTTGGAACTATGAGCCTGCCAGATTCATTTAGATATATAAATTCAATGAATGAATGAATGAATGAATGAATGAATGAATGAATGGTTTAGACTGCAATTGCTGAGATACAGAGAAACACGTACGTTTCGGTGTCCTACTTTAGCATCTCAGGGCTGTGAGATTTCTCACCCAGGATCAGGCCATGAAGAGGTCACATTGCGCCTTTGTGCCATCTTGGTTTGCTGCTGCTGCCATCGTGAGGCTCAACTGTTACATGGCATTTCTGAAAGGCAAACCCTGCTCTGGGCTTCAGGGAGAGGCAATAAGAACAGGCAGAGATCTCATTGCGGTGGCAAGGTTAAGAAAAACCGAATTATGGAGGTTAATCAACATTCTGCACGAGACAACGGAGGGCTCTGGAACAAAAGCAACATCTAAAAGATTAGATTAAATGAATCCAAGATGCCAGTGACACACAGCAGAAAGGCAATTCTGATGGAAGCTAATGAAGCAGCATGTAACTTTAATTTGGGGAAGAAAACACATGCTGCTGTGAGCATGGTTTAATAGCAACGTGGAATGCATCCTGAGTCAGTTTTATATTATAATTGCAAGCTGTCCTGAAGGCTTCAGTTAATAAAGGGGTATACATTCTGCTAAACAGATACAAATTTGATTGAGTAGGAAAATCAACCCTAAACATTTCACATCGTATCTGATTATTGTTAATGAACATTCTTCTCTTCCTTTAGGCACCAAATCATTGAGCAATTCTTGGGACCCAAGAACTTTTTAAAGGGTTACCTTGAACTATTGCAGCTATATAGTCCCCTGGCTGAGGAGCTAATCACTATTTGAATTTTTCCCAAAATGCCCTAAAATACCTAATGGAGAATCTCTATAAGCAACTGAAAACAGAACCACAGAAGCTCTTAAATGAATCTTTTTCAAGGCGGCTTGCAGAAAGGGTCCCTCCCTCTTCCCAGAATGAATCTGGGGGGGGGGGCAATCTAAAAAAATATATGTTGACATTTCAAGGGATATAGAACTTGGGAAAGGCAGAAAGGTTTATTTTTTATTAAACCAATTTATGTAGCCACCCAACTCGCACATGGGTGATTCCTGGCATCACCTTACAAAATTAAAAAAATCCACCATGTCATAAAACTGATTTCTTTTAAGGAGATAAGGAATTTAGGGGGGAAAAAGTTTCCAAGAGTGCTACTGACTTTGAGGAAAGGATGAAATGGGATGTGTATTGAGGGGAAAATACAGACTATGGTATTAATTACGATGGAGGCAGTACTTCTGCCTTGGTCTGCATTCCTCCTGTAACTAATTGCAGAAGTCTCAGTGGATAATACAATCTGTCATGTGTAGCTGTGGTTATCAAGATATGAAGATTTTTATTTTTTCTTAAAAAAGAAAAACTATCCCAAGTATTAATTTTATTTATAAAATTTATAGGCTTGCCCACCTTACCTAAAGTTAACTTGAGGGAGAAAGTAGAGAGTACAACTAACTGATCCACCCCATCCTAAAGCAGCAATAAAGAGTGTAATAAGTTTATAAAGTGGACTTAATGAACATAATGTGGGGACACCTTAAGAACATAAGAACCCTACAGGTCAATTATTGGTCAACTAGATGCATTTGATATCGGGGTCCCATCTAGTAACTGTGTGTGCATGCATGTAGGTATCTCTCTCTCCATAAATGAGTATATATGCATATAAATGCATATATGCTGCATATGCAATTCAGATCACATTCCAGAGAAGAGTAACAGAGAAGCGACATGCAGGAGTGGTAGTTCAGAATTCATAGTCAGTAGGATCTCAAATCTTTTGCACTTTCTTGCAGTACCAGTTTCTCTGCACTTCTTTGAACTTCTTGGATTTCCTGTAGCCCATCTGTAGATGGCAGACACTTGTTTACATTCTCTGCATTGTTCTTCTCCTGTACAGAAGAATCCTCCAAATTAGGCCGGCGATTTTGAATCACTAAATGATCCCAGAGAATTGGAAAAGCTCCAAGTCCAGTTGTTAGTCCCTTTCCATTGTCAGTTCTCAGCTACAGTATATGCAGCATAGCTGGCCGTGCTTCTTCCCCCCCCCCCCGTTATGAATCATAAAAGTAATCTGGAAATCAACGCTGTACTCCTTGAATCTAAGGAGATGTTTCTTTAGTAGGAAAGAGGAACATATTTTTAGAAGAAGAAGAATATATAAAATAATCATCTGTAATCATGTCTTTGGCCAGCCTGCCATCCCCGAACTTTTAAAAATATATTTTTAGCAGTGTTTAAAAATAAAACCCAAGAAAGAATGTGGTAGTGATTAGCTTGAATCTTACTGGTGTATCCATGCTTATAGCGTGCTTTCAGTTGAACTAATGTACTGTTGTCCTCACATATTGCTTATTGAGGGGTGTGACAATGTCCTATCATATAATGCGCTCAAATTGACCATTTTCCCCATGGCCAAGAGCTCTGGAATTTGATCCTGACTGCCAAACTTGAGCAGCAGCTAATTTCATTGGGTCACAGTTGTCCAGTATCCAACCTTTCTCCTACTTCGCTTTCCTATTTTCACCCTCCTCTTTCTTCTCTTTCTGAAACCAAAGGGGCGGTCAAATCATTTAATTAGGAGTTTATAAAACTAGAATAGCCTTTCACAAACC
Organism: Azemiops feae; assembly: GCA_023970755.1. Taxonomy (NCBI): domain Eukaryota; kingdom Metazoa; phylum Chordata; class Lepidosauria; order Squamata; family Viperidae; genus Azemiops; species Azemiops feae. Next base: position 823,630 of record JALGBA010000552.1, on the reverse strand, counting down.
CACCCATCCTCCAGATGCATAGTCTTCAACTCCTGGAATTTGTAAAGTGGCCATACTGATTGGGGAACTCTGGCTAGAGTACGCAATAGGGAAACCTGAACTGGATTTTATTTTATTATTTTATTCATATCCTGCCTTTATTGTTTTTGTAACTTAAGGCAGTGAACATACCTAATCCTTCTCCTATTTTCCCTATGGTAACAATCCTAGGAGGTATGTTGGGCTGAGAGAGGGAGAGTGATCAGCCCAAAGTAGTTTTTCTGGCTTTCAAGCATAAGGTGAGACTAGAACTCACGGTCTCCTGGTAATTGGCCAAAGGTCACCCAGCTGGTGTTCATGCCTAAAGTGGGACTAGAATTCACAGTCTCCTGGTTTTTAGCCTGATGCTTTAATCTCTAGTCTAGACCAAACTGGCTGGCTGAAGGAAGGAACCCCACAAAATTCTGTGTTTAAGTATTCTTTTATGGTTGTAACAAGTTTTCAAAAGAAGTCCTTACCTTATTTTTTGTTAGTAGTAAAAGAAAAAGAAAAGAAAAAAAGAATGGAGAATGATCAAGGCAAAAATGCTGGAAAACGTTTTGGGCACAAGGCTATGAAATTGAATCCCAGGTTCTTAGGTTTGGTTGCAAGTGTGGTTTTCATTCTTTGCGTGTCAATCGCATTGCTTGAGTTTCTGGAAACAGTGAATGCATCCTGTATGTCTAGCAGAGGCCCCCCCTCTCAAGGCAGGGTTATGAGCACCAAGACACTGGGTTTAATCAGTAGAACAAACCTCTTCTTCATCCTTAGCTTAGCACAGAATTATCTGAGTAAATAAATGCAGCACAGAAAAATCTTCAACAATGTCTGATGGAGAAGCAACTGCAGCTTATGATAACGTAAATGAGACTGTCCCCATTTAATCTAGGAAATGTTTCTTGTACGGAGACAGCTTCGTCCCAGGATTCAGGCAGTAATAAAGATTTGCCTTTTTAACTCTCTGAAAAGCCTGGGAAGGGGCAAAATGTTTAGGAGAGATTCACCCTCCACCTTGCGTTTTATTTTCAATGTACTTTTTTTTAGTTGTTGTTTTTTTCATTAAAAAAAATATGATGTCCGTGGGGTGAGTGTGGGAAGTTTTAAAATACTTGGGAATATATTTAACAAAGATTAACCCCCAAAAACCCTGCCAAGTGGCTGGGACTTTCCACCAAACGGCTGAAGATGTCACATGAATATTCTGGACCTGTTGATAAATTTGTCTGCTTTATGAACATCCTTGATTTCTTCCCACCCCACTTAAATCCACGAAGACTTGTTCTCTGTTATCTTAGAGCACAGGAGCTAGAATAAGTCTTGATAAAATCAGGTTCCAGTAACTTCCTAAAGGTAAGATTAATTTGATAATGAAAGTAGCTATTCAGATGGGTTGTGAGTTCTCTTTATAGGGTATGTTCAGGCAGAGGCTGGCAAGCGCCTGTTGGTGATGCTTGAAGCTTATAGCATCTCCTAGCTACATCCAATTACGGTAGTGCCCAGTAATGCTGAAGACAGATTTTTAATATCACTTCAGCGGCTGAATGATGCAATGAAGATGCTATAAATCCACAGTAGGGAGATGATCTAGATTCCTTCCAATTTGCAGATGCTATGGAAACGAGATACTGCTGCCACTAACCATAGCAATGATTTCCAATATAAACAGAGTAGCTAGAATTTGGGCACAGAGGAGAATATTTGGAAGTGACAGAATCAACAGCTCACATTACATAGGGAAAGCATCAGATGGAAACAGACTGATCAGTTCAGTACAGATCAACTTACAACCATCATTTAGTGAGCGTTCAAAGTTACAATGGCACCAAAAAAAGTGACTTGGGACCGTTTTCACACGTGCCATGGGCATGTCATCAAAATCCAGACGCTTGGCAACTGACTCATATTTATGACTGTTGCAGTGTCATAAAGCCAATGGGGAAGCCAGATTCACTTAACAACCGGGTTACTAACTTAACGGCGATTCACTTAACAACTGTGGCAAGAAAGGTTGTAAAATGGGACAAAGCTCACTGAACAACTGTGTTGCTTAGCCACGGAAATTTTGGGCTCAGTTGTGGTCGTAAGCCGAGGAATACCTGTATTCCAAAAGGAATACAATTTAATCACATAAACTGATGTTGCGACTGTAGGCGATAAAGGTGCTAAATAAAAATGTCGCAACAGATCGGATCCAGCCCCAGAGACAGGCAGGTTTTAATATCCTGGAATGAACCCGGTCAGCTGTGTGTTGTGTAAGGGTTGCCATTGACACGCTCTGTGTTAATTTAATAGAAGTCCCATGCAAATTCTTTCTCTCCCCCCCCGCCTCCTCCCCGCCTGGAGTTGGCGATCTGACTGCTAAATCCAGTTTGCTAAGCGCACACAGATTCCTTTGTCCGATGGGTCCATCTGCACCGACGGCTCTAGCGAGCAACGTGCTCGAGCATTGCTTGCCATCAAAGCACATTGCAGAGCACATAAGCTCTTTATTCCTTATGACCCCATGGAATGGTGGCTGGTAAAAATAGCTTTTTGGGAAATGTGGCGATTAGCATTTATTTGACTGGTTCGTTCATGGAATGCCCCAAAGCAGCAGGCAATAAAAATAAATAAAATAGACGGTGCATGAAGAATGGGGAGAAGGAAAGATGGGAAATAATAGCAGAGAAAATTATTTCAGTAGCAAATGGGAAAGGAAGGCAGTGCTCTGGCTTTCTGGAGTTGAAATAAAGATCCCAACTTGAGCCTGCCTTCCCAAGGCTGGGTGTGTCCATTTTCACAGCCAGGAGAGCTGCATCTGAAAATTCTGAATTGCCTTCCATGTATCTGGAGGTCTCCCAAGATTGGAGAGGCTGCTTTGAAGAACAATCATGAGATGATGGCTAAAACTGAGTAAGCCTAGCTTTATCTGGGCCTGGGTTGAAAGGGTCTAAAGACCTTTTCCACCATGTCTGAGATGGAAATTGGTTTGGTGATCCAATAACTTCATTTACTAAATTCATTAACTAATTGTAAAACAGGCCAAAGCTGGCCTTTTCTGTTACTACTAAATTAACTCATGTTAATTGTCCGACCCATCTTCCAATGAGGCAGTCTCTGCTGCCATCTTGTGAGCGATGCATATAGAAGAGAAGAAAGAACTTATAATAATGTGTTGGGATTTGTTAACCATCAAAAATAAAAACACACATAAATCTTCCTTCCACCTGTCTGTGCCCTGCTTTAAATGGTGGAAATGCTTATTTTTATCTAGACCATGATTGAGATAATATTGACCTGACTTGTAAAGGACTAAAATGTGAGAACCAGCGAGAAAGAGGAATTAATATTTCCATATTCTAACCAAAGAATATGGTTATAATATAGGAAATTAGTAGGTATTTATCCTAAGAATTGATAGACCAACAACAGACTTTGCTGAGATATATTATGGGAAAAACTAAAATAAAAATATTATGTCAGGCTTCACTTCACTTCCACATCACTGTCAAGCTCATATTCTGTCAGTTCTAGAAGATAACCATGATTCTTGGGGGCGTTTCTTCATTGGATCCTCCAAGGAATGTTAGCCAGAACATCTCTGTGCTGCCTAATTAATCATGATTGTTGGTGGATTAGGATTACAGTCCAATATTTATAGATGTCACCAGGCTGGAGGTTTCTTTGAGATGCCTACTTCTTTTAGAAACACAGTTTGAAACCAAAGTCAATGTTATTTTTATAATGTGGCTGCTGCATCCACATTTATAATTTCACACCTCAGTAACAATATTCAAAACAGGGGAGAGTACATAAGACAACGAGACATGGCTGTTTCCCAGCTCTCCTGGGTAGCAAGGGTAAGGGTAAGTTAAAGAGCCATGGTGGCGCAGTGGTTAGAATGGAGTATTGCAGGCTAACACTGTCCACAGCCAGGAGTTCGATCCTGATGGGGCTCGAGATTGACTCAGCCTTCCATCCTTCTGAGGTCGGTAAAATGAGGACCCAGATTGTTGGGGGCAAGATGCTGACTCTGTAAATCGCTTAGAGAGGGCTGTAAAGCACTGTGAAGCGGTATATAAGTGCTATTGCTATTGCAATCATAAATTATGCTGCTGTGGTGAAGTAATCTCAGTTTCAGCCTGTTTGGAACACTTACATCATATTCTTGAGATTGATTTGATACGTACTGTCATGTCTGCTGTGTTAGATCTGCTCTCTTACCTGCGGGACTAATGCTGTTAATCTAATTGATACAGAGGTTTCACATGAGATCATGCTCCAGACTGCAAAACAGAAAAAAAAAAATCAGAGTTGCATCAGAGTCATTGTTTCCCCTCTTTATTCTGCCTTTCAAAGCTGTTCTCTACCTCTGTTGCTAAACTTGTCCCTTTCTGTTTTAGCAGCGGGTTGACAGCTGCTGTAGCTGTTCAGCTCTGAGTTCCCATGCCTGGCTAATTATCTAATTTAGGGCTGCTTGAAAATAGCAGTGGGGGTTTTGACACTGACACCTATGGTGCCAAGTGGAGTGACACTGATTAAAAACCTGGCTCTGTTTGCATTCTTGGGGCTTATGCTGCTTCTCGTTGATGTCAATGTGTTCAGCTCTATGATTATATCTCTGTTCCATTCCCTGTACACTAGATTGGAGGCAGGATGTGAGTGTATGGAGTTGTTTCCATAGTGGAGAAGTAGAAAGTGTATACAAATACTGAGAAAATAATTTAGGATTGGCATTAGAAATGGAAGGCAACAAATGCCCATGACTCCAGTGCCAAGATCACCCAATGGGTAAAATGACTGCTGTGCAGGGTTTTTTATTTCCAGCTGCGATTAATATTTCACTGGCTGGCAAAACCCTGTTGATTATCTGTCATTCTTATCCAGGTTGTCTTTTATTTTAGAAGGAGAATGAATAATAATTATTCTATTATTCCTTTGGAAGTATTTATTACCAAGAGCTTCCTCCCTACTAAAGGTTTTATACTGGAGTAGTTCTCTGTCATTACTATTTTATGGAGAGGAATGGATTAGGGAGTCTCTGTGGGATGGTGGAAAGAGTGACATTACTACAATCTGGACTGTAGTGATTTATCCCCCACCCCTTCAAGGGCAGATTTCTAACTTTTCACAAGTGCAAAAATCTGGATCGGTCTTCCCACACCTGGGTACCCTCAAGCTCTGTGGACTTCAAAATAATTCAGAATTCTCATCAACGGTCATGCTGCTTGGGGAATTGTAGGAGTTGGTCTACATATCTGGAGAGGTTTGATTGGAGAAGGCAGATCTATGTGTGCTGTAGACTGGCAAAGCAGGCATGGAGAAAGTTGTTTTCCCATTGTGGACCAAATGATGTGGGTTAAAATTTTAGGATGACTTCCTTTCTTCCATATTGAGTTTGCCAGAACAGAATGTGATCTGAATAAGATCTCTCTCTGTGTCTATTCATCCGTTTATCCATATCTATCTATCTACCTATCCATCCATCCATCTATCTCAATTCATCCATCTCCATCCCTCCCTCCCTCTCACCTATCTTAGCCAACACCCATCTCACTAAGTAATTCTGGATGGTTTACAGATAAATCAGGTTACATGTTGGGTGGGTAAAGTTACAGCATAAGCTACATTGGAAAGGCAGCTTTCACTGTTAAGAATCAACCACATTTACCATCTAAGTTTTCATTTTCCATGTAGGAGATGCGGCTTATAAACATGTCCTCCTCCTGCTTTCACTTTTTTTAGCCTCACGGATGTCAATCAACATGGTGCTTCTTCCTGAAATATCTTCTGCATATATTTGTTGCTAAACCCCATAACATTATTCTCCTTCTTAATGAAATATTTCAGGTTTATTGCAGAGCAGAGCTAATCTTCTTGGCTGGATCATCATCAACATCATCACTCTTAGATTTAGCAGACTTTTTTTTTTTTTTTTGCTAAACTGATTTGGTGACTGAAACAGATTGCTTATATTAAAGTGGGAGCATTTCACTGCTGTAAGACATTGGTAATTTAGTTTGCTTTTTTCCTGTTTATAATGGGGTGGCTTATGGAGTTGCAGACTATACACAGAGGCTACAGTCGGATGAGCAAGAACGTATTAAACTATCTTGTACTAAATTCCTTGGGCTACCAATTCAACTCTACCATCCAATCATGACAAAGGTATCTTAGCATCTCCTTCCTAAACTCTTTCCATTAAAAAAGTATCAGAAATTACATATGCATCAGGGTTGAGCCATAGGTAACTGAGAGAAAGACTGGGACAAGTCAGAACCAGTGGGTAAATTAGGGTGGGTAAACAGAACGACTGAGGGAACTAGGTTTGTCTAGTCCAGGGGTCTTCAAACCTGGCCCTTTTATGACTTGTGGACTTCAACTCCCAGAATTCCTCAGCCAGTGTGCCTGGCTGAGGAATTCTGGGAGTTGAAGTCCGCAAGTCATAAAAGGGCCAAGTTTGAAGATCCCTGGTCTAGTCTAATGAAGAGAAGGCCTAGGGGTGATACGATAGCAGTGTTCCAGTACTTGAGGGACTGTCACAGAGAAGAGGGGATCAACCTATTCTCCAAAGCACCTGAAGGGAGAAGAAGCAATGGGTGGAAGATCATTAGAGAGAGATCCAACCTAGCATTAAGGAGAAATTACCTGACAGTGAGAATAATTAATCAGTGGAGCAGCTTACCTTTGGAAGTTGTGGGTGCTCTATTACTGGAGGTTGGTCTACAAGACGTACAATTTCTCTTTCAACTCTATTATTCTATATTCTATGACTAGCTATGGATAGTAGAGCATACACTAATGCTCAGGAAATTCTTGTGACTCAAACATGGCTCAGTTGGAACAGAACATCTTTATAGTGCAATTTGTTCAGGAAGAGTGAATGGCCAGCCTGGAAATACCTTGCCAAAAAGCTGTCAGTTTCCATTTAGTGACTTGCCATATAGGCATGAGTAAATAGATCAGCAACTCCTGAGGGATGCCCTTGGACAGTATTTGTGATTTTCAGCATGCGAGACTGTGCTGTGTGCTTGAGAGCTGCATGAGGATAGTGATAGAATCCCAAAGGGTGATGAAATTGACAAGACTCACAAGACTGGCAAATATCCATTATGGCAATAACACACTCAACTTCCTTTTTCCAAAGTCTCCCATATGGGATATAAGCAAATTCTTACCTTTAATCATTGATAATCTGTACATGTTTTGCCAGATGGCACTTAAAATCCCAGCACTGCTAAGAACTTGTTCGTGTACATATGATAACATTTCCCCACATTTAATGGATGGAAACTCAGTGTGCAAATAGTGTCCATTGAGAGGCATTGCACTTGAGCTTTTAAGAAAGTTGTGATCGTTATCTCTATCAATAATGCAACTGAGTGCTAAGCAAAGATTTTCCTGAATTCTTTCTCTTCTCCCGTCCCCAATACTCAATTCTCATTCAGTCTGATGAAAGCATCCTGCATCTGGCTGGTAGCGATTCAGGATAGCTCTAAAATAATTGAGCAACAGACCTTCAAATTTAGAAGACAGCAAGCCACTAAAACTTGAAATGAAGTTGATGCTTCAACCATAGCTGCCCTGTCCTCCCCTAATAATCAAGAGGAATTATGTAAAAGAAGATCAAATGCTGCTACAATCTCTTTGTGTTTGTGTTTCTTTTCCTTTTCTTATTTTCTACCTTGACTCCCTGCTCTTTCTTTTCACAACATATGGACATACGGGAGAAGTGAGAAAGTGCTTTTCTAAGCATGCCTATGTGATACAAATCTATTGGCGATGTCTGTTTTGCTCTCCGGGTTCATGGGGACCTAACCCTAGCTAAGTGGATTTGCACCCCAATGGGATTTTTCCATGTATTTTACAAGGTGGATAAGGCAGCCTCGAAAAGTCAGAGCCCTCCTAAGCATACCCACGTGCTAGCATTCTTTTTTTAAAAAAAAACAACAAGTTTTATTAGTATTTTTTGGTTTTACATCAAAGTGCTTTAAGAATCCACGTGGAGATAGGGTGATCAATCATCCAAAAAACACACAATATGATCAAACATAAATAATTCAATAATTCCTTAAAAGTTCCTTCTCTATTTCCCTCAAGCTATAACCTAGTATTAATACATTTCTAAATAAAATTCAATCATTGTAAAAAGAATATCAATAGTAATTCACTTATATCAATCAAAGTCCTGTTTTTAAGTTTAACTATTTTACAATTACCATTTTCCACTTTAGCCTAAAATGAACACATAAGTTACATTTCCGGTCTCCCAATTTCCCATCAAACAATAATTATTTCTAGAATATACATATTACCACATGCTAGCATTCTATTGGGGATGTCTTTTTCTCTCCAAATTCATGGGGACTTAATCCTAACCCTAAGAGAATTCAGGAAATTCCTTGCTTAGCACTCATTGCATTATTGATAGAGATAACGATCACAACTTTCTTAAAAGCAATGCATCTCAGTGGACACTATTTGCACACTGAGTTTCCATCCATTAAATGTGGATTTGCACCCCAATGGGATTTTCCCATGTATTTTACCAGGAAAGGTGGATAAGGCAGTCTTAAAATGTCAGAGCCCTCCTAAGCATACCCATGTGCTATGAATCTATTAGCGTTGAAGTTGGTCATGAAAAACGAGCAGTACTTTTTCAGTGACGTTGTAACTTCAAAGGGTCACTAAATGAACTGTTGTAAGTTGAGATCCATCTGTATTTGCTGTATTTTCTCTCCCTGGTTATTTAGCTTAACAACTCATATGGAAAGGGCAATGTCTGTCCAGTTGCCTTTTGAAAAAAAAGCACTTTTGGAACAACCATTATTTTAAGGATATTGTGTGAACCTGCTTTGTGGTTGTGTATTGCAGAATGATGTAAAATGAGTTAACTTGGTAAAGTCATGGATAAATTAACTATTTAGGCACAACTTAATATACAATCCCTGAAAATTGGAGGTGGTACGTTCCTGGCCCAGAGTCTCCAGCTGCACCCCCACCAAAAGAAAAAGCAATGAAATAGACTGTTTTGATAGTAGGATTACCAAATCCTGCCTTCTTCTAGCTCTCCTTTTGGTTTAGTTGGTGGCACCCTCCCTACATTCATGTACACTCTTTCAATCTTTGTGCAAATTGAACAAACTAATTGATACTGAAGTGTGTAAACTGACTGCTGAAATTTCAAGTTTGCAGTGTCTGTTGTCTCCAGAGAATGAAGAGCCTCATTGTTTACAGCCTCTTCTATACAGGCAATAGTAAATTGTGTGGGAGTTGTAAGAGGAGATAATGGCACTGAGTGATTGGCTGTAGATACTTACATTCCAAACCGTTTCTTGAATTGTTGGCAGGTCCATGAATGCCTAGAAAAGCTACTTGTCAGCGGAAGTCAGGTATGTTGCATTCTCTGGACACCTGGTATTTTGATTTGCTGCTGAGAACAAAGCATACATACAGCCTTGCACATGTGAAAGTTTGTGAATATTGCTCATGCATAAGTCAAAAACTTAGGCAAAAAAGAGCCCAAGTAATATTGGGCATGGGGACAGTGGTGAGAACTATTGTGCTTCTTCACAGCTGTATAAATGCATATTCCTTCAGTGCCTGAGTTACCAGAAATGTCTATCAACATAATTTGCACCACCCCAAACCGTATTCTGCATCAGTAAGGAGATTAGTTATTGTGATGTCCTCCATATTTTAATGTAGGACAACTTAAAGGCAACAATTTGTGAATTCCTTGGCTGGATTTCCCTCCCACCTAGGATTACCTGCCAGCAAGAAATAAGCCAAGTATTTTTAATGGTTGGATGGTCTTGAACAATTTTAAGTGGGTGCTTGGGAAGAAAGCTGAAACAACCTTTAAAACTGCTCAAGTGACAAGATTATTAGTGTGGATTTGCTTCATGCTGATAAATTGTTCTTTAGGCTATTTCTGAACACAGGTCCAGTAGTCTTCTGGAAACCTATTTTCATGTTTAAAGATAATTTGGCTGACACACTGGTAGAGCAGCAGACAGTGTGAGGTAAATAACAGCACAATGAGCTCACTTCTGTTCCTCCTGTGCCATTTATCTTCCTCAATGGCCTAATCAGCTGGTATATTTCTGAACACAGGAAAAGCCAAAATCATTGGAAGACAGGTATTCACAATAGCCAATGGCAACAGGACAGATCCAAGCTCTTTGCCATATCTTCCCTAACATCATCAAGCAGTTCATTTGTAATAACAAGAGTTTATTTCACATATTTTTATATTTCACGCACCTGGCATAACCATCCTTCAGTGATTTACAACACAATCCAATCAACAATATTACAAAAAATGTAAAACAAAAAAACAATAATTACATAGTTATAAAATAGTAAAACACAACAGCACTAAAAGAATTGAATTAAATGATGAAGGACAAAGATGTAACACATGTCACTATTCTTAAATGATATCACAGCAGGCAGAATGGACAATCAGCTGAAGAACTTTTGTTATCTGCTGGACTTTCCATTGGAACACTTCTGTTGGGAGAAGAGAGAAAATATAAGTTTAAAATTAAAACCAATGAATAGGAGTTTCCAACCATGATGTGCTGTGGAGAAGATGATGACATCTCCCATAATCCGTAGGCAAGTTTTTTTTTTATTCTACAAATACAGCAAGCTCCAGAAACTAGTTATTAAAAAATGACAGCCACAGCAAAAAATATTTAAATTCCCAGCATTATATTCTACTTTTAAAAGATGGAGAATAATAAGGGTTACAAAATCCTCCAAAACCAGTTGAAATGTAAGAGTAAGCGCTGTTAGTTAGGATTTGATGGGGGCCTAAAGATTAGTTTAAAAATTAGAAGAAAATTGTCTTTAAGAAGCCGAACACTTGAGCATATTTGTGTTTATTTCTTAATTGTGTTTATTTCCTACAAACCATGGCCATGGTTCATTTATGGCAGGTTTCAAATTTCTTCCCCTATTTCAGCTTAATTGAAATATTGTTATTTACCTTGTTTCTGTTCATCTGGCACCAGCTTCAGCTTGTTTGGCCATTGTTAATAGGTGTGTTATGAGGAAGAAAATGACAAAGTGCAGAAATCCACAATTTTAAAAGAAGTTACCTATATCTCAAGTTGCAATATGAGCACACGCAATATTAACTTTCTAAAAAGTGTCTAACACTGCAACCATCACAACATTAAAACACAGAGCAAAACCGAAAACCTGCTATTTACTATTTACCTCAGAACCTCACTATAGCATAGCCATAACTTAGAACTCCCTATCAGAAAAAAGAAAACCATACAGCAAAAATATCTACCCAGAATCCAAAAAAAACCATCCTAAACAAACAAAACAAATACCACAAAAAACAAACCAGGATACACTAACACCATACAAGATGACACTTATACCAAAAACAATGCACAAATAAAGCAAAAAAGCGCCAAAACTCATTTTTCCTTAAAACACACCTATTCAACAGCCAACACCTGTAAAAGGGAGAAATTAGAAAAGAACAATCAGTATTAAGCTGAAAACATTTTTTCCAACATTTTCGAACAGGGCAGTGGCACCTTAAGGCCAAGCCCCAAGAACCAGTTTGGCTCTTGGTGAAATTATGAGCTGTGGCAATAAATTGGCGAGGCCATGAAGGACTGCCAATCTGGAACAAAGTACTGGCCAAGAACATTAAACTTGGTGTGCTGATTCTTCTAAAGAGCCAGGCCAATCAAACTGGTTCTGGACTAAGAGGTTGGAAGCCACAGCTAAAGAAATTAAAGCGCACACCATTAAATTTCTATATATTTAAAGAGAGGCTGTGGCACCTTAAGGCCAAGCCCCAGGAACCAGTTTGGCTCTTGGTGAAATTAGGAGCTGTGGCAATAAATTGGCGAGGCCATGAAGGCTTCCCAATCTGGTACAAAGTACTGGCCAACAACATTAAACTTGGTGTGCTGATTCTTCTAAAGAGCCAGGCCAATCAAACTGGTTCGTGGACTAAGAGGTTGGAAGCCACAGCTAAAGAAATTAAAGCGCACACCAATATATTTCTATATATTTAAAGAGAGGCTGTGGCACCTTAAGGCCAAGCCCCAGGAACCAGTTTGGCTCTTGGTGAAATTAGGAGCTGTGGCAATAAATTGGCGAGGCCATGAAGGCTTCCCAATCTGGTACAAAGTACTGGCCAAGAACATTAAAATTGGTGTGCTGATTCTTCTAAAGAGCCAGGCCAATCAAACTGGTTCTGGACTAAGAGGTTGGAAGCCACAGCTAAAGAAATTAAAGCGCACACCATTAAATTTCTATATATTTAAAGAGAGGCTGTGGCACCTTAAGGCCAAGCCCCAGGAACCAGTTTGGCTCTTGGTGAAATTAGGAGCTGTGGCAATAAATTGGCGAGGCCATGAAGGCTTCCCAATCTGGTACAAAGTACTGGCCAAGAACATTAAAATTGGTGTGCTGATTCTTCTAAAGAGCCAGGCCAATCAAACTGGTTCGTGGAATAAGAGATTGGAAGCCACAGCTAAAGAAATTAAAGCGCACACCAATATATTTCTATATATTTAAAGAGAGGCTGTGGCACCTTAAGGCCAAGCCCCAGGAACCAGTTTGGCTCTTGGTGAAATTAGGAGCTGTGGCAATAAATTGGCGAGGCCATGAAGGCTTCCCAATCTGGTACAAAGTACTGGCCAACAACATTAAAATTGGTGTGCTGATTCTTCTAAAGAGCCAGGCCAATCAAACTGGTTCTTGACTAAGAGGTTGGAAGCCACAGCTAAAGAAATTAAAGCGCACACCAATATATTTCTATATATTTAAAGAGAGGCTGTGGCACCTTAAGGCCAAGCCCCAGGAACCAGTTTGGCTCTTGGTGAAATTAGGAGCTGTGGCAATAAATTGGCGAGGCCATGAAGGCTTCCCAATCTGGTACAAAGTACTGGCCAACAACATTAAAATTGGTGTGCTGATTCTTCTAAAGAGCCAGGCCAATCAAACTGGTTCTGGACTAAGAGGTTGGAAGCCACAGCTAAAGAAATTAAAGCGCACACCATTAAATTTCTATATATTTAAAGAGAGGCTGTGGCACCTTAAGGCCAAGCCCCAGGAACCAGTTTGGCTCTTGGTGAAATTAGGAGCTGTGGCAATAAATTGGCGAGGCCATGAAGGCTTCCCAATCTGGTACAAAGTACTGGCCAACAACATTAAAATTGGTGTGCTGATTCTTCTAAAGAGCCAGGCCAATCAAACTGGTTCTTGGACTAAGAGGTTGGAAGCCACAGCTAAAGAAATTAAAGCGCACACCAATATATTTCTATATATTTAAAGAGAGGCTGTGGCACCTTAAGGCCAAGCCCCAGGAACCAGTTTGGCTCTTGGTGAAATTACGAGCTGTGGCAATAAATTGGCGAGGCCATGAAGGCTTCCCAATCTGGTACAAAGTACTGGCCAAGAACATTAAAATTGGTGTGCTGATTCTTCTAAAGAGCCAGGCCAATCAAACTGGTTTGTGGACTAAGAGGTTGGAAGCCACAGCTAAAGAAATTAAAGCGCACACCATTAAATTTCTATATATTTAAAGAGAGGCTGTGGCACATTAAGGCCAAGCCCCAGGAACCAGTTTGGCTCTTGGTGAAATTACGAGCTGTGGCAATAAATTGGCGAGGCCATGAAGGCTTCCCAATCTGGTACAAAGTACTGGCCAAGAACATTAAAATTGGTGTGCTGATTCTTCTAAAGAGCCAGGCCAATCAAACTGGTTTGTGGAATGAGAGGTTGGAAGCCACAGCTAAAGAAATTAAAGCGCACACCATTAAATTTCTATATATTTAAAGAGAGGCTGTGGCACCTTAAGGCCAAGCCCCAGGAACCAGTTTCGCTCTTGTTGAAATTAGGAGCTGTGGCAATAAATTGGCGAGGCCATGAAGGCTTCCCAATCTGGTACAAAGTACTGGCCAACAACATTAAACTTGGTGTGCTGATTCTTCTAAAGAGCCAGGCCAATCAAACTGGTTCGTGGACTAAGAGGTTGGAAGCCACAGCTAAAGAAATTAAAGCGCACACCAATATATTTCTATATATTTAAAGAGAGGCTGTGGCACCTTAAGGCCAAGCCCCAGGAACCAGTTTGGCTCTTGGTGAAATTAGGAGCTGTGGCAATAAATTGGCGAGGCCATGAAGGCTTCCCAATCTGGTACAAAGTACTGGCCAACAACATTAAAATTGGTGTGCTGATTCTTCTAAAGAGCCAGGCCAATCAAACTGGTTTGTGGACTAAGAGGTTGGAAGCCACAGCTAAAGAAATTAAAGCGCACACCAATATATTTCTATATATTTAAAGAGAGGCTGTGGCACCTTAAGGCCAAGCCCCAGGAACCAGTTTGGCTCTTGGTGAAATTAGGAGCTGTGGCAATAAATTGGCGAGGCCATGAAGGCTTCCCAATCTGGTACAAAGTACTGGCCAACAACATTAAAATTGGTGTGCTGATTCTTCTAAAGAGCCAGGCCAATCAAACTGGTTCTTGACTAAGAGGTTGGAAGCCACAGCTAAAGAAATTAAAGCGCACACCATTAAATTTCTATATATTTAAAGAGAGGCTGTGGCACCTTAAGGCCAAGCCCCAGGAACCAGTTCGGCTCTTGGTGAAATTAGGAGCTGTGGCAATAAATTGGCGAGGCCATGAAGGCTTCCCAATCTGGTACAAAGTACTGGCCAACAACATTAAAATTGGTGTGCTGATTCTTCTAAAGAGCCAGGCCAATCAAACTGGTTCGAGGAATAAGAGGTTGGAAGCCACAGCTAAAGAAATTAAAGCGCACACCAATATATTTCTATATATTTAAAGAGAGGCTGTGGCACCTTAAGGCCAAGCCCCAGGAACCAGTTTGGCTCTTGGTGAAATTAGGAGCTGTGGCAATAAATTGGCGAGGCCATGAAGGCTTCCCAATCTGGTACAAAGTACTGGCCAAGAACATTAAAATTGGTGTGCTGATTCTTCTAAAGAGCCAGGCCAATCAAACTGGTTTGTGGACTAAGAGGTTGGAAGCCACAGCTAAAGAAATTAAAGCGCACACCAATATATTTCTATATATTTAAAGAGAGGCTGTGGCACCTTAAGGCCAAGCCCCAGGAACCAGTTTGGCTCTTGGTGAAATTAGGAGCTGTGGCAATAAATTGGCGAGGCCATGAAGGCTTCCCAATCTGGTACAAAGTACTGGCCAACAACATTAAACTTGGTGTGCTGATTCTTCTAAAGAGCCAGGCCAATCAAACTGGTTTGTGGAATAAGAGGTTGGAAGCCACAGCTAAAGAAATTAAAGCGCACACCAATATATTTCTATATATTTAAAGAGAGGCTGTGGCACCTTAAGGCCAAGCCCCAGGAACCAGTTTGGCTCTTGGTGAAATTAGGAGCTGTGGCAATAAATTGGCAAGGCCATGAAGGCTTTCCAATCTGGTACAAAGTACTGGCCAACAACATTAAAACTGGTGTGCTGATTCTTCTAAAGAGCCAGGCCAATCAAACTGGTTTGTGGAGTAAGAGGTTGGAAGCCACAGCTAAAGAAATTAAAGCGCCCACTGGAATTTTTTCCCCAGTATGAATCCTAGCGGTGGAAACTCAGGGACTGAAAGGGGCACCAATATGAAACACCTCCTGTCTCCCCCTGTCCATGATTTCTCAGGGACTGGAAGCAAGAACCAGCTCAGTCTATGGAATCTGCTTTTAAAGCCCTGCTAACATTCTAACCAAACCAAAAGAACCAGAAGTCCCAGAAGGAAAAACAGGAGTCATCTATAAAATACTATGTAATGACTGCAACAACTATTATGTTGGACAAACAGGTAGAAGACTACCAGAATGCATCTATGAACACCAACTAACGATCAGAAGACACAATGAAAACATTTTAATTTTTACAGTATATGGAGACATTTAACCATAGTTTCAATTGGGAAAACATGACCATCCTAGACCTAGTCAAGTCCTAAAACAGGAAATAATTTCTAGAAGCCTGGCACTCTGACAAATTAGCCATCAATAGAGAAAACAACAATATCTATAGCAGTGATGGCGAACCTTTTAGACACCAAGTGCCCAAAAAATGTCCCACCGCCTCGCCCCCGCTCTGCCCACCCACAGGGCCACCTACTACCTCCACAGCCTGCCGCAGCAGTTCACCTAGGTGGCCCTGCAGTGCCATGGCAGCCATGCCCTCCGCCCGCGCCCCACAGCATCAACTGCACGTGACGGGGTGCGAGGGCGGACTCTTGTCCCTGCTGCCTGGCTGCCATGTCCTTGGCTGTGCTGCTCTGCGTGGGCCGCGCCCAGGGACAACTTTCCTCTGGGGGGGGCTGCTGGTGAGGAGGGGGCTGTGGGGGGAGGCAGGGCTGGGGCGACGGTGTGTGTGCCCACAGAGAGGGCTCTGCGTGCTGCTTCTGGCACGCATGCCATAGGTTCGCCACCACTGATCTATAGACTAATCCAATCAACTAGTCCAAAAGGGCACAAAAAGACTTAAACATCTCCCCACCCGCAATCAGCACCCAGATGATCATAGACTAACTTCAATATTATAATATCAACAATCCAGTAATACTCCTATCAAGAAATTGCCAAAGAAGCCAACATTAAAGAGCCCAACCAAAAATCTCTAAGACTGACAGGGCAAGAAACTAGACTAACTAGACTAACTCTGACAGGGGCAAGAAACTAGAATATAAACTGACAGTAAACCCCACTGCTCACTAGTGTTGATATTACCTAGTCTGGGTAATAAAAATCTGCACAAAACCCACCAAGCTCAGAGAGTACCAAGGACCTCTAATTTTAACCCTACTTACAAATATTCTTTATTAGTACTAAAAGGGTCAGGAAGGAGAAACACCTCATGTCCCCCATGGTGAGTCCCATTCAGTGATTTCTCAGGGACTGGAAGAGAGAACCAGCTGAGTCATGGAATCTCCTTCCCAGTATGAGTATCACATAAAAAGCTATATATCTTGTATGAACAGGTATTGTACTACAGCGGTCAACCTTTTAGACTCAACAGACAGGTGGCGGCACAGTGGCGGCAGCAAGGACGGGTTCGCATGCGCAACCTAGTTCTCATGCATGAGCAAATGAAGCTTTACACACTAAGCCGCCAGGAAACCCTGTTGTACTGAGTTTAACATATTTGCAACCCTGTATTCAAATACATTTGTCTTCATGCATCATAAAACCGAAACATTTTATCAACAAATGAAACATTACATTTGGTCAAGACTGTTTTAGAAAAACCTTCAAGGAAAAATAGTAATAAAACCATCTGACTTACTATGGATGAACTGTTGACTGATGTGATCAACAGGATCTGTGGCATTTGATTCCTGTGAAATTAAAGATAAAAATATTAGGAAAAACGTTCTGTAGGAATATTACTATGAACTTTCTACAACTTATTTTAGTTAAAAAAAAATGTCATTGGGACATTTAAAACATCTTTAAGAAAATGTAATTAGACCCTTATGAAAATTTGCCCAGAATTCTTTTTTTTTTTTTTTTTACTCAGAAGGACATGGGCCATATATAAGACTACACTACATTGCAAAAATTTATTCTCTGGGAATAAATGATCATAACTAATACTACATTGGTAGAAAAGATTACTTGTTCCTTATTACAAATATAGATCAAGTCTGAAATCAACTCAAACAAAATCTTGTCTTATTCTCTGGGTACAAAAAAAAAAAAAAGACCATTCAAATAAAATGACATCCCCTAGGTGTTCTATTCCTTTTATAAATATTAATAAAACCTAGAGCTCAAAACATTAATACTTAAAGAAAATTAAAGCTAACATTAAAACAAATTCAGAAAATTAAAATGCACATGGGTTAAGTATATCACAAAGCTCTAAAACAATATATCAAACCACACATATTTACCATGGGGGGGGGGACATTTTCAAATAAATGAGGCTAAATTTACCTTAGCTCCAAATGCCCCAAAATCTCTATTGCAAATGGCTTGGTTAACCATAGACGAAACCAAACAAATTTGCCTTTTTGTGCCTTTTCTCATTAATTGCACCTGGCCTAAATTTATCTCAGCTCCAAATGCCCAAAAATCTCTGTTGCAAATGGCTTGGTTAACCATAGACAAAACTACACAAATTTGCCTTTTTGTGCCTTTTCTCATTAATTGCACCTGGGTTAAATTTACCTCAGCTCCAAATGCCCCAAAATCTCTATTGCAAATGGCTTGGTTAACCATAGACAAAACTACACAAATTTGCCTCCTTTTTGTGCCTTTTCTCATTAATTGCACCTGGACTAAATTTACCTCAGCTCCAAATGCCCAAAAATCTATCTTGGAAATGGCTTGGTTAACCATAGACCAAACTACACAAATTTGCCTTTTTGTGCCTTTTCTAATTGCACCTGGGCTAAATTTACCTCAGCTCCAAATGCCCCAAAATCTCTTGCAAGTGGCTTGGTTAACCATAGACCAAACTACACAAATTTGCCTCCTTTTTGTGCCTTTTCTCATTAATTGCACCTGACCTAAATTTACCTCAGCTCCAAATGCCCAAAAATCTCTATTGCAAATGGCTTGGTTAACCATAGACAAAACCAAACAAATTTGCCTTTTTGTGCCTTTTCTCATTAATTGCACCTGGGTTAAATTTACCTCAGCTCCAAATGCCCAAAAATCTCTATTGCAAATGGCTTGGTTAACCATAGACCAAACTACACAAATTTGCCTTTTTGTGCCTTTTCTAATTGCACCTGGGCTAAATTTACCTCAGCTCCAAATGCCCAAAAATCTCTTGCAAGTGGCTTGGTTAACCATAGACCAAACTACACAAATTTGCCTCCTTTTTGTGCCTTTTTTCATTAATTGCACCTGGCCTAAATTTATCTCTATTGCAAATGGCTTGGTTAACCATAGACAAAACTACACAAATTTGCCTTTTTGTGCCTTTTCTCATTAATTGCACCTGGGCTAAATTTATCTCAGCTCCAAATGCCCAAAAATCTCTATTGCAAATGGCTTGGTTAACCATAGACAAAACCACACAAATATGCCTTTTTGTGCCTTTTCTCATTAATTGCACCTGGACTAAATTTACCTCAGCTCCAAATGCCCAAAAATCTATCTTGGAAATGGCTTGGTTAACCATAGACCAAACTACACAAATTTGCCTTTTTGTGCCTTTTCTAATTGCACCTGGGCTAAATTTACCTCAGCTCCAAATGCCCCAAAATCTCTTGCAAGTGGCTTGGTTAACCATAGACCAAACTACACAAATTTGCCTCCTTTTTGTGCTTTTTCTCATTAATTGCACCTGGGTTAAATTTACCTCAGCTCCAAATGCCCCAAAATCTCTTGCAAGTGGCTTGGTTAACCATAGACCAAACTACACAAATTTGCCTCCTTTTTGTGCCTTCTCATTAATTGCACCTGCACTAAATTTACCTCAGCTCCAAATGCCCACGCTCTCTGGGAAATGACTAAACCCTAAACTATGCATTGTATTTATATGCCTCCCTTCTCTCCAAGAGGCAACTCTAGCCAGCATCCAAACAGAAAACATTTAAAAGATACAATATTAATAGTGAAATTAACAATGCTCGTGAGGGAGAGAGCCAGGTACACACCAGGTGGAGGCAGAATCTGTTTTTAATCCGTTACCCACCTCCAGTATGACCCAAACCCCTCAGCTTTTTTTTTTTTTTTTTTGTGTAAAACCATTTTCGTTGAGTTTATACTGTCCGGAGCAGAACTACAAGGCATCTTAGTTCAGGTTCCGGAATAATAACTATGGCTAATTTTACTTTAACCCTTCAACTCTCTGGAAATAGGCACTGGCCAGCATTAAACCAAAGCCCCCACATTTGGCATTTAAAAAAACCTTATGAATATGAACTACGGCTAATTTTCGTTCAAAAACAGACGTCAACTTACTTTTTGGAATCAAACGCCCGCAAACGCTCCTTCGTTGCCGGACTGGGGCCAGGGCTTGCGCTCTCTGGCTGCCCAACAGAAGCATGCCCCCTCGGAGAAACGCGAGGAGACATGCAACGCGAGCCGCTTTTGCGGCTCTTTAACCCTCAGCTCTGGAGGAGCTGCTGTTCTTATATTTCGCGCCAGGCGGGCCAACCAATCAGAGAGCTCCCTCAGCTTTAGCCGTAGCCAACGAGAGCCCTCGCCACAGGTCTGCCTTTTTTTCTCTCTCCGCAGCTGAGGTGCAGTGGGCGGAGCTTCGAATGAGCGCGCGCTCCGCGCTCCCTCCCTCCCTCCCTCCCTCCCGTTCCCTGAATGGTTTCCAAGGCTGAGGGAATTATAGTTTTCAGGCCGTTTTGGAAGTATTCGTTTGCTGTTTTCGTCTGTTCTTCAACTTCCATCCTCTTTTGTTTTTGGATAGCCCCCCCAAAAAAAAAAGAAAAAGAGGAGAGGATCAATCTATTTTCCAAAGCACCTGAAGGCAACACAAGGAATAACGGATAGAAACTGATCAAGGGAGAGATTCAACCTAGAAATAAGGAGAAATTTTCTGACAGTGAGGACAATCAACCAGATTGTCTTCAGAACTTGTGGGAGCTTCATCACTGGAAGCTTTCAAAAAGAGACTGGACTGCCATCTGTCAGAAATGGTGTAGGGTCTCCTGCTTGGGGGGTTGGACTAGATGACCTACAAGGTCCCTTCTGACTGTTATTCTAAATACAAGTGCACAAGATTGCAGGCTTGCGCAGGGCTTCAATTCATTTTGTTGCTTTGCTTGTTTATATCTTTAAGGAAAGAATCACAGATCTGTACCTCTGTGGATTTCAGTCCTGGAGGTTTAAGATATGGGTCTTCTGTGGAAGTCAAAGAAGTCTGTCAGATTTAAAATACTAGCTGTTATTATCTAAATAACAGCTTTACATTTAAATTTATTATTTAAATGATTTTGTAAAGCCACTCATTTCAACAAGTCACTCAAGAAGTGCCAGCAACAAACAATAAAGCAAACAAATACAAATAAAGATTATTTTATATATTTATATAAAAATGACAGGAGTTGTCAACTGCCATTTTGGGGGATTTTTTCCCCTTCAACCCATGGCAAGACTTTGGAGTGGATTTACCCAACAATCTAAACCATGATATGATTGACATGTTTGTGGTTTAGCATGTTTATAAACTATGCTCTATGAGTCTGTGGCTTAGTTTATGTTGTGCAAAGCCAGTCAACTGATTGATTCCTCAAGCCATGGCTCATTACGTGTGAACAAACTGTAAATTTAAGCATTTTTAAAAGCGTTTGATGCTCCTGTACTTAATCAGTGTTTTAATCTAAAAGTCTGAATTTGGTTGTAAAAAGAATAACAGAGCAGGCTGAGGATTATAAAGAAGGTGAGGAAACTAACCTGCTCAAGAGTTTGCATTTGAGTTGATTAAATCGTATAAAATTAACTGGCCATTGGAAGGGAAAAAATTCTCAGTTCATAATAATATGGTAGATAAGCTGGGCGTGTGAATGGAAGCAACCAGCACTTGGCAGCAAATCTAGTGGCGAGTACTTAATGTTCTGCCTTCCAGAGGAGGAAATAAAGCACCAGAAAGGGCATGAAAACCCTTGATTTATGTGACTGAAATCTCACAGCCAGTAGTGCATACAGTAACTGAAATGCTGGCTCAGAGGGAAGGGGGACATATGAAATCCTTCTTTTCTTCTGCTCACCTACAATTCTATACTGTGTGCTTTTTTTTTTTAAAGTATCCTATTCCAACAACTCACCTACCTGAACAGCAAATGAACTCAACATTATAAAAATAAACATCAGGTTGAGGAAACCAACATTGTGCATTACTATGTTTTCCAAGACAGTTGAACATCTGCATAGAGCTTGCTTGTAGCTCACCAGCTTTATTGGAGGGTCTTCCATTGTGTGCTTATGTATTATCCCTCCTCTAAATTTTTAACAACTTTCTATGTGCATTGAAGAATCCCTGCAGGTTACAAAGAAATCAAATCCAGTTGGTTCCTTTGATCCGTTTCCATAATGAGCTATCCAGTTTACAAGACCCTGATGTAATCCAGTAAAGCTATACTGGTGTAATCTTTCTGTTCTGAAACATTAATCATGATCAGAATTGATTGTTTCATGCGCTAGGACTATCTCCATTATTTGTTTAGAGTTAAATGCATATCATAAAGTAGGCTATGATCAGCTGATTTCTGCTACAATAATTTAGGGTTGCAGCTAACTATACCAAAACAGATTCCATTTTTTCCCCCTTGGATATGTGGGAGAGGCATGCTACAGTGCTACAGCTTTTGATGTGCTGTGCCTTTAAGACTATGTACGTATTCTGAGCTTTCTGCTATTTCTCAGACCTAGCAGTGTCTGATGCAGACAAGGATGGAAACAGACTCCACTTCAACATCTATCAGTTTATAACTCTCTTTATATCTGGTATCTAATCATCTTTCCCCAGCTTCCTGCAACTTGGCTACTCTTTTAAAAAAAAATCAGAAAGTTCTAAGATGTCATTTGGAGGTGGCAGTTCAGCTGCGAAAAATGCAAGAACCTGCAAGAGATCGAAAACTGTGAAGCGACATGCCAGCATCTACACATATCCGGAACCACCCCACAGGTGAGGAATTGATTTTCTGTTCTATTCAGTCAAACAGCTGAAACATGGTACAAGGGAAAGAATTCTTCAGATGCTGTTTTTCTATTGCCTTGGCAAGACAAATATCCCCTGTCAGAATTCCCACTTCAGCACAACTATTGATGGACAGCTCTCGATAGCAAAAATCTGATAATGCCGTTCAGATGGGTAGGAAGAGAGGCCTTGTAATTAAACATACAGCAAGTCCGTGCTGATATTGGATTTTAGCCGTATGAAATTTCTCAGCTTTGAAATTTGAAGCAGAGTTAAACCAAGTATTTGGGTTTGTTTAATGGAGCAATGTCAGCCACGTTCTATGCTTGGCATAGATTCACACATAGGTAAGAGAAGGAAAACCAGACTTTTTTGGTGCAAATAATAACTATGTAAGCCTTCCTCCTAAGCCAGTGGCAGTTGGGAGTAAAATATATGGACTGGCTTTGGCACTGAAATTGTAAGCTAGGCAATAAGCAAATCTGTGTTTTTGTGACTGTTTCTGAGAGAAGCATTGATCACGGTTTCCCTTATGTGTGTTTCTTGTGGGGTCGGGCTATTTTTAGCAACTCAGATGAAGATAATGGGGATGAGAAGGTCGACAGCAATGATCCGGAACAGATCTTCCAGAACATACAATTTCAGAAGGAAATTATGGCCAACATTCGTTGCAGGCCATGGCCCATGAGGCAAAAACTCCGAGCATTGAGGTAACGGGGTGACTTGTGGAGAATGACTGGTGTGAAACAATTGTTTTAAGATTGCAAAGCCAATGGTCATGTTCAGTGATTGCATCGGAGAAAAAGGTATATGAGCCGCAGGCTACGTATCTGTCAGATTTATAGCCAACCCTTTCTCCAAAAATGAAAGGTAGCCTATATTGTACTCTTTCTTTGTCTATTCTTTCCTTCACCAACAATGAAGATGAAATAAAGTGGTTGGCCTTAAGTCCTCCAGGCAGCTTCTATGGCTGAAGGGGGATTAGAACTTGGGTCTCCCCTCTCCAACAGCTTCACCCCTGTACCACCCTGGCTCTTGGGCTGAGAGGGAAGGTTTGGCCCATAGTCACCAAGGGACGTTCTCGGGCTGAGTGGGGACTTGAAGCTGGGTCTCTTATGTTCTAGTTCAATACCTGTGCTGTGTGGTGCAGTCTTCTTTTAATTTGCTTTCATGGTCCCTGCACGTTAGCCACTCTGCATCCTTTGTGAACTGGGTGGTCCTATAAAAATGTAGATGAAATAAATGATCAGCTCACAGAGCTCAGCTCTGTCCTTCCTTGTGATTTTCCTGAAAGTCTGGAGACTGGGTGGTGGACCCCTGACTCCTTAAATTTTATCCCCCCTTGCTCTCTTCTCTGGTCCACAGTTGTAAGGGTTGGTAGTTCCATAACAAACAATAAAGCATCTGTAACTGCTGATTGGTAACCTTCCCTTTCCCTGTGATTTTTCTAAAGGAAGGAACATTAAGAGTCTCCCATTTGTTATAAGAATAACAAGGGCAAAGTGCCTTTGGCTGCAGAAAGTCCCACCACTCGGTGCCATTTGTTTAATGTTGTTTATGAAAAGGGAATGGCCGGAACCAGACCTATAATGAGATTTGGGTCATCAAAACCCCACCGCTTTCTTCTCTTGGCAGACAAGCTAAAGAGATTGTATTGAAGTACGAAGGTCGGCTGACTCGGACAAGAGGCTATCAAGCTGCTGGAGCAGAGGTTGGTCTGGTTTTCATTAAAAGCTCCAGAGCTCACTTTTCATGAAAATGAGCCTAGCATTTCTATTTACAGAGAGAAATATTTCCAATGATATCACTGTCATCTCAGTGAAATTGAGAAATACTGTTTACAGATCTTTCCTTTCCTTTCCTGGCAAGGCTTTCTGCCTTTAATGGTTCTATCAGAGAAAGATTCATTGGGGAAAGTTCACCTATTGTGAATATTATATAGCATTTGAACACCAACTATCTCTCATCCAAAGCCTTTGCAAGGCTGAACTGTTTCATTTGGCTTGCTGAAATGGTTGCGTTATTGGTTTTGAGTCAGAAGGCTTTCTGAAGTTTGAGCCTTTGGACCCTTCTTTCTTTAATTAAAATACTTCCAACAGCAGCTATACAGCTGGGCAAGCATTATAAAATTCATTAGCCTTGATTGCAGAATAGATTATTTATGTATTGAGTTGGTTTAGAACACATTCACCAACATTTGAAGGCCAATGCGTTGATATTAATCAAGGGAATTGGTGAACTACCTGGAAAAGTTGGAGAAACACACATTAAAAGGAAAACTGATTTTTCTGTTTGTGTTTTGGTTCAGAAATACAATATTATATAGACTCAACTCAATGGCAAAGTTAATTACTGTAGCTACTATATATCTTGTTTTATATTTCAATATTAAAGTTCTGTGAAAATCACAGAATTAAAATATTACTGATATTACTGATATACAAGATAGAAATATTTCAAGAACATAATTACTAAAGCAAATATATTAAGTAAAATAATGGTGAATTAGAGGAAGAAAATAACAGAAAATCAGCAATGCAATGCATTATAGACTGTACGTGTGTTCTAAGCATGTCTGGCTATTTTGCTTTTCTAGCTATGGAGAAAATTTATTAGGCTTGCATATAACTTCATGGTCATCTTTATTCCTTGGGAAATGAGAATCAAGAAAATTGAAAGTAAGTATACCTGCCTTGAAAAATTCAAAACATTGCATTAAAAAGAAAATGCTAGGAATTGGAAGGTTTTTGTTGGGCTAATTCAAATCCAGTTTCCATAACTTTGTTATATGTCAGATTTTAAGACAAATCTATTTCATTTTGAAGCCATGATCCTACACATGCTTTATCAGAGTAAATTCCATCCAAATCAGTGAGACTTACATTAAGTAAGCATGTAAAGGGCTGAGGTAGAAACCATTTATGATTGTCTATGTAGGATAAGAGGAAATACTGATTGTTTACTAGTAAGCATGGTATCAACATCATGATTGTCCGATATTCTTTGGCTCCGAGTTACTTGCAGGACTGCATCTCCTTGCTAGAGTTGACATGACTAAATTGATCATGTCAGGAAAAGTAGCTGGCTTTCCCCCATTTCTGGAGATCAGATGGACTGAAGCTCGGAAGGGTTGTTTTTCAGTGAGGGAGCTGAAATGGCCTCCTGTTGAAAATTCCTTGGTCTCCAGCACTGTCTGCCTACTGGCAAAAGCTGAAAACATCTTTTCTTGAAGACTTTGGGGGCCTGATATGATGTGTTTCTTTGTGTTTAGGTCACTTTGGCTCAGGGGTTGCCTCTTACTTCATCTTTTTGCGATGGCTGTTTGGCATCAACATTGTTCTCACCATAATGACAGGAGCCTTTGTGGTTTTGCCAGAAGTAAGTGATTCTTTTAGATTTCCATATGGAAGCCAACACTTGCTTTAGACCAAGAACGGACCATTTGACCTTGACTGAAGACCCTGAAATGTCTCAAAGTATCTTGAAGGGACTTGAGGACACCATACCTGGTGTCATATGAACTGGATGCTTGAAATGGTCTGGAGACTAATTCAGTAAACTATTTTCTACATGACCTGGGTGGTGTGCAAGTACTGTAAAATCTACCTGTCCATCTACCTACCTAATTTCCAGACTTTGTTTTTCTTACAGATCTTGGCTGGAGATGCTTTTGGAAGTACTCCCAACAAGCGGATCCCCAGTGATCAATTTCATTCTGCACAGGATCTGGATACCATCTGGTCTTTGGGGGCAAGCAGAAAATCTTCCCTAGTAGACACACACACACACACACACACACACACACACTTTTCTTAGATAGAAGTGCTACGGATAACTATGTTATTTCTATTTCTGCAGGGCTACCTTCAGTATTCCGTTTTGTTCTATGGATACTATGGGCAGACGAGGAAAATTGGGAGTGCTGGTTACCGACTGCCCCTTGCCTACTTCCTTGTCGGAATGGCGGTGTTTGCCTACAGTTTTATCATTCTGTTGAAAAAGTAAGGTGGCTCTTTTCATGGCAACCACCTATTTTTAAAAAATAAAATAAAATAAATTATTCGACTTTATCCAGTTTGTTCACTAGGAACTGGAAGCAAACAAACTGAAAAACAAAGGAGCTTGCCTAAACCCAAATGTAATACCTTTATGAACTCAAAGTCATTAAATGACCTACAGCAATTTAAGTTCTTCAGTTCTCTTCATTAGGAAAGATAGCAAACAAAACCAAATAGAAATGGGCTAAAAATAATGGAAGTGTGTATGGATGAGACTGCAGTTATGATATTAGCTAGAATTAGGAGTAGGTTGAGATACCTCAATCAGAGTCCTTCAAGCCAACACAGTGCTGGGCTGCATTAACAGAGGGATAGAATCAAGATCACGTGAAGTGTTAATACCACTTTACAATGCCTTGGTAAAGCCACACTTGGAATACTGCATCCAGTTTTGGTCACCACGATGTAAAAAAGATGTTGAGACTCTAGAAAGAGTACAGAGAAGAGCAACAAAGATGATCAGGGGACTGGAGGCTAAAACATATAAGGAACGGTTGCTGGAATTGGGTATGTCTAGTTTAACGAAGAGAAGGACGAGGGGGGACATGATAGCAGTGTTCCAATATCTCAGGGGCTGCCCCAAAGAAGAGGGAGTCAAGCTATTCTCCAAAGCACCTGAAGGCAGGGCAAGAAGCAACGGATGGAAATTAATCAAGGACAGAAGCAACCTAGAACTAAGCAGAAACTTCCTGACAGTTAGAACAATTAACCAGTGGAACAACCTGCCTCCAGAAGTGGTGAATGCTCCAACACTGGAAGTTTTTAAGAAGAGACTGGACAGCCATTTGTCTGAAATGGTGTAGGGTTTCCTGCCTGAGCAGGGGGTTGGACTAGATGACCTTCAAGGTCCCTTCCAACTTTATTATTATTATTATTATTATTATTATTATTATCATCATCATCATCCCTGGTCTGAAGGATAACAATGTATGGGTCATTTGATTGTTATTTTCCAGGATGGCCAAAAATTCCAGAATGAGCCTTGCTAGTGCTTCTGATGAAAACTACACATTTTGCTGGCGAGTGTTTTGTGCTTGGGACTATTTAATTGGCAACCCTGAAGCTGCAGAGAGCAAATCCGCTGCCATAGTGAACAGCATCAGGGTAAGCTAATCAACATTCAAGCGGAAAAGAACCGGTGCCTACGATACAGTAGGCAAACAAAAATACTATAAAGTTGTATTGTGTAGAGTCATTAGAAGGATATTGACCATAAGTCACACAAAACTTTTGTTGGAGTGGACAACGTTAGGGCCTGTTTATTTATATTTATATTATTTATTTATAGGCTATTTTGTCTTTGTTTCTTTTAAGGAAGCTATATTGGAAGAGCAGGAAAAGAAAAAGAGCACAAATTTGTACGTATGCATATAATTTTCCCCTCTAGTGATATACAGTATGACTGATCAGGGAGAGATAGAAGCCAGATCTGTCTCTTAAACTGTTATATAAACTACTGAAATGATCTGAATCTCTTTTCTGCTTCCTGTGTGCTCCTCTCCATATTCAGAGCGGTGACAATAAGCTTAAGAATCATTGCAAACATCTTGGTCCTTCTCTCACTGGCTGGAAGTATTTACATCATTTATTTTGTCGTGGATCGATCCCAGAAGTTGGAAAGGATGAAGAAAGAGCTGACCTTGTGGGAAAAGAATGAGGTGAGAGCACATTTTCTTAGCTTCAGACTCCTTTTCCAAAATGAGATAATCTTGATCCTTTTCCTCTTTAACTGAGCTATCTATAATGGCTGCTTATGAGCCATTATAATGACGATATGACGATATCATACTGGACACACACTCTACGTGCCTGTGTTTTCAGATGCTTGTTCTCCATCCTCCTGGAAGGACCATGGCAGAAACTTCATTCCATTTGTATTTTGATACCAACTTACTTTGTGTTAAGACTTTCAAGCCAATGAATAAACTAAAACTTGACTGTATTTCGAAATGCATGGTGCTCAGAATGTTTGCACTCTCACTTTTAAGACATCATATAAGAATACGTTAAGAAAATGCAGGCCCCCAAATGCACAATTGGCTGAAAATATGAACTACGTGCGTTCTATCGTGGAAAATCTCTTGATAAAATGGCTTTCAAGAAAATGGATGTGAGTAGAAATACCCATACAAGAAACAGATATCTCTCTCTCGAAATGCTTTTATGGCAAGTGTTTGTGCCTGGGATTGCTCAGTTGGGTGCATTTTTGAGTTGTGTCACATAATCTGTCAAAGATGAAGTTCCAGTAAAGAGCTCTATTCTGATATACATGATGGTTTAATAATTGCATAAAAATCAAGCGCTTCCCTCCCCCTGAAAATAAGACATTCTTCTCTTGTTTCCAGGTGAGTGTGGTTGTCTCCCTGATTACCATGCTTGCACCATCTGCCTTTGAATTGATAGCTGCCCTGGAGATGTATCATCCCAGAACCACTCTCCGCTTCCAGCTCGCCAGGTGTGAGAAATCATCTGCATCACATCCACTTAGCACAGGGGTCTTCAAACTTGGCCCTTTTATGACTTGTGGACTTCAACTCCCAGAATTCCTCAACCAGTGTGCCTGGCTGAGGAATTCTGGGAGTTGAAGTCCACAAGTCATAAAAGGGTCAAGTTTGAAGACCCCTGACTTAGCAGAATAAAAATGGCCTCAATCATTTCCACCCGATGTGATAGATGGAATGGGGTGGACTTACAGTAGAAAAACATTTGCCAATTTTTGTTTCTTGGTTGTTGTTTTTTTCCCCCCAGAGTGTTGGTCTTATATTTGGGGAATCTCTACAGCTTGATCATTGCACTTCTGGATAAAGTGGATAGCATGAGCTTTGTTGTAAGTTGCAAGTCTTTATCATTTTGGGTAGCAAGATGATCTCAGTGCTTTGCAGTAATCCCCTTGAGACAAGTAGGGATTTTGGTGAACTGAAACACTTCAGCACACAGTTGAGGCAGAATTATACATCTGTAACTCTTCAGTATTTCATTGTAAAAATGATAAAGTGTTAACGCTCTCATTTTTTGCCTTCCCCTTTTACTTGTAATAGCTATAAAAATGTTACCTCAAAATATTATCTCAAGTGGGTTGGAATATAAGAATGGCTTTATAACAGAAATTCAATCCACACAATTCATAAACTTGACATAAAAGCATAAGCTGCATTACTGTAGGGGGAAAAAGAAGTAATATATAAGAATAATACAATATTCAATTAATTGTCTCCATCCCCTAACCAGGGATGTTTTGGCTGTTGTGATTACATTCCAAAAAGTGATATTGGAAAGACAAAGTTAAGTACACTCATAATAAAAACTAAACTGGCTTTGATTTAATTTAAATGTTTTAAATTTTTTTTTTCTCTTGACACACTGGCAATTATAATTAAGCAGCAATTGTTGAGCAGGAGGGAGACTCCAGGCTCTATTACAGGGGTGTCAAACTGCTGACCCGCAGGTCAGATGCGTCATGCCGAAACCGTGCCCACCCCATTGCCAGAAATGAAAAAAAAAAAGTTGTGACACATCACATGATGTTGCGGGTTTGACACCCCTGCTCTATTACCTAGCTTTTGGCAAAGTCCAAGTATTCTTGAGGCTGCAGACTGTGACTTAAAAGCTTTAAACAGGACTGGGAAAGTGGAAAGACCCACTCTCTGAGTTTCCATTTCAATATATGATTTCAGGAGACTGGGGTTCATAAAAATGGAAGCAACGCCATGGGTACCACCACCTTCTTAGCAGCAAAAACCCTCCTGGAGCACAACTTTTCAACCCCAATTCCAAATGTGCAAATGATTAAGAATGGCACTTTCCTTCTATCTGAGAATCACACCCAAAGCTATGCTCACCTGGTTGAACTCAACAATACAGCACCTTATGACGCCAACAGCGAAAGTCACCAAAGTCAATGCTGGGAGACCTATGTTGGTCAAGTAGGTCTCATCCTTACCCAAGCTATTTTCTTTTTCCATTGATGGCACCAGAACTGAAGAAATGTTTGGCAGGAGGATCAATGGAGACCTGTCTTCCCATCCTTGCTATTATTGCTTCCGCTGTTTCTAAAATAGCAAGGACGCTGCTTTTTTTTAATATATATATAAATACTCCACTTACAAATATGTTACGCATTTCAGTGTTAAATGCCTAGGTAGTAATACACGTTTTGGTGTGTGTATTTTTTTTAAAAAGTGTTACTGTTGGTCATTGCATTGTGTTTTGTTTCAGGAGATGTTGAAATTGTCAATTATTGATATGCTGTTTACTGTAGCTAGCATCCTTCTGATTGATTTTTTCCGTGGTCTTTTTGTCCGGTACTTAAGTGACTGCTGGTGCTGGGATCTGGAAAGCAAGTTTGTGAGTATAGGTTTAAACAAATAATAAAAAAGTATAAATTGGAGCATTCATAATACTTTCAGCCAATAGAGGGCAGTGTTCCGTCTATATCTGATCTGAACCAATAACTAGAGAGCAGATCTTTAATGCTTTAAATCAGTATTTGACCTCTGAAATCCCCCGAGACTCTCTCAGGGGGCCTGCAAAAATAAAATTATTTGCCAGCCGATGTTGAAAAATAATAAAAGATTTAAATCCCTTCAAACAATCATGAGAAGCGATAGTAGCAGCAAAGACATCAGAATTTGTAATACGGTAAATATTGATACAGAATTTGTAATACAGTAAATATAACCCATGCACACAGAAGCTCTTTCGTCCTGCGTAATTTGTAAAAGTGGCAAAGGGAGCAGAGAGAAAAAAAATGTAAGAAACATTGCCCCAGATGTATCTCTTTAAAAAAAAAAAAAAAAAATTTGCTACTAAATCTTTTTCATTGTTGTTGTTCCTTACTTTGCAGCCAGAATATGGGGAATTTAAAATAGCAGAAAATGTCCTGCATTTGGTCTACAATCAAGGGATGATCTGGTAACAAATTAACTTCATTCTGTTTATCTTAGTGATAGTTAATTTTTGAGGAACTTACAGTCATATTGCCTTTGAACCGCCGAGCAGTAACTGCATTCCAAAAAGGGGAATTGTTTACTAAGAGTTATATACTGTTAGCTTGTCTGCATTGGTAGTTCCTTCATTGGTAGTTGGTGGTCTAGTGTTAATCTTGCTGTGAATCTCTGCTCATATGGGTGATGGCCAAATTCATTTCTTCCTGTTGGCCAAACTCATAAATAACCAAACCCACTGCGAGTGAAGCAAGGAAAAGCTTGTTCATTAATAGTCTACTTCCCAAATTAAGAACATTGATGAGTGGGCTCTGGTTGTTCCCATTCCTAGGATGGGAGCCTTCTTTTCTCCTTGCCTCCCCGCATTCAACGTCCTGAAGCTGGTTGGGCTGATGTACCTAAGAAGCTGGGCAGTGTTGACCTGCAATGTCCCTCATCAGCAAGTCTTCCGAGCTTCAAGGTTGGTTACTTCACATGTATCACCCCAGAAACAGCAAAACACAAGCTCTGGTCATTGTTTTCACAATTGTTTGTGAACCTAAAAACAAAACAGAAACATCTAAGGATGAAAAAAATCGAATAGATTAGATATATGAGTTTGTTTAATTTGACTTGGCTTTTGAAACCTAATAGTTAAACTTACTGAGTGTACCGATAGAACATAGAATCATAAGGCTGGAAGGAACCTCAGAGGTCTTCTAGTCCGACCCCCTGCTTGAGGAAGGAGACCTTATATCATCCTGATCAAACAGTTGTCCATTCTATTTTTCAAAACCTCCAGTGATAAGAGCACCCACAACTCTGGGAGGCAAGCTGTCCCGATTAATTCTTCTCACTGTCAGAAGATCTAAGTTGGATCTCTCCTTAACATGCTTCCACCCATTACGTCTTGTCCTGCCCTCTGGTGCTTTGGAGAATAAGTCAATCCCCTCTTCTCTGTGACAGCCCCTCAACTCCTGGAAGACAGTGATCATGTCCCCTCCCCCAACCCTTCCCTTTGATAGGCTAGATATACCTAGCTACCCTCCTGAGTTTCTCTCCTCCAAATTACTGCGTGGGGCTACAGAAAGCTTTGCCAGCATCTTAAAACAGTGACTGGAAGATAAAATATGGAACTTCACCACGTTGCAGTGTTGAAGTTATTTCTCCACCTTTTTTTGTTGTGGTTCTAGCAACTGAATGTTTGTGTGATGCTTTTAGAAAGCCAGGGCTAAAATTTGAACCCTTGCGTTCTTTTAGAGAAGGAAGGTCGAACAGGGTTAAGTAAATAGAAAATATATCTATATTTTATCTGTAATAACATATCTATAAGCCTACTAAGGTATTACACACTATAAAAATGTTTACTACTGATAATAATATTAATAATACTACCAAAAAATGTTGGTACTTGGCCTTATAGTTGGGATTTTAAAGGCCTTGGATTATTAGAGAAGCAGGGATATGTAATGCTTTATGTAACAACGAGACCTTTCTTTTCAGATCTAACAACTTCTACTTGGCTATGCTGCTATTTATGCTCTTTCTGTGTATGCTCCCAACTATCTTTGCAATTGCTCGCTACAAGCCATCTCTAAACTGTGGCCCATTTAGGTAAGTGGATACTGGCATTGCTTCATTTAACATGCTAAGCAATATTCTACTAACAGACCTACTTTGTGTTAATTTAAAAAAAAACACAGGAAAACATCTACAAAATCAAGAGCTCATTCCACAAATAATGCTATTGGAAGATAGATACTGTGGTCGTGGTGTCCTGATTTTTCATAATTAGATAGTTCCACGTGTGTCTTTTATGCATCATTGTCTTAAAATGAGGAACCCATGCCATAAAAATAAACAATATTGGAAAGTTTGGGTGCAGTAAAGAACTGGGCTGAACTGGGATAGGCTGCTGACCAGGCTGCTGATCTACGCCTCTCCATTGACTTTATTTACATGGTCTTCTGAGAGTTGAGGTTCAGCAACAGGTGGAAGGTCACAGGTCACCTTTCCTCAAAGTGGAGGTAGATAAGAAGCCTTGAGCTCAGCTTGAAAAGGTTTTAATCCCAAGTTGTTTAAGAGGAAACTTGTGATCTATCCATGTATGGACTTTATCCCCCCAGCCTGCTCAACTGGTGGTCATTTCCCCCCATTCTTCCTAACTTATCTAGCTCAGAGCTTGGCTGTGAACAGAAAATTATTCTGAAATGTTTCAAATGCTGCAGATTTTCTGAGACAACAACTGAATGTTTTCCATCTAGCGGGCAAGAAAAAATCTATGACATTGTGTCTGAAACTATTCGAAACGACTTCCCTCCTTGGTTTAACTCTGTGATGGCTTATATCAGTAGTCCCGTGGTGGTCCTTCCAGCTTTATTATTACTCTTGTAAGTCTGAACACTTTTATTTGATTTGATGGTCAGTATTTCAAGTGGACTCCAAGCTCTGTGTCCAGGAGAATCTGGTGGCCATGTCATTATCCTGGGAGAACTTTCATTTTAGCCAGCAAATGGAAGAGGCTGAGAGATAATGATATTGAAAAAGACCTCTGCATTTAGATAGCTAATATGTTGGGTTTATGACTAGTGCCTTCTAAGTATTAATCAGGTCTGCCCTGGCTTAGCTTATAAATCCAAACAAGGTGGCCTTGTATTGCCAGTTGCTGGGAAGAAATGTCCTTATTATGGAAACAAATTATTGTAGTTATGTTTATTCAGTTCTTTTAATTTAATGTGATGTAAATCAAAGACATCTCTACTGATATTTTTTCCTCCTGATATTTCCCTCCCCCCAGCATGCTAATATATTACCTGCAGAGTATTGCGAGGTCATTAAAATTCACCAACAACCAACTAAGGATGCAGATCCAAACAGTAAGTGCTGACTAAATGCTCATACCATGTTTTTGGTATTTTTTTTAAAAATAAAATTAATTCTTCCCGGAGAGAAGAATGAATCAACGGGTGGGTAGCAATGCAGATAGCTTTTATACCCACAAACTTTATTTGATGTTTGAGCGCAATCTTTTGGGGTTTTTTTTCAACAGAAGTATTATATAAGGCTGAATTTTTTACCAGTTAATTTGGTATCTGTTGTAGGAAAGAACTGAAGACAAGAAAAAAGTGGTCAAAAGGGTAGCAGGTGAGCAAAAACTTCCTTAAGGTGCTTGGCATTATTGGACTGTATGTTCGGTCATCTTTTTCACAAAATGCAATAATAATTGAAAGCAAAAAGCTGTCAAATGAAACATATGGAGACTAGCCTAGCCGTGTTTATCTGCTGCAGAAAGAACCAGAAGAAGATTGTGACAAATTTCAGACCAACGCATTAATTAGAGGATCAGCTTTTGAAACTCCAAGACGGAGCTACAATCAGAATTCAAGAATTTTGGGCAACCTGTTCTCACTGAGTTTTGAATTTAACAGTGCCCTAAACCATACTTTGTTTTACTTTGGTTATAGCTTGCAATGTTGGGATGTCATGGTTTACGGTTTAGGATGATGATGTGTAAATCCAGCTTCTGATTCTTGTTTAACAAGCCAGGATTAAAGCAGGTCACATTTTAACATGATGGGCAAATTCAGCTGGAGGATGCTGGCTGAGTTACTAAGGTTGTGCTTTTGATCAAATATGTGCTACGCCATTGATCAGTTCCCCACTGATGACGGGAAGCAATGACTGATATTTTTTTCCCTAAACTTTATTTTTTAGCTAGAATCCAAAACGTAGAAGGAAATGGCAAGAGGCCCGAACAGGAGACTGACGTCATCAGTCAGGAGTCTTCAGCTCGCTCCTCAACCCCTAGGAAGAATGGCAGCGTAGTGAACTTTGAGTCTCCCAAACCCAGCCAGATACAGACAATATCTCAATCAGTACCACCCCCTGAAATACTGAAAGCAGTGGGCCCATCTCCAGCAAAAGATAATCCAGGTGTTCCAACACCTGTAGCACCGATACCTGTCACTCCAACGCCTCCTATTCCTGAGATGGCGAAGCCTAGAACAGAACCTTCAATCAACAGGTAAGACCCTTCCCAGAAACTAGAGAAACCAGAGAGAGTGGATGGCCAAAGTTACCCAGCTGGCTTTCATGTGGGACTAGAACTCACCGTCTCCTAGTGATTGGCCCATAGTCATCCAGCCGGCTTTCATGCCTAAGGCGGGACTAGAACTCACCGTCTCCTAGTGATTGGCCCATAGTCATCCAGCCGGCTTTCATGACTAAGGCGGGACTAGAACTCACCGTCTCCTAGTGATTGGCCCATAGTCATCCAGCCGGCTTTCATGACTAAGGCGGGACTAGAACTCACCGTCTCCTAGTGATTGGCCCATAGTCATCCAGCCGGCTTTCATGACTAAGGCGGGACTAGAACCTGCAGCCTCTTGCTTTCTAGCCTGGTGTCTTAACCACTAGACCAAACCACTTAGCCATCCTGACCCTCTCTTTCTTTCTCAGATACCCGAACACCATCCATGGGAGTGCTAGTGAACTCTGCAAAGCCAAAGTCTATACGCCTGTAAAGGTGAAGAAACGCATGGAAGATGCTCATTCAGAACCCTTGTTCAGGAAAACCCTCCCACAAATGAAGCCGGAGTCTCATGGGGCCCCCGGGGGTCCCCCTTTTGTGGGCCGCAGAGCTCACACGGCCAAGTACTACCTTGTCAACGAGCATCAGCCCCGCAAAAAAATCCTCCGTGCCACAACCCGGATGCCAAGGAACATCCGGATGGACGAGGCAGGGGACTTCGTGGAGTTGTATCCACGTCACATCCGAAGATATGTGGTGCGAACACCCCGCAGGGCCTACTCACCTCATTACACTGAGGAGGAGGAGGAAGAAGAAGGGTACAGAAGAGGCGTCACTAAGCAGACTCATCACCGCCCGCGGTCCCTGTCGGACCTCCGAGCCCTCCCTCGCTTCTACATTGGGGAGTGCACCGACAACCAGGTTCTGCCAAGCAGGTCCCTAGCGAAAATGCACTACAAGTCTTGGGAAGATGGTTTCGGTTTGACTTATGGCAGAGGCCCCCACCCCCACCGAAAGATACACCTGAAGAATATTGAATTTGACCAGCATTATCCAGAACACCCTGGCAAAGCCAAGCCCAAGCCGTCTCCGTCTCCCACAGAGTCTGATTCCATCTCTCCCGAATCGAGCAGTGATCAGCCCACCAGTGGCAACGATCAGTACATCCAAGTCCTCCCCAGCAAAGAGAAATATCTGAAATCAGGAGCGAAAGGAACTCCTCAAAAGACAAAGTCTGGTGTGGAGTTGAACCTGGCTGAAATGAATGACCTGATATGTTCCAATGTCTAAAATAATGTTGACGGAAAAGTCTTCATCAGGGTTCAGTCCAAGCCGGGAATAAACAACATGGTGACTGCTTTAGAAAGAAGGTTGCAGTTTATTGAAGAGGAGAGCCAGACAGAAAGATGGCTCTGGAAGAAAAGAGAGAGAGCACACGTAGGGAGTGGGTTTTTATACCCTCTTGGGCTTTTGTTTGGAGTTGTTTCCTGTTCCTGTTTCAGGCTTTGTATTTCCTGTGTCATGTACTTTGACCTGAGTCTGAGTGTGCCCCTTTGGCATCTGTGGGTTAATCCTATTATGTCCTGTCCTAGAGTTTGGGTGGGGTATGTAGATTTTAGGTGTCTTTGTCTTCCTAAGCTTCTAGCTGGAGGGCTCCAACCTTCCTGAATGGATTATTACATCTGCATTTCTACAGAGCTAGTTTCTGCCTGGGGGAGGGAGACTTGGGGCTATTAAGAAAAACTGGGTATGCTTTTCTGCCTCTTTAAGATCCTTTGAGGAAATATAATATTCTGCCCTTTTAAGATTTCCTTCTCGAGGGGGGGGGCTGACTTCCCACAATAGGAAGAAAAAAATTGCAACATTTGGGAACTGGGAACTGAGGTACACTCAGAGCTCTGCCGGGTACCCCACAATCCTAAATGTTTTGGCTTTGCTTAAGCGTTGTTACATTCCACTTGAGGATGAATGTTGAGTAGTTCCATTCCTGTAACATTCTCTCTACTTGCTTATTCTTGGCCAAAGTATCTTTGCTCTAAAATTGGACTGTAGTAATGACCATTCAAAGTCATCTTTAACAAGCATAGAGAAGAAACTGATCCCACCCATGGAATCTCGGTGCATTTAAGTCAGGGGTCTTCAAACCTGGCCCTTTTATGACTTGTGGACTTCAACTCCCAGAATTCCTCAGCCAGCGTGCCACGCTGGCTGAGGAATTCTGGGAGTTGAAGTCCACAAGTCATAAAAGGGCCAGGTTTGAAGACCCCTGATTTAAGCCATGGATTCTGGCATCAGCAGGCCAGCTTGCCAGAACAGGGGCTGCTTTCTCTGTTGTTCAGTTACATCACTCTGCTCACTCCAGACATGAAATAAAATATGAACTAGCAACAGTTTGCATATGGTGAAATAACCAACTTTCATTGATTGATCGATTAGATTTTTTTATCTCGCCTTTATTATTCTACAAGTAACTCAAGGCAGCGAACGTACCCAATACTCCTTCCTCTTCCTATATTCTCCACAACAACCCTGTGAGGTGGGTTGGGCTGAAAGAGAGAGGCTGGCCTAAAGTCACCCAAGCAGCTTTCACGCCTAAGTCAGAACTAGCATTCACTGTCTCCTGGTTTCTAGGCCAGCACCTTAACCATTAAGCAATTAATTTAACAATTTTATTAACCAAAAAAAATTATTATTATTTTGCTGAGTTTCCCCCAGATCTAATTGTCCTGAGGGTTTTTACCTTCTGTCCTATTCTCACAAGAGAAAAACAAACCATCTGTCAAAGATGAAAAGATGGTTAAAGCCCACTTTTTGTCCTGAAGCGCCCGTTTGCATTGAAGGCATCTGCAGACAAAATCTGAGGAAAAGACACGGGTTTCCTCCTCCTCCTCCTCCTCCTCCACCCATAGCCCCTACCGTCCACGGCACCAAGTTGACAGCGGGTGTAAAGCAGCATCTGCTTCCCACCAGCGCCACTAATAGGCAGTAGTTCTCGTCTTCGCCATTCCCAACCCGAATCCTCCATTCTCACGACCCCTTCGCGTGCGCGCGTGTTGGGAGAAGCGAGAGGAGGAGGCGGCGCCGCGCTGATTCCTCCGAGCAAGGATGGCAGGGCTCCAAAGGGAGGCTGGCCCTTTTTCTGGGCTGGTCTTAGCAAGTTGCTCTCCCGTCTCTTCCTCCTCCTCCTCCACCGCCGTGCCAGCCATTCCCACTCCCGCCGGGAGCGCGTCACCGTCTCTCGCCATGGAGTATCAGCAGGCTGCTCAATGGGCAGCGCAGCACTTGGAGAGCTATCGGAAGGACCCCAGCGGCTGGAGCGGCTTCAAGCGAGCGGTAAGCGGGGGAGGGAAGGGAGGGGACCCTCGATCCCCGATTTTCCCCTCGAGGGGCTGAAGCAACGCGCCCCTTTCTCCTTTAAGAGGAAGGGGGACAGCCGGAGCTGGCCACGTCCCTCTGGACCGCAGGCAGGACATAACGTGGCGGAGGGCGCTCCAACCTCCAAAGATCAGAACTTATTCATTGACTATTAAATATTATTGCGTTTATACGCCGCTTACTTCGCTTATCAAAGCAGTTGCCATCTGGACTGGAAGCTGGAAAACTAGCTCCCTCTCTTCCCCTGCTGGTTTTGCTAGATTTTTTTTTTTTAATCGGCAGGGGAGAACCTGTTTTCGCTCAGGGGAGAAGTGTGGTTTTTTTTTTAAACACACACACACACACACACAAACTTCCGCTTGCCTCCCCTGCGATCTAAAGTGTTTCAGGGATTCCCCACTCGCTTCCGCCGGTATCTCCTTTCCCGCTGGGAATATTTCCCCGTCAGATTTGAAAAGGTGAAATCTGGCCAGCTGGAGTTTCATTCGCTTTAGTTTAGAGTCTAGACGAGTCTCTAGACTGCCGTTGAATAGCTCTCCCGTTTTGGGAGTTTGGGGGAGGTGTTTGCC
This sequence comes from Azemiops feae, assembly GCA_023970755.1. Taxonomy (NCBI): domain Eukaryota; kingdom Metazoa; phylum Chordata; class Lepidosauria; order Squamata; family Viperidae; genus Azemiops; species Azemiops feae. Next base: position 784,050 of record JALGBA010000552.1, on the reverse strand, counting down.
GGACAGAAAAGAAAGACACTGGGGTCTTTTTACTGCTAAGGATTCCCGTGATGCTCCGAGAGGGGGGGGCAGACACGCAGGTATTCGATAAAAAGATTTGTTTTTCAATCATCTCCCAATACAGCAACTGTCAGTATACTAAACTCCATGAACCAACAGCCTGAATTTGATCAGCCTTTGCTAGATTCCAGAACTGAATCTCTAGGCCAGGGGTCCCCAACCCCTCGGTCCTTGGACTAGTACCAGGCCACAGCATGCCAGCAACCGGTCCACACAAACAAGCACAGCCCCATCCACGGGATGCAGGCAGCACACAAAACCACGCACTTCTCTCCATGGAACCGGTCCCTGGTGCCCAAAAGGTTGGGGACCTCTGCTCGAGGCAGAAGATAGATGCATACTTTATTTTACACAATGCATATAGATCCTTCTTTCTTTTTTGCTCTAGCACTTGGTGCAAAAATTAAAAACTGGGGATTTTTATTTTTTACCCTGGAAGCCAGAGGGAGATGTTCAGGAAGTTAGCAGGAGTCAAGCAAGTCTCAAAACAACAACAACAACAACAACAACTTGTATATATGCAATTGGATATTTTGTAAAAACAAAGGGAAGATTGAGGGGTTATGTTAGAAAAAACACAGACTGTTTCCAGAAAGAGACTGCCACAGAATTGAGAGAGAGAAAGAGAGGGAGAGGGAGAGGGAGAGGGAGAGAGAGAGAGAGAGAGACTTCCCAAAGGAAATAATATGTTATTTCTGATAAGATCACTCCCCAAAGGCACCATTTCAATGCTAGGATTTTCTAGGGATAGTCAGAATTGGACTATAATGTGGAGCTGCATACCCCTCCCCCTTTCTTGCTCTTTATGTCTTTGGTAAGCATCCCAAGGCCATCACAATGATTTGTGTGAGTTCTTGTTTATTGTTTGTTTTTTAAATTTCCTTTGTGCCTGAGTGCCCAAGTCAGTTTCTGACTCCTGAAAACCGCCTGGACTAGTCCTTGCAGGTTTTTTTGGCAAGGTTTCCCTCCCCCCCCCCGTAGCTTTCCGTTACTTACTTTCTAGGGCTGATAGAGAGGAACTGGCCCAAAGTCACCCGGCTGGTTTTGTGCCTAAGGCAGAACTAGAACTTGAGGTCTCCTAGTTATTATTCGATTTTTATCCCATCTTTTTAAGTAATTGAATGTGGCAAACACACATAAAACTCCTTCCTCCTCCTATTTCCCACACAACAATAATCCTCTGAATTGTCTTGGGCTGAGAGCGCACGACTGACCCACACTGTGTCATTATTTGGGATTAACGTCCACAAATATTGCAAAAGGATACAAGTAGCCCAAGACTTAACACACCTTCGGTGACCGCTTGACGTTTACAACGGCGCTGGAAAAAGTGACTTCTGACCGTTTTTCACACTTATGACTATCACAGCATCCCCACGGTTCACGTGATCAAAATCCGGACGCTTGGCAACTGGTCGCAGTGACCCGGGGTCATGTGATCAACTTTGGCGACCTTCTGACCAGGTCAATGGGAAGCTGGATTCACTTCAGAACCGGGTTACTAAATAACTTTCAGTTTCAACAGAAACACTTGAACTAACTCCAGAATTACTCATGTTTAAAGAAGGTCTGTTGAAAGCAACGGGGAAAGTTAGTTATGGCTAATGAAAAATCTAGTTGCTTTAAGCAAATATTTTTTTTTTTTTTAGTTGACATGAGACAACCTTGTGGGTGTTTGTTCTTGTTTTAGTCTCTTACTTCCCTAAAATGTATTCTTAACGTATTTTAAAAAAAACACATTAAGGTTGAATAAAAACCTCATTGTGCAGCAATAATGCAGCTGATTGTATCTGATTTTTTTTTTAATGTCTTTCTAGAATAATGTTACAATATCCTGGAGACCTTCAACTGTATTTTGTGGAAACCTGTAAGTAAAATTGCAGAAGCAAAACAACATTTAGGTAAAGTTCTAGGGGGATAAATTGATCTCTGAGATTGCCACTTCTGTCTTATTTATTGCTCATTTTAGTTCTATGCTTTTAAAATGTGAATAACATAGCTGGTAGAGGAAGCACAAAAAGGTGAAGGTTCCAGTAATGGAAGAGAAGAAAAGAGACTTCTAACCAAGTAAATGTCCAACATACTGATCATAGGCTTTGTTATTTAACTTTTTTCTTTGGAGAAGAAAGTTCCAAACTTCACGATAAAGAAGAATATTATGTAGTGCAAGGTATGATGCCAACTGCTTTGCTGCGTCATACAGTTATAAATAGCTGATCTTATATCCCAAAGATATAGAAATGCACCAGTCTCAAGAAAGCTTAAATATGATGAAATACAGAACTATAGCGTGCATTTAAGTAACTCAGCATTTTGCTTCGGTGAGGTGCTACTTTCTTCTGTATAAAACAAACACATTTTCTTGCAATTTAAAAAGCAGGCAAACTGTTGGAATGCCAGTGTATTATTACATGCAGAGGTACGCTCACTCATTTTATTTGTTTGATTTTTATTACTTTGTATGTAATTCTAGGCCAGTGATGGTGAACCTTTTAGAGACCGACTGCCCCAAAACCGCCCCGCCCGCCCGCAGGGCCACCCACCGCCTCCACAGCCTGCCGCAGCAGCACCGTGGTGGCCATGCCCTCCGCCCGCATCCCTGCGCGGGACGGGGCGCGAGGGCAGAGTCTTGTCCCCGCTGCCCGGCTGCCATGTCCTTGGCTGTGCTGCTCCGCGTGGGCTGCGCCTGGGGGCGACTCTCTTCTGGGGGAGCTGCTGGTGAGGGGGCCACGGGGTGAGGCGGGGCTGGGGCGATGGCACACGTGCCCACAGAGAGGACTCAGAGTGCTTCCTCTGGCACACTTGCCATAGGTTCGCCACCACTGTTCTAGGCAGTGAACATAGCTACTATTCCTTCCTCCCCCTATTTTCCACACAATAACCACCCTGTGTGAAGTGAGTTGGGCTGAGAGAAAGTGTGTGGCCCAAGTCAGCCAGTGGCTTTCTTGCCCAAGGTGGCACTAGAATTCACACTCTCCTGGTTTCTAAGCCAACACCTTCACTGGCTCCATTTATTAAGGACACTCAAAATGCAATTTGGTTGGAATAGCACCCTTCTACTTCATTCACTAAGATTTTCTCCCATTCTTCCTCCCTCTCTCAAAAGATACAGAGCGGAAGGAATTTTAGCGGCAAAGCCAGAGGACGTGTTTAAATGTATCAAGCCAGAGACTGATGGGCTTAGAGAAAAATGGGATGACAACGTGAACAAACTGCTAGTGGTTGAATCCATAAACAATGTAAGCATAACACGTCTTTGCTTATAGAAAGAGACAGCTAGGAAAGTAAGGTGCTATTGGGAGCCAGCCCTGGCTATTGTAGGGTAACTGGAAAGAGAAGGAATTCCCATTATGTTTTGGGATGTAGGGAATGGTGGAAGCATTGATGTCTCTTTGTATTGTGTTAAAACTGTGGTGGCTGACTGGCTATCTACTGACATTGAGACTGCAAACACACTGGTTGGGTATGCATAATTATTGTAGAAAGAAAGAAAGAAAGAAAGAAAGAAGAAAGGAAGAAAGAAAGAAAGAAAGAGAAAGAAAGAAAGAAAGAAAGAAAGAAAAAAGAAAGAAAGAAAAAGAAAGAGAAAAAGAAAGAAAAAGAAAGAGAAAGAAAGAAAAAGAAAGAAAAAGAAAGAAAGAAAGAGGGGAGGAGGGGAGGGGAGGAGAGGAAAGGGGGAAAAGGAGAAGAAGGAAAAGAAGAACCTTTGGTTTCTGACTCAGCCCTTTTTATACAGTTGCTAATTTATGATATTTATGATCATCCAGTGCCCCTTAAAATCCGGTCTACGTTTATATTTACCACGATGTATGATGGGTTGGATACCATGATATATGGGTAACATTCTTGGTTAAATCTAGTTAAGCTTCTATTGTGCAGAAGTATACTGTTAGCTTTGCCATTGGATTGAGATGAGTCTTAAACATCCTTGCCACCGCTGTGTGCAATTTCAGGACGTTTGTGTCCTGAGAACCACCACCCATTCGGCTTTTATGAATTTGATCTCCCCAAGAGAGTTCTTAGATGTGGTCCTGATCCAACAGAACGAGGACGGCTCGAAAATGACTGCTGGTAAGCTGGTTCAAACCTTTGGGGCACTGGTTTTCTTGGGGCTGGCTTACAGCCAACGTGACCGTTCAACTGTGACCACTGTGTGTGACCATCAGTGAATTGATAAAGTGACCCAAGACCATTGGAGCCTTCTCTTTCTGAGAATCGGGACCCAAGATAGCTTTGGCAACCAAACTTATCTTTGATTCCCATGCTGTTGTCAAGTAAGATAAGATAAACTTTATTGTTGTTTTTTACCGTGAGCACACTGGCGCACATTAAAAATGAAATTCTCTTGCCTACTCTCAAAAGAAAGTATACATCTACATCTACATCTATCTATCTATCTATCTATCTATCTATCTATCTATCTATCTATCTATCTATCTATCTATCTATCTATCTATCTATCTATCTATCTATCTATCTATCTATCATCTATCTATCTATCTATCTATCTATCTATCTATCTATCGTATCTATCTATCTATCTATCTATCTATCTATGTATTCAGGTCTTTTCCCATGTAAGATTGAGAGTATTTTGGCGACGTTTCGACGAGGTCCCACTCGCCATCTTCAGGCTGGTGTCTTCGGCTTCGTGCTTGTGCGAGCACAAGCCTGAAGATGGCGAGTGGGACCTCGTCGAAACGTCGCCAAGATACTTACACGGGAAAAGACCCGAATACGCCAAGACCTGCATACCTGTACCCGTGAAAATCTACGAAAACACACACACACACACACACACATATATATATCTACACCCATACAAACACACACATATATACATATAAATATTAATCACTGTCCATTTTGAACACATAGCAGAAAGAGGAAACTTGAGAGTTCACAAGGTTGATGCTTTATGGAACAAAACTCTGATTGAATCTGGATGTTCTGCTTTGGATAATATGTGACCGATATGTGACCAATCTGTCAGTTAAAATCCCCCTTCCCAAGGCTGCATTCTTCCAAGGTAATGGAAAAAAACCTGAAAAGTGGTAATTTCCCCTCTCCTTCTGCATCCACTTTGGGAGGGGGAATTAGTGGCTAAGCTGTGGCCAAGAGAATCAGCTGTAGAGAGGAATAAGTGGCTGATCGACACTGGGGGGGGGTTCCCTGTGCCCCACATCATAACACACATGATGCAAATCACGTAAGTTGTGTATGATGGCGCCAGGCATGCTGATGTCACAACACAAGTGCCCCTCACTGGCCTTCAGGGAACTTCAGCGAGTTCCCCAAAGTCACTCCATAGTGAGATGAGCGGCATATAAATTTAATAAATAAAATAAGTAGGGCAATCCTTAGCAGGTGCCCTAAGATACCCTCCCACACACTCACCCCCCCCCCCGGCCAGATTTGCTTTATTAGAAACATTTCTTTATCAGAAACACCAGACATTCAACCCAGTCCTAGAAGACACTCTGATTGATGTAAAATAGTTGCTGTAATGTTCTGAGTGCCTAATACATATAAATGCCTCCCCTGTCACTCAGGGAAACCCCAGTTAATAAGAATCTCAATTTTTATTTTTTAATGTTCCTCCCTCATAGCAACCAACGTGGAGCATCGCCTTAGTCCTCCTCAACCCAATTACGTCAGAGGCCTGAATTTTCCCTGCGGCTGTTTTGTCATTCCTGTTCCAGGGTAAGAAAAATTTGGAAATATTTGATGACACAACCCTGTTAGGCCAAGAATGCTTTAGGGTTTTACACACCTTTTGCTGTTGCTGTTGCCAAATTACGAGTTTAAGCAACACCCTACAGTTTGAGGGAGGTGGTTTTTCTACAGGAAGTGGCCAGCTTTATGTAAATTTAATAGTTCTTTAAGATGGGTGTTGTTTGTTTTGTCGTATGCCATCAAGAGTCACAATCTGAGATGGGCAGCTAGATAAATTTGGCAAATAAATAAGAAAGGAATGTGTAGGCTTTATACTTTGCATTAAAAGCCAATTGGACAACTGTTTCATAGGTGAGTTAATTAGAAACTCACGTTGCCGAGGTTGATATAGTTTGGAAGTGAATTATGGATGCCGCCTCCTCAAAAATACAGCTTCTGTTTCCTTCTAATAGTGCAGAAGCATAGATGAAAAGAAAAAAAATATTGAGGAAAAGGAACAGGGCATAACATTTCTTGATGATGCCTCCCATCTGGACATGGGATAATACCATCGTGCACGCAATCCCACAAATACAATTACAAAATAGTAAACACATTTGATGCAATATCTCAGCTCATGCCATTGGTGTGAGGACAGCATCGGGCATATCTCATTATCATGTCAGTTATGGAATAAAATAACTCAGGCTAATAGGTCCTTGGCCTGTGGAAGTTGTAGAAATATATAAATATGAAACGGAGGCACTGGGAAAAGAAATATGGCCTGCTTAAGCTTTTACTTGTTTCTTTAAGGTCAGGAGAGGACATTTTCAGAATTTTGGGAATGCATTGGGGTGCTGTCATGATGAGGAAGGCTGTTCATTCATAAAACAGCTGCCATGGTGATGATTGCCCATTTGTAATATGGCAGTAATGGAGAAACTTGTCTATCCACAAAATAATGGAAATGATGGGAGCCATCCGTTACGAAATGTTATCCCTAACAAAACCAATATTTAATAGTAAGCATAGAGGTTTCTCCATAGTATCATCTCTAATCCTCCAATACTTGCTACCACATTTCCAAGCAAAATCCCGGTCCACAGCCACCCGTCTTTTGTGTCCCTTAAGAAGGCACAGTAGATCTAATAAGCTTCTCTTTGTCAGTAAAGATGCAACTTGGTCAACTTACATCTTACAGTTTCCTTTCAAAGTAAACGAAAATCAGGGTTGAAAAGGGCAAAGAATCAGATGAAGGAAAAATAAAGAGAAACAGCAGAGAGGCAGACTGCCGCCATTTGTGGAATGGTCCATTGCTAGCTGTTTTTCATCTAAACAAAACCTGCACTGTGTGAAAACAGCAGGGTCCTTTATGTAGCGATGCTTGGTCCAGTATCTCCTTCTTTACGGTAGCAGCTTTCTAAAAGCATCCAGTTTGGGCCATAAAGATCTGCAAGATGGTTCCATTCCAGTAAGATTTTGGTTTTCGCCGCCTGTTGGCTGAGATATATTGCTGTTATGGTCTTCCCAGTCACCCTTGATTCCTGGAGACTACTTGGGCAGTTGATGCTGGTTTTCTAGGCAACATTTTTGGAAGTGGTTTCACAAGACCTTCTTCCTGGGATTGAATCACACAGCTGGCTTCGTGCCTAAAGGAGGATTAACAGTTAGGTTTCCCCCACACTTTCTTCTGCACCAGTATCAAACTGGTTCTCATTGGAGATATATGCCATTTTAACCCAATTGCTTTCTGTTCTTTTTTGTTGTTGTTGTTCTTGTTTTCTCTGCAGGGATCCAAATAAGACCCGCCTCCTCAGTTTCTTTCAGTCTGATCTGAGTGGGAACCTCCCACAGAAAATCGTTGAAACTTTCTTTCCAAGGAGCATAACAGGGTTTTACGGGAATTTGGCTAACGCAGCCGTCACATTAGTGGCCTAAGTTTGTTCCCCGTTCCCCCCACCTACCCACCTCTGGTCACAAATGGAAAACGTAGCTGGGCTGTATATTAATAATACTGAGGCTGCACTTTGCAAAGGCCCGTGTGGTTCCCGGGGCTGAATTCAGAACTGCGATCTGTTCAAAAGGATGCACGTGGATTTCTCCTTAATTTAGATGGAGAGCGTGTGAGCCCAGGTGTAGAATTAAGTAGCATTTTATTCACACTACTGTGGTCTGACCTTGCTAAGGACTCTGAAAAGAAATGAATCTCTCCAGCTTTTGGTTTGCAAGAAAGGCTTTCAAAGATTGTGACACCTCAACAGGAAAGAATTGGACAGTAATTCACCGTTAATCGGAAAAGCAAGTAAGAAGTTCTGATGCTGTGTCTTTGCCAAATTCCATGCCTTGCTTTATCTTTCACAATGATGACAGCATCACTCAGAACTCCTGAGTTTAGATCTCCACCCAGGTGCCTATCAAGAGTTCCTATCATGTGGTCTAGCTGCTTTGAGCCAATGAGGCATTTCCTGCTGAAGTGAAGAAAAAAAGACTCTGAAGAAACCACATTTGTTTTTGATATGTTCTCCTCCCATACCATAGAAATAACAAATATCTGTCTGCATTTTAGCCTGCATAGCGGGGGGGGGGGGATTCTGACTTACAAGCCTTCTGTAGGAAGAGAGATGTTTATGCACAGAAACATTCAAGCGTATGGAACTCTTAAGCATGAGGAAAAATGTGGTTATGGTAAATTTTGGTTGATTATGGAACAGCAGGTTGTCAGAGACGATGATTTAACAAGAAACTAAGATAAACATCAGCCAGTTTTGCGCTGTAGATCCTGTTTAGAGAGAAGGACCTCTGGAAGCGCATCTGTTCCATGTTTCTGCCTTCACAAGCTCTCCCTGCCTGCTCCAGATGACCACTGATCTTAGGCAATAATATTTTCTAAACCATAATAGGTTGTTCTGATGTGCTTTTATACATTGGAGATTAAAAAAAAAGCGTGCTTTAATGTCACTGTTGTTCTTGTCTCTTCTTGGACTGAAGCTTGCAGCAGCTATTTCTGAACCGAGTTCTTAGCTGGGGGAGAGAGATAATTGTAAGTAAATGTAACATGAGTAAAAGAACAATACTTTATTGGAAGAACAGGTAAAAATGTAGCTAAATCAGGCTTTCCTGATCCAGCAATGGACAATCTACAGCCAGTCCAAAGTGAGAGAGATGTGCTTTCCCAGTGATGGAAATGTACACACACACACACTTTTACACACTGTAATCCCAGGAATGGTCAAGATACACCCTCCACGTTGCATCGAAGGAAGCCGCAGGTCCTGCAATGGATCTCCACGGGCTGAGCTCCTGCATCTGCTTTAATGCTTGTTAGGCAATCAAGGCCCAGTTAATTAATCCCGCTATCTCCTTTGCCATCAAATCTTCTTTCAGGGTTCTGCCCTTTTGCTTTGGGCAAAATCCTTGATTGATTCGGGCACAGCTCACCACAGGAACGTTTAATAACACTGCGAACACAAACAACCGAGCTGTTTACGTTGGCCTCCTTGTCTCTGCCTTTCCTGACATTCCCTTTGCAAGCGAAGAACACGGGCAGTTGAATCAGCTGCAGAGTAGGTGATACAGGCAAGGCATGAGTCTCTAGTTTGGGTCATAGCAGTTCCAGATCTCTTTGAGCATTGTGACCATCATGGTCACTACTACTCTCCATGGAGAGAGGAAGCTGTTCCAGGCACTGAATTTTTCCTCCGGATGGTGGCAGTAATAAACCCATCTGGCAAGGTCCGGATGATATTCCAAGCTTCAAAGCGAGTGAGTCCTTGCATCAGATGGGTGTGCACCTGCAGCAGCTCATCTCCAGGCTGAATAGGGGGGTTGTGTTGGGGTGTCACGCCTGGAAGATGCAAAGTGTGGTGTTAGCAAGGTATGGGAGGGTCGGGGCGTGAGAGAGATCAAAATACACATTTGTCATTCGTGGATATCCAGAGAAGGAAAGCAGTACAGCACCGGTTTCACTGGAGCAACACAAAAATCATCGGCCACGCTGGCAAGTTTATCAAAGCCTAGCACTCCACAAGCAATTCCATCAACAGACACATCGACCTACAACCAGCCTACGAAACCCTCAGAATTCAAATCAACCACGCGACAACACCGACTCTTAACCCATGCAACTCCAACTAACACCTCCCAGTGATCCTCACCTGACATGACCTCCCCATCACAAGACCCTCACTGGACACACCCACACCTGACCTTCACCTGACGTGACCTCCCCATCACGACCCATCACAAGACCCTCACTGGACACACTCACACCTGACCCTCACTGATGTGACCCTCACCTGACGTGACCTCCTCATCAGAAGACCTGACCACACATAGCCTTTGGAAGCAGAAGAACACAGACACTTGACATCCCCTAAACTCCGCTGAAGATGTTACCTAGCCTGGTAACGAAACGTTCGGAAACCAACCCACCAGCTCGGAGAACGAACCTTCACCCTCAACAAGCATTTTGACCCTGAAAGGCGTCTCCAACCTACCAACATGTTAAGGATATTAGAGAAGCCCTGCAGCTGGACCAGGCTTTGGACTCATCTGGTCCAAGTCTTCCGTTCCCATAAAGAGCCTCCTAGAAGTCACTTGAGCAGGCCATGATAAGTAATAGCATCCTCTCACGTGTTTTTTAACAACTGGTTCAGAGACAAACTCCAGAGAGTCACTTTTGAGCTGGGTGGAGTCTAAACCTAATGAGCCAATTAACTAATTAAATGTACCATTTCCATGTTCTAAAAAAACCCACCCACCACTACGCTATGCAATAACAGCAAACTCATTCTCTGGTTGTGTGACTTTACTGTATATCACAAGAAGAGGCTGGCACAGTTGCTTAGAGGGAGGGCAAAGAAAAGAATGGGTACATTAAAAAGGGGGCAGGATTTAATCTGGGATTCGATTCCGTAGCCTGAATGGTTCTTCTCGATTCCCATGTGCACAAAGTATATCTTTTCCTCAAAATGACCATCCAATTGTTCTAGTCCATTCACATGTTTCCAGTTTAACATTTCCAGAAACGTTTAAATGTCTCCTCTAGTTTGCAGTGACATATTTCGCTTTTGGACATGACAGCATCTGCAGTTGGCAGAAGCTTCACAGCCACCAATCCACCATACCTTTAAAAAGCCGACTGATGGTGATTGGTTTATCTCCATGAATGGAGCCTTTTCCTCCTTCCAGACTGAAACCTAAACCTGCGGATGTCTTCTCCAGGGTAACCGTGAAGATCAGATCTTCTGGTGCTGGGTCAAAGCAGAACATTATCAGAGGGGGATGAGTCTTGTTAGTAAAAAGCTATAACATGGCATGGTGCTATGGAAAACCACCAGTTTAGTACAGGTAGATTTGTCCTATGCTGGGCCATTAATAGGATCTCAGAATGTTAGTTTAGGGCAGGGGTCTTCAAACTTGGCCCTTTTATGACTTGTGTACTTCAACTCCCAGAATTCCTCAGCCAGCAACGCTGGCTGAGGAGCGTTGCTGGCTGAGGAATTCTGGGAGTTGAAGTACACAAGTCATAAAAGGGCCAAGTTTGAAGACCCCTGGTTTAGGGGGATAATAACTTGACTTGATAACAAGCTACGGGCAGATGATTGTAGCTCATAGGACTTTAGGTGGACTGAAACTGACCATTTTTTTTCTTTTTTGAAGCTCTTGGAACTCCCTTTGGCTCTAAATTGCTGAAATCTAGGGAGCAAAATTTCATGTCATTTAGAGATGGGAAACTTGAAAAGTTTAAGGGAAGTCTACAAACGGGCATAACCCAGTTCTGAAAGGGAGAACATTTTGAAGTTTCTCTCCTAAAATCTTGGGGTCTTCCTCCCTTCTCAAATCCTAAGCCACTCGATCGTTGCGCTGTTCACTGGAAACTTTAACCTTCCAAAAGATCTCAGAGACTATTTGCCCATTGTGCCCTGGAAGAATCATGCAAAATGTGTAGAATTACCTGAACCCTCCTAACTAACATCCAGTGGAAAGACTTACTTATGATTCTTGTTTTTTCTGAAAAATATTTTCTCCGTATCACTGTTATCTCTCTCTCTCTCTCTCTCTCTCTCAAATGCCCAGTCTCTTCCCACTCCCCACCCCCTGCCTAATTCTACACAAACATTTCTTCCTCCACCACCTTCTTTCCCTAGATTATTCTGAAATATTTTCTACTGAAGACCACAAAACTGAATCAAGGTACCTTCTGTGCATAGATTTCATCATGAATGCCCTTCTACACCCCCAACGCTTATTGCTTTCCCACCGTCAATACTCGGACTCACTGGAATCCATGGAAGTTTCGCTTCCTGTGGATGCTGAGGACTGAAGGGGCCCACTGGTGCTCCATTGTCTCTCTTTGGGTTTTCGTGTGACAATCACTGCCAGCCCGAGGTGCCGCGCTTTTCGCAAGATCTCCAGGGCTTCGGTGTGAGTGGCGCCCTTAAGAGATTTCCCGTTGATCGATAAGACTTCATCCCCTTTTTGGATAGTTCCTTCCTGAGTTGCTAGACCACTGGGGAAGACTTTGTGAACCTGTTACAAATTTCGGAAAGACACACCCTGAGGAAGCTTCCTTACCCGTCTTTCGTTTGCATCTTGAGAAGTAAGGTGGGCGAGATTTTTTTTTTTTTTAAATTGCACTATAGAGTTTGAGAAGTGGAGAGTGTCAGCAAATTAGCCTTAGTTCCATTTAAAAACAGGATTGATTTATCATGTTCTTGTCAGCGCTAATAAAATAATATCATGGGGATTTCTTTCCTTAAAAGACAGACAAGCAATAGCAGGATCCTAGAAATAGGGAAGTTTTTGAATTTGTCTATGTGGTGGGCAAATAAGCAGGAAAATTGTTCTACTGTAAAGGAGAAGGTAAAAAGGAAGAAAAAGGGAGGTAGACTAATAACAGAATATGATTTTACTTTATTTGGTTTAAATTTCATTATGTGCAACAAGATGAAGACCTGGTATGATATAGTCGTGGGAGTGCTGAACTAGGAATGGGGAGACCGGGCTTCCAGCCTTCTTTTGATTATGAAAGAATCCATATGAGACGGGAACTGAAGCTATTCTCACAAAGGGTTTTTGATCTATCAAGAAGCACCTCCATAAAATAATCCACCTAGCAGATTACTTACGACAACAGTTTTGTTTTCAAGGTCTATTCCACCAGCCAAGCTAAACCCAAGGCCAGTTCCTTCTTCTTTATGCAGAATCGTCACATGAATGTCACTGAGTTGCTGTGCAAAGCAAAATAATAATAATAATAATAATAATAATAATAACAACAACAACAACAACAACAAAAGACAGATCGCCATTTGGAACAGAACACACCGGATATCGCAGTTGTAGAGAACCAAAGCGTACAGCTGATTGATATCGCTGTACCAGGAGATGCCAGAGTCGAAGAAAAAGAACTGGAAAAAATCACGAAATATCGCGACCTGGCCATCGAAACTGCGCGATTATGGATGAAACGTGTAATGGTGGTACCCATCGGGGCACTGGGAACTATGTCCAAAAGCTTCACACAATACATCAAGAAACTGCAGCTTCCTGCAATAACTCCAGCAATGTTACAAAAAACTGGGCTACTCGGAACATCTTATATTTTAAGGAGGTACCTGGTTGACACCTAGGATGCTGGTAGCAACCCGTGTCAACCATCACGCCAGCCAATTTGAATGTTCAGTTGACTGAGGTTCATGTGTAATGAATAAAAGATAATAATAATAATAATAATAACAACAACAACAATAATAATAATATAAAGAGGGTGGGGTGAGAAAAAGAAGATTCTGAATACTGCAAGTATTAAAGCATTCCTGAAATATTCATTCTCAGCTTCTGCTTGAAAAGTGAAAATGGAGCCCCTTCCTGGATAAATGAATCAGTGCTAGGGAATGGATGGATGGATGGATGGACGAATGGACAGAGTATTCCATCATGCTGATACTATTGGCTCAGCTGGTTGAGAGTGATAAGGATTGTTGTATGAAACACTCACAGATTCCTGGTTAGGAGAAGCTATTGGAAAAGTTGAGGATGTCAGAGACTTGCCTTTAGTGTTGCTTCATCCAAAGCTTTCACTTCCTCCAGAAGCTCCTCCAGCTCTTCAGGAGTGAGGAGAGAGATGACAGCTTGCCCGGAGGTGCCCAGGGTTGGAGACGGACAGGATTTCTTCTTATCTTCCCTCTTCTCTTTGTCCGGCTGACTTGCTCTATAGTCTCTCAACTCAGAAAGGCTAGACAGTTTGGGAAGAGGAAATAAGAAATGCTGAATAAGAAGCAGTTGGGTTCCATTTTGAAACTTCTTCTTTTTAATTTTTCTATTACTTCTCCTCATTACGGTCAAGCCGCTTTCTTAAGACTCCTATTACCACCACCAATTCACCCGTGTTTTTCAGAGATTCCCCCTTTTTTTTTTTAATTCACTTTTTAGTGCAAATGGAAATGTCAGAAAATCTGACAAGAATAGAGAATGGATCTTCATGATCAAAATCTGGATTCTCTAGGTTCTTCTTACGGTGTTACCATCTTCTTACCTGCCCTAGCAAAGTATTTGAATTCAGAAATTGGGACCTATTCAGCAAGCCAGCAATGGCTTAACAGGGTACACCAGCACCACTTTCAATGCCTCCAAAGAGTTTCAAAATGATTTATGATTGTCTTCCAATATGCCAATGTCAGAATGTTTGGAGGGCAAAAATTATAGTCCTTCTTCTAGCTGCTGCCCCTTATTTTCACTCTCTTCAAAGGGAAATAAATGCAGAAATGTTGCAGTTTTGCAGAAATATAATCATCCTTCCATATCCTTACTCCATATTATGTGCATTTCTCCCTCTCCCCTCCTTCCCTCCATATCTATCTATCTATCTATCTATCTATCTATCTATCTATCTATCTATCTATCTATCTATCTATCTATCTATCTATCTATCTATCTATCTATCCATCCATCCATCCATCCATCCATCCATCCATCCCTCCATCCATCCATCCATCCATCCATCCATCCATCCATCCATCCATCCATCCATCCATCCATCCATCCATCCATCCATCCATCCATCTCTCAATGCTTGCTATGAGGAACAGCAGAAAAGCTACAAACACTTTTCCCTTTCAAAGGCCTGGAGCCAGAACATAAAGTTCCTGCAAATTGGAAAACAGACTACCCGCAAACGTCACAAAGTTGCTGCAGTTTAAAGAATTGTTTATTGTGGTTTCAAATATCCCACAATTGAGTCAGAAATAAATCACCTCAGCTCTCAAATACAGCCAACCTGGTGGTATTTCACAGTTGTTTTCAGGGGGACTCAGAATTTTCAAAGCAGAAGAGCTTATAAAGGCTGAAGCCAGCCATCCTATATTTCAGGAAATACTGAATACAAGTGTTTGTTTCCTCTGAAACTCAGACTCTTACATCCACTGGGGGTCTATATTCATCACACTTAGATTCCTGAAAGGCACACGTTCTCCCATTTGCGGGAAAGCTTTTTCAGAACCTGCTTCAGAAATAAAGGGAGACTCAGCATGTTGAGATTTAAAAGCAGAAGAAATGAAAGTATAGGCCTGGGGGTCAAGGGGAGAAGAATATGCTGTAATTTCCTCAAATAAGCACATGTGATGGAAGAACAGAGGGCCTGAATTGCAACACAGAAGCTGGTGTCAAAAGAAAAGGTTTTCCAAGCAATTGCTATATCTGAACATTCAAAGCCAGGTTAGGAAAATCCCTGTTTCAAGTTGTGGTTTTTATGACCACATTTTTCTACAGACACCTAATTTGAGAAAACGTGGAAGTTTCACGTGTCTCTTTCATTGGATTGCTGTTGAATAATTCATTCAGAGCAAGGGCAGGGCTGAAATCAAAAAGCAACGTCCTAAATAATAATAATAGCTAAACTGTTCTTTGAGACCTCATGTCCACAAAACATCGCCAGGGCAAATGCAACTTTAAGAACTGACCGCAAGATCAGCCTAAAGAGAAGCGGATAACTTCTAAAATCATATAGAATGCTGGATGCTGCAGAAGTGGAAGGCAAAAGCTGGGTCTCTTAAAAAGGTTAAAATCATGGCAAATGGACCAAAGTTTGTTAATCTGAGATGTTTTGTTACTCATTCAAGCAACTTCATCAGTCAAAATAAAAAATTTAGTTCGGTTGAGAATGACCCAACTCTTGCCATACCAACTGCAAGGGTTTCTCCCCAAAATGTATTGAAATATGTCAATGAAAATAAAATGGATTATCTTTCAAACTGCCACCATTCCTGAGCAGAAACTGTCCTCCAGAATTTCCATGGACAACCCACAGCTACTCTTCTAGGGACAAGGTCCATTCCAACTGATTTAAGAGAGAGCCTGCTTCTTAAATTTATGTTACAAACCAAGAGAATTCCAGAAGAATTCTAAAGGAGGTCAGGGGTCCGAAGCCTGAGAAGGTGCGTAAAAAATGCAGTTGCTCCTTTTTTTGACCAGTTCTCCAATCTACCTGGCTTTCTTGAAAACAACACCTGCCACTTCCAACAATAAATAATTAAATAAATAAATAAAACACAACAGTTGAAACTCAAGTACTTTGGCCACCTAATGAGAAGGAAGGACTCACTGGGGAAGAGCCCAATGCTGGGAAAGATGGAGGGCAATAGAAGAAGGGGGCGACAGAGAAGGAGGTGGCTGGATGGAGTCACTGAAGCAGTAGGCGTGAGCTTAAATGGACTCCAGAAGATGGTAGAGGACAGGAAGGCCTGGAGGAACGTTGTCCATGGGGTCGCGATGGGTCGGACATGACTTCGCAACTGACAACAACAAAAACACAACAGATTTTAATACTGCATTCATTATCACAAGAATGGGGATCTGAAGATAAAAGAAACAGCCTTATCTAAAATTGCTGTGGGGATTGCACTAGTAGAGTTGAATGAAGAGAAGGATAATCTTCAATTTCAGAGAGGGTCAGAAGAATATGCAAGATCCATGGCCTTTCTTTATTCCTGAGATGTTCACAAAATGCTCCCTTTGTATCTCTATCAACATTGGAGACATCAGTAAGGCAAATGCCATTGGTGGAGAGCATTTAAAAGCCTTCTTCCAATGTTAACATCTCTCCAATTATTCTTTGTTTTCAGAGAAGATCTAAAATATCCCATCGCCTGTTAGGATGCTTGGCCTAAACAAGACTTTTGCCCTTCCTTTCTGAAGGAAACTGTGGATAAAGATTCAAAAGGTGCAGCATGCTAAACCAGAGTTTCAAAAACCATGTTGTTGATCATAGCTATAGAGTGTCCCAAAGGTGCTTTTTCAAGAGGCAACTGGACTTTCTTACAGTGAGGACAATTAACCAGTGGAACAGCCTGCCTTCAGAAATCGTGGGTGCTCCATCACTGGAGATTTTTAAGAAGAGACTAGACAGTCACCTGTCTGAGATGGTATAGGTTCTCTTGCTTGAGCAGGGGGCTGGACTAGAAGACCTCCAAGGTCCCTTCCAGTTCTATTCTATTCTTATTCTTTGTTTTTCCTTGGAAGACATTTTGCTTCTCATCCAAGAAGCTTCTTCAGTTCTGAACATCAGAACTGAAGAAGCTTCTTGGATGAGAAGTGAAACGTCTTCCAAGAAAAACAAAGAAAGTCCAGTTGCCTCTTGAAAAAAACACCTTTGGGACAACCATGACCTAGATGACTGAGAATCTCCACAGACACATAGCGACAGGGTCTAGTCTATCAATAACACTAAGCCAACATGCGTAAGCGGGAGCATAATTCTAAGCTAAAACCAAAATCACATGATAGCCTAGTATTCTATGTGCATTTTTATAAAAGCTGACTTAAACTGCCAAGCAAATACTAAATCCAAGGGATTTTTTTTTTGTTTAAATAGAAAGAAACACACCTTTAAAGTTACAAAGAGAAAGACCTTACTTAAGAGAATAGCCAGTGTCCAGAGACTGAACTTCTCTTCCTTGAGGGGGAGCAATCTTGTCTTCTTCTGCGCAAGATTCAGAAACCCCTCCATTGGCGGTTCCAGGGCTCTTCCTACTACAGCGAGGAGACTGGGAAGGAAAGCCGTCTAACGATTTCATCAAAGCCGACGAGAAGTGATTGCTAATGGAATAGATTTTGCTGCATTTTTCCCCCTCGGCGCTGGTTTTCAACATCTCATAGGTCTGACTTGAAGTGAGTGGGAAGCTGCGTGCTCGTTGGCTGGGTGCTTTTGTGACTGGCGGGTCGAGTTCCGCATTTTGTGAGGCTGGAAGATTCAAAGATGAGTCAAGAGGGGTGCTGTTGTTCATCTTTGAAAGAGAAGCACCGTGATCCACAGAGGAGGAAGAAGACAACAATTTGGTCTGACTTTCTTCTAGAGAGGAGGGCAAGGGACTGCCCTCAGAGCCTCGGTGGTCAACGTTACTGGTGGACACTTGCTGAGGATCAAAGCTAGCAGATCTGGAAGCCCGCCTACTCGAAGCTTGTTCTTTTTGAGTGGACAGCTTTGGACTCAACTTCCGAGTTCCCTTATCAGGAGACTGAGGAGTGCCCAGATTTTCAAAAGAGCTTATTCTCTGCTTTATTGATGATCCTCTAGGGGATGTCCGGATGATCTTGGTAACGGAGCCCAGCTCATTGTCAGATAGGCTCTGATGCTCAGTGCTGCTGCTTCGGAGAGTTTTTGCATCCGAACTTCCTTTCTTTAGTCCCTTGAGGCTCTGGCGGAACCAAGCTGGTTTGGGTGCGACAGGCGGACCTTTCTTCACAAAGTCACCTTCCTCTGACATAGAAGAGGCTTTGGGATCACTCTCCTCGGTGTCTGATGGCTTCAGGGCTTCTCCTGAGCGATGCAAGCTTGGCTCACCACCTTTGCTTTCGATGCCACGAGGCATGTTTAAGCTGCACCTCTCTTCAGCCATGCTGGGGTTAAACAAGCTTTTGATGCAGTCGGAAATTCTCACCCAAGGGTCTTCGCTTGTCGTCTCCAGGCTATAATCCACCCTCGCTTGTCTTCTGAGGGCAGGCCTTGTAGATGAGTCTGTCTTCCCTGAGTGGCAGAAAACACTAAGATGCATCATATGATTAAAAAAAAAAAAAGTCAGCTCTCACCAAGGGGACCATCCTGAATTCAAAGTTGCCCTGTAGGATTACAGTTCCTGCACGCTTGTCAGCAAGGTCAATTTTACCCAAGGAACTCTACAAAAATTGGTTTGCATGGGTGCCACTAACAATCCTGGAATTGCTCCCTTGCAGCCCTATCCCTATGAGTGAAATGTATTTCTAAGTAAGCAAAAACTGAGAAAATCTCTTTCAGGTTGAACTAGCTGTCCATGCAGTTTTTTATGAGCAAGGTCATTATCTTCTTCTATTTTTTTTAAAAAAAATTCAAATGTACTCATGGAAATTCCTGGTGGTCTCCAATACAAGGGCTAACAAATCCCAAACCTCCTTAGCTTCTGAGCCTAGACAAAGTTCAAGTGTGCCACCAGCTGAGAAACTTCCAAGTAGACACAGTTACTAACCTACATAGTTGTGCAGTTAGATAATCCCACCTCATTATATTAATTTTGAGTGCAATCCCAGACAGATTTATTCAGATGTTTGCAGAAAACTGCATGCCAATCTGCAGTCTTGGTCATAATAACTATCACTTGTCCAGGATTGCAAAGCTGGAATTTGCAAAATAATGCCTATTTCCCATGTCAAAGGAGATTCCTCAATGAACGCTGACTTTCCATTGCAGAGAACCAAATCTTACCTTTGTTGTTTTTCTTTTCCTGATCTGCAGCTCCCGGGGATACCTTCAGCTGTTCTGCAGCTCGTGGAGCTAAAGAACTTGCAAATGCGCCGTGCGTTACAACCGTCTTATTTCTCAGCCACAGCAGGTCCCCAACTTCCTGTCGACAAAACAGGAAGCCCAAAGCTGACAACACTTAGTTGCATCAAGCTGCATTCTCTGGTACCTTTAGAGCTGTTCCATCTAGATCAGGGCTCCTCAAACCTGGCCACTTTTAAGACTTGTGGACTTCAACTCCCAACATGGCTGGCTGGGGAATTCTGGGAGTTGAAGTCCACAAGTCTTAAAAGTGGCCAGGTTTGAGGAGCCCTGATCTAGAGAAACATAAAAGGTTTCCTCTAGAACTCAGCACAGAACCACGTTGGGCTTTCAAGTCTGACAAATGCTGTTGTTAGTTCAGCTTTAGGCCATTAGATTCTGTAGTCAATAACACTCAGTTAGGATTTGGTTGAATACTGATTTATCTAAACACTGGGTTCAAATACAGGGATTTCTTCTCTCTTTTTTTTAACCATCTTTTTTTTTTTTGCCACTTTTTAAAAATTCTTTGCAGTCAATTCCTAAACTTTTTTTTTTTTTTTTTAAATCAAAATAGGGGCTTGGTTTACACATGCATTTCTGTTTCTGGAAAAATAAAAATGATGCTTTCAGAGGCTTAAATATTCTCCCCCTCCCCCAGTTCCCATTTGATTTGATTTGCATTTTCATTTGAAAGAGGAAGAGAATGTTGGTGAAACGTTCTTGGGCAAAGTGTGGTTTTCTTTTTCTTTTTTTAAAAAATATGTTTTATTGATTTTTAACATACACCTTAATATTTGATAAACATCGTGTTGTCTGGGTTAATGTTTAAAAAACAATCAGTAACAATTAATTTCTATAATTCTATAGTCCACATGATAGCTTTACATGAAAGTGTGGTTTTCTTGCCCTTCTTCAATTTTCAGGAGGCCGTGTGTGAATGCCGTGTCTTTTCTTGGAGAAATTAACTAAGGACTAACTTCCCGACAGTGAGAACAATTAACTAGTGGAACGACTTGCCTCCAGAAGTTGTGGGTGCTCCATCACTGGAGGTTTTCAAGAAGAGATTGGACAGCCATTCATCCGGAATGGTATAGGGTGGGGTCTACAACCTTGGCAAGTTTAAGACTTGTGGACTTCAACTCCCAGAATTCCCCAGCCAGCAATGATAATGAGAACAATTAACCAGTGGAACGGCTTGTCTCCAGAAGTTGTGGGTGCTCCATCACTGGAGGTGTCAAGTTTCCGACTGACCAACCCAACCAACTAAAGATCTTTCAGACATTCCGATCTCTTAACGTAAAACTTTATTGAGTACATCAATCCAGCACAAGGAAAGCAAAACCAGCTCTGGGCAAAACCCCACCCAATCCCCTATAGTAAAAGCATGAGACTTCTCTCTCCTCCCTCACAGTCAGGTCACGGTGGCCAATGAAGTAGAGAAATATTGTTGTGGAAAACCATCTCTGATCTGCCCAAACACCTGGTGCTCTGTCCTTGGGTCTCACGGTCTATCTTCTTAACTTTTGAAGTCTGTGTTCCAATGCCTCCCCTCAGTGGTGGGATTCAAATATGTGAACAACCGGTTCTCTGTGTGGATGCCATTTCCGGAAGACCGTTCTGGGCCTGGGCCACAAAAAATTAGCTACCGGTTCTGCCGAACTAGTGCGAACTGGCTGAATCCCACCACTGCCTCCCCCCCCCCCACGTTCGTTGGCAAGCTGAGAGGCAATAATTGCCACACCAGCAAAACTTGGGCTTCAAAACTTGACAGGAGGTTTTTAAGAAGAGCTGGACAACCATTTGTCTGAAATGATTCTAGGCTCTTCTGCTTGTGCAGGGGGTTGGACTAGAAGACCTCCAAGATCCCTTCCAACTCTGTTATTCTTGTAGAATCTTTCATGGTTTACTCTCTGGCTTCCCGTGCTTCCATTCAACCCCAAAGGAAGACATTAACAGGAAACTCCTCTAATGGGTGGTGGTTGTTTTTTCAGATGGGGAAACCTGAAAGATTCCAGTGTGATAGAAAAGATGTGAAACAGAAAACATGTATTCTTCGCTCCAGTAAGAAAGTCGTCTCAAAAACACCAAGAGAAATTTGACAGAAGTTCTCAAGCAAGCTGAGAATAAGGTCAGAAAACAGGCGAGCTTCAAAAAAAGGCTCTTCAAGCATTAAACATTAGCATACGTTAACTTAGAAAAGTAATAGGCCAAAGCTATTCAAATATCTATATGTGAATAACACCGTGTATATGTAATTCATAGTTCAGTTGTATCTGGTATCTTAAGTGCTCGTATTTTTATCTGGGTAGATATGGAAGGAGATTCTAATTGAAGTTTCAATAGGGTGTTTGGGATAGATCAAAGGAGAACGGGGAATGAGTCTCATAAATTTCTAAACCTTCTAAAGGCTTTTGTTTTTTGTTTTTTTAAGAGCAGAGTTGTGGATTTTAGAGCAGACGTAGAAATATTTTGCCTCTGAATAACTATAATCACTGCAGGACCATAAGGGTTACCTTTGTCTGCTACATGTTTAATTATCTCATTTGTGGTCCTCTGCACATGAGATGAAACTTCACAAATTAATGATATCCTTGCTTATTGCTATTTCTTTCAAAACAGATCAACCCTAACCCAAATCCCAATGGTGTTGGTATATATATATATATTATTTGCGGTCACAGACCAAAATGCAAGTGCAACAAAAGAAAACACAAGAAAAATCTCACAAACAATTAAACACCAGAAGTCTTGGCTAAAGAGGAATTACAACGTTCTCCTCTGGTGTGGTGTTGGTATTTTTAGCCCAAACTTGTCTTACCTGAGTGTTTGAAGATGGTGGGACTTCACTCTCAGGCAGATTGGGTCTCTCTTTCATCTCTCTGATCATTTGCTCATTATCAGGGCAATCCTGTTTGAAATACTTCCTTGGTGGAGGTTTGGGTTTGAAGGACCGGGGTTTTCTAACCAGGATCTCTGTGCATTTTTTAGCAGCATGGGGTGAAAGGGGATTGACATCTTGAGATACTGACGGGGAAGACTCATTTCGTAAACTCATTTCAGAAAACGAATGTCGGGAGCCTGGCGGCTGTGTAATTGCTACATCCAGATGATGGTCTTTTCCTTGGCCATTGGTCAACTGATAAAGCAGGCCATTTCCACAAGAGGACCTGGGGTTGTAACTGCTATCACTGCTGGAACGGATCATTGGCTTTTGAGAAGGATGGTTGAGGCGAGCATCATTCTTCTCCAAGTATTTTTCACAGGGAGCTTTCTTAAGCCAACTGCCACCTACATTAAAAGTAGAACACGGACACAGTCAAACACTGCAGAGAAGAGATACAAGGTAATGGCTAGAATCCAAAGTCCTTCACAAATAGTTCTGTGCATCCCAAAGTGCCTGGGATTTTGTTTGAGGATTTCAGTAGCTCTTTCTAACACAGCTTACTTGCGTGGCAAAACATGAAGGTTCAAAAGGTCTATGTTATCACCTGGGAAGCTGCAGTTCAGAGTTTAAAAATCTCCACTGGATCACTGTGTGCCAAGGAACTAATCTAAATTCCTTCTCATTGTTGATAACTGTCCAATATGGAATTGATTTTACCTTATGGTCCACTAAAATGAATGCCCGCTTTACTAATACAAAAACAACGGCCACATTCTTTTTTTTAATTCCTTTTACAATTGCTCAAAGAACAATTAAGGTTTTCTTGGTGAAGGTGAAGCTGATGGTTCCTATTAGGAGAGGAGTTATTTCTTATTTTACGGTCTGAAAGTCTCGGAGTTATGATACTGTCAAAGAAGATGCATTTCAACCCAATTTTTCTGGCTTTGGATGAACTGGAGAGGGTTGTATGTTACAATAGGGATGTTATATCCAGAAAGTTCTAACCCTCTTTTACATCTTATGAAAACAAAGAAAAAAAACCCATGAAGTCCATTTAGGTTCAGATCGAGGGAACTGCTGGATTGTATTTTTAAAACTGTAGCTCAGTATTCTTTGCTATTTTGTCCCGGAAGATCTGGTTTTCTCTCTGTGATATCTGGGTCCTAACTGTGGTAACAGGTTGATGGACCACAAAAGTCTCTAAGCTGTTCTGGCCTGGTTGGATACTTAAAACAACATGGCAAATTATTTGTATCTAAATTAAGGGGAAATCCTTACCTTCTGCATTCCAGTGGAATCTGTCTCTTTCAAACTTGTTGCTTTCCATAGCATTGGAAACAGCATCCTTTAGCTGCTGTTCAGAAACCTGCAAGAGGCCACAGGCCATCAAACCATGCTGAAAGAATCTGCTTTAATTTCCATTTCCGCAATACTTTGTAATCACTTAACCACCGCTTTTAAGTCTCCCCTAGAACTATGGGTGGGTTTCACTATTACATTCTATTACATTCTGAAGTTCAGCCTTTTGCCCAAGGTTTCAGTGAAGATATCTAAAGGGGGTTACTCAGTGCAGAACGATACTTCATGCCAAGACTTGTTAACAACTCAACTTTGGGGTCTCAGTTGATCTCATGAAAATTAACCATCTCCGATTTTATATATAGTTTTGCAGCACTTTGGATCCAAAAACAGCAACATACTTTAGAGCAAGGGTCTTCAAACTTGGCAACTTTTAAGACCTGTGAACTTCAACTCCCAGAATTCCTCAGACAGCCCTGGCTGGCTGAGGAATTCTGGGAGTTGAAGTTCACAAGTCTTAAAAGTTGCCAAGTTTGAAGAGCTCTGCTTTAGAGAACACAATATTAGGACTGTCTGCAGCTTCTTAAAACTACTGCATCTTTCCCCCCCCCCAAAAAAAGAGATGCAGCTGCTTTAAGGAGTTTCACAGAGTTGCTATACACATGTCTTATGCATTCTGAAGCATCTTTCCCCCTTCAGCTTTGAAGTGCTACACAACATTAATTTTAAGCAATAAGAATTAAAATACATGGCTGTTAAGGGACAACAAAAATGAAAGAAAGAGAATGGCCAAGAGTTTCCAAAGAAGGATGGTCAACACCTTTGCAAGGCTAGAGGCCTCAGCAGGGACCTGATCAAACTCAGACTGGATTTAGGTTCTCCACAATAGAAAGACTTTGCCAACAAGTGTTCTTGGTAGTTGTGTGGGGGTTTTTTTGGGGGGGAGGGCTACTTTGGCAGTTGTCCCAGTGCTTGAAGATCATTAAAATATATACATTTCTTTCATTTTCCACCTTACCTGTGGTTCCGGATGCCTGCTAATGATAATTTGCACAATGCCAGGATTGCAGTGGCTTAGGACAGCATGAACTTCGCTAAGGGTCATTGTTTGAACTGATGCCTCGTTGATTTCCACTATTTCATCTCCACCTCTTCGAGAAGATTGACATTTAAAAAAACAACAACACACCAAATGTTAACCCCTAGCACTGTCAACATCGTATATTTTTTTGCAGACTTGAAACATTACCAAGTAAAGACAAGGATAGAGAAAGCTCGAACAGCATTCTTCAAAATGAAAAAGGTCTTCTGCAGTCACGACATAAGCCTAAGACTGAAAATCAGGCTTGTCAGATGCTATATTTTTTCTATCCTGCTCTATGGAGTAGAGAGTTGGTCTCTGACAGAAGGCCACCTGAAGAGACTAGAAGCATTTGAAATGTGGATTTACAGGCGGCTGTTACGTATAAGCTGGGTGGACAAGATCAGAAATGAGGAGGTGATAAGCCGCCTGGGAAAGCCAAGGGAAATCATCAAAACAATTAAAAAACGAAAGTTAGAATATTTCGGACACCCAGAAAAATACGGCATACTCCATTTAATCCTCCAAGGAAAGATTGAAGGCAAACGAGGTCCAGGCAGAAGAAGAACATCATGGCTTCAAAATCTACGGGACTGGTATGGACAAAACTCAGCAGCACTTTTTCGTGCGGCTGCTGATAAAAACAGGATCGCCAACATGATCGCCAACGTCCGATAACGGATATGGCAGAAGAAGAAGAAGAAGAAACATTACCAATGTGGTTTCTATTTGCTACTTTAGGATTCCAAACAGGGAGCCTGAAGCCCAAAGAATTTTAGCTTGTCTTCTACTTTCAAACGAGTAATTCATATATAGGCGAATTAAGGCAACACGTTTCAAGTGCTTCCTCTCACACTCTTTTTGATATAAAGGGGACATGTCTCTTTTGTGAAGGTGGGGTCCAACCTTGTTGATTACCTTGTTGATTGATTTGGAAACAGCTGTTAGATATCTTATTTATTTGAGAATCCCCCCTCATAAAAATTTACTCTTTTTTTAAATATATTTTATTAATTTTTTTAACATAATCACCATTAATATTTGGTAAACAGTGTGTTGTCCGGGTTTATGTTTACAAACAATCAATAACAATTAGTTTCTATAATTCCATACTCCACATAGTAGCTTTCCTTGATTTTCTCTTCTTCCAATAATATTCTCTTTTATCAACCTTAAATCAGTACATTTCTTCGTATTTTAGTAGATAACAATTGAATATAAACATTTTTCTAGTATTTCTACAAGTAACAGCCACATCCATATGAAGTTTCTTTTCGAATTAATCATCTTCATCACCTTATCATAGATCCTGTTATTAAAGTTCTTATTCAATTTATTTCCCCCACAATGTTCAAAAACATTTTTACCAGTTAAGATTTTCTTAGAGTTAATTACACTTAAATATTTAAGTCTTTTTCCTCATACAAGCCATCCCAACAGTTTTACACTTCTCATATCTTAAAACAAAAGAAGGAGGAGGAGGAGGAGGAGGAGGAGGAGGAAAGGAGGAAGAGGAGGAGGAGGAGGAGGAGGAGGAGAGAAGAAGAAGAAGAAGAAGAAGAAGAAGAAGAAGAAGAAGAAGAAGAAGAAGAAGAAGAAGAAGAAGAAGAAGAAGAAGAAGAAGAATAAGAAGAAGAAGAAGAAGAAGAAGAAGAAGAAGAAGAAGAAGAAGAAGAAGAAGAAGAAGAAGAAGAAGAAGAAGAAGAAGAAGAAGAAGAAGAAGAAGAAGAAGAAGAAGAAAATAATATACTACTTGAAAAACACTCACTCCTTCTAAGTTAGTTGATTGGTCACTGTTAATATGGCAATAGCACTTAGAGAAAGCCAAGCCGCAAAGCTTAGGGACCGCTGCTTAACAGCATTTTGTGGGCAGTTTACAATGTCAGCATATTGCCCCCAACAATCTGGGTCCTCATAGGACATGCTAATCCACCTCCCACTGCATGTAAGTGTGTTATGTGAAGAAGGTCAATGGTTGTTATCTCTTGCCCCTGTTTCACTGAAGTGCAAAACAAATGGCGGCCCAGCTGAACAGAAAGGGTTAGACAAAGATTGACTCATAGCATAGAGAAAGAACACGCAGGCTCCTGTTTTTGGTTTCATCTCACTCTTACTTCTCTAAACTTTGTCCGGATGCTCTGCTTTGCAAGAAGCAGAGCCTTGGCACAGAATTTAGCAGCTATGTTGTGCTTACAGTTTCTTTCTTTGTTGCAGCCTGGTCTTTCACTTTGCAGGGGAATTTCAATATTGAGATATTTCAAGGAAAGAAAGAAAGAAAGAAAGAAAGAAAGAAAGAAAGAAAGAAAGAAAGAAAGAAAGAAAGAAAGAAAGAAAGAAAGAAAGAAAGAAAGAAAGAAAGAAAGAAAGAAAGGGAGGGAGACGGAAGGAAGGAAAGAAGGAAAGGAAGGAAGGAAGGAAGGAAGGAAAGAAGGAAAGGAAGGAAGGAAGAAAGAAAGAAAGAAAGAAAGAAAGAAAGAAAGAAAGAAAGAAAGAAAGAAAGAAAGAAAGAAAGAAAGGGAGACGGAAGGAAGGAAGGAAGGAAGGAAAGAAGGAAAGGAAGGAAGGAAGGAAGGAAAGAAGGAAAGGAAGGAAGGAAGGAAGGAAGGAAGGAAGGAGGAAGGACGGAAGGAAGGAAGAAAGAAAGAAAGAAAGAAAGAAAGAAAGAAAGAAAGAAAGAAAGAAAGAAAGAAAGAAAGAAAGAAAGAAAGAAAGAGAAAGAAAGAAAGAGAGTTTTGCAATGCATGGGGATGAACTGAATTTGCCAATAACGGTTGTAAGGTATGCCCTTTTTTTCAGGTGAAAAATTAGATTGGCTTTGGAATAGAAAAACAAACCTGGCACTGTAACCTCTCACCTTTTGAAAAAGTGGGAAGTGAATGTCAGAAAGCTTTGGAAATTATTCAAGTCTTGACCTACCTGAGCCTCCCATCCATGTGAGCCACAGAGCCAGGCGAAAGAGTGTGGATGAATATCCCTGAAACGTACCGGGAGTAAGGGATGCTGCACAAGCCAATGCCGAGGCCCACACCAGCCTCTGTGGAAGGAAAGGCAGAGAGGAAGTGAGCTATCCCAATGATTATGGAATTGTGCCATTTCCCTCTCCAGTCACTCGATGTCAGGGGTAGGCCACCTTGGCTCTTTTATGACTCGTGGACTTCAACTCCCAGAATTCCTGAGCCAGCCATGCTGAGGGAAAGGGAGAGGTTTCCAAGCTGAGCCATGCTGGCTCAGGAATTCTGGGAGTTGAAGTCCACGAGTCATAAAAGAGCCAAGGTGGCCTACCCCTGCTCTATGTCAATACCGAGTATTAGGCTTGCCTCTATCCTCAACCATTCAGGATTTCTGCATCCCTACCTGGTAGCTCGGTCCACATATGGTGCGAAGCTGTGGTTTGTTCTGTCGTGGTTTCACATGCCAGAATAGTACACACATATTAAGACATTAAAACTGGTCTGCAAGCCACCACAGCCGAGTAGGTGTGCTGTGCTAGCCAAACAAGTTATTTTTTTTATGAATCCAGTCATTATATTAGAATGATGGCTCTCTCTCAACTCCTGCCAAACCAGAAGGTATTTTTGGCACAGCATCACCAAAAAATAAGGGAAAAAAAAAAAAAGGCTCAGAGGGACAGTGTATTTGAGCCAAGTCTATTCTGGAAACACTTGGGTTTTTTTTTTGGGGGGGGGGCTTGCTATATTTACTGCTCACCTTTATTTAAGGAAACTTCCATCATGATCCTGTCGTTGGGGTTCACGCTGCTCAGAGGAAACGCTGGGCTTTCTGGCCCAAAGGAGCTGTTCTCCTTGGTGATGCACATGCTGGTGCTTAGAGAACGACAAAGGTGAGACGATAAATAGCTGGTGGCCGAAGATGGAGTGCTGAAGCTTGTTCGAACAGTGAGTGTGAGGAGACCCTTCTTGGCCTGCTAGAAATAAGGAAGCATTGTGAGAAGGAGGACGAGAAGAACATGAAAGAGGAGGAGGAGGAGGAGGAGGAGAGCTGTGGGGTCCTTGGTGCTCTCTGAGCTTGGTTGTTTTCTTGCAAACATTTCAAGACGCAACTAGCTAACACCATCAGTGCTAGAAGGGAGGAGGAGGAGGAGGAGAAGGAGGAGGATTGTGGGGTCCTTGGTGCTCTCTGAGCTTGGTTGTTTTCTTGCAAACATTTCATGACGCAACTAGCTAACACCATCAGTGCTAGAAGGGAGGAGGAGAGGAGGAGGAGGAATACATGAAAGAGAAGGGGAAGGGGAAGCAGGGGAAGGGGAAGGGCGAGAGTAGGGGGGGAGAAAGAAAAGGAAGAGGAGAATTCAGGTAGGAGAAAAAACATTGCATAGGGCCATAACCTTAAATTTCTGCAAAGCTTCATGGTGTGTGAGTCCATGCATTGATTCTCCATTCAATTCCAGGATTTCATCTCCTGTTGCATCAAAATAAACAATCTTATTAGCTAGTTTCTGGCACCTGCATTTCATCAACCTCTCACCAATTAAGGTTCACTAACCATTACACACACACACACATACACACACACATTTTCCCCATTGGATAGCTGTAGGTAAGATCAAACCCACTAAACCCACTCATATATTTTTTTTCCAGATAGACCTTCGGATGCTTACAGAACCCTTCTGCAAACCAAACTGTCTAGCTCCAATTCATTCAAACGCAGGGACAGCGTTATCCTACCTTCCTGCAACCGTCCATCTGCAGCAGCTGCTCCCCCAGGGAAGATTGTCTTCACATAGATGCCAATGGGACCATAAATACTGTCTTGGCCACCCACAATGCTGAAACCCAATCCCTAATGGGAGGGAACAGAGGGGGCATTTTACTTGATTAATCACCTGCTTCTTTTACTAACTGTTTAAACAAGCAATGAAAACACTTTTGTTTGTGAAAAGTTCCTGGAGGAAAAAAATGTTTTTATTGGCCCTCAACTCTGAGCAGTAAAGTTGTGATACAGATATACATGGGGGGGGGGAACCCCAAACGTAATAGGAGGGAAAGTTTCTCTCCTTTACTCCCCTAATTGTAAAACTAGAACCTATCCTATCCTCAACTCCGAAAGGCGCTGGGAATTTATTCTTAAATAGCTATGGATGAATCAATGCTCCTGTCGGTTCATGATGGCTTTCCTTGCATGCATTTATAGATCTGTACCATTCAAATTCCGCACATTTCAATAATATTTAAAATCTATGGGGAAAAAACAATCATTTTTTGCTTTCCTGCTTAGAACGGACTTTTATTTTGGAATGAAGGAGTGGTTTAATTCATCACAGAATTAGTAGCCAGTTGCAGAAGCATGCACAGAGCAGGTCATTTTTGGATAGTATTTTTTATGCCTTTTCAAGAACAATAAGGATAACAGTATATTATTGCACTGAGCCCCTGATTTGTTAGGATGAAAGAGCAATCTTGAAATTTTAAACAGAAACGAAATCTGCCAGTACATGATGCAATTCTCCAGACCAGTGTTTCTCAACCTTGACAATTTGAAGACGTGTGGACTTTGACTCCCAGAATTCCTCAGTTACACGGCTGTGGAATTCTGGGAGTTGAAGTCCACAGGTCTTCAAGTAGCCAAGGTTGAGAAACATTGCTGTAGACCAATCTCTCCCTCAAGGGAAGATTGGAGTTTTAAAAAAATGGACTCCAGAAAACCATTTTTGTCCCAGTGTTCCTATGTATTACCCAAGGAAAGACATATAAAGCAAAGACCTCACCTTTCCTTGACCCTTCATTAAAACAATGTTGGAGATCATAGAGGCCTGTAAACTTGAAGATGTGGACATGAGGTGGGCGGTACTTAGTGAGCGAGATGATCTGGAGAGAGGCTACAGTTGAAAGAAACAGGAAGGAAAGGTTAATATAATACTGGAGGATTTTTTTTAAATTATATTTTTATTTAAAGTATCACCATTTTTGCCTACAGTGGAGTTGTGAATTAGATGCTGGTGACATATCTTTCATCATTCTTTATAATCCGTGATGATTGTAGTTGTAACCTACAATCAGGCTCCAAATGGCTGTACTACATCAACATCTCCTCAAGGTTTGTGTTGCTGCCATGCAGAGACTGAAATCCTGCCTCTTTTTCCTGTCTTTTTCATTCAACTGATGAAAAGAAAAATTTGCTTTCGGAAATCTTTTCAGAGAGGGAGAATCTGAGTGAAACTCTCCTAGCTGGAGAGTTCTGTTCTTGCCTTTATTTAATTAAGAAGTCGCCAGGGATGTATATTAATGGCCACTTCCTAATTATATAAGTGCAAAAACACCACACATAACAAATTATCTTTAATTGAACAATCCTTACTCTCTATCAGTCTCCTAGGCAGAGAGAGGCGTAGCCTTGCCCTTGAAAAACGGCTGGAGAATCTCTCCTTTCCCTGAATAAATCCAGGAAAAAGGACCCTCCCAATTTTTGAGGTGGAGAATTCCTGAAGACCAACCCTGGTTCAGACCTTATTTCAATTCTAACTTGCTCATCCAGCAACTCAATTCTAACCGATTCTGCAAACAGAGCAGCAATATGCATTTCACTGATGATTTACAGTCCTCCAGGGACACTGAAGGTAAAGAAAGGTGGGACAAACATCATTCGGAGATGCAGGTGATGTTCTCCTTGGTCCATGGAAGTGACCTCGTTCTTCTGAAGTCAAGGACTTCTGGAAAACAGGCTGCTTTGTTGTAGGGCAGGCTAATGAGGAAGGAAATGTTTGGCCCGAAAGCTGCATTTCCCTCTGCATTGTCATTTCTTGACCGTTCCACAGATGGAGCACTAAAGTCTGGTGAGCTTCCTTTTCCTCTTACCTTGACAGCTGCTTTTCCTGCTGCATTCTCCAGCTGTTGAGAGAATGACTTTCTGTTGCTATAAAGGGACTGTCTGTACCGAGAGGCTGACTTCTTGACCACAGAACAATCAACATCTCCTATCCAGTATGGACTAGCACCTTAAGAGAGGGGAAAAAGTAGACTGAACTGAATACTTTATTTGGCCAAGTGATGTTAGACACGCAAAATGTTTGTCTCACAAATCATCATCCTCATCCTCATCCTCCTCATCATGGGAAGTAGTAAAGAAGATGAGAAGGATAAAAATAATACTGCAGCCATACTACACGGGTAAATATATATAGACATTAGACAACATTGTGTTGTCTAATTAGGTGTTCAGCAGAGTGATGGCAGGAAAGAAAAAACTGTCCCTGTGTCTAGTTGTTTTGGCCTGCAATGCCCTCTAGCGCCATCTTGAGGAGAAGAGTTGAAATGGTTTATGTCCAGGATGTGAGGGATCTGCAGATATTTTCTCAGCCCTCTTTCTGACCCATGCAGTAGGTCTCCCATGGAAGGCATGGTGATTGCAATTGTCCTTTCGGCAGTCCTAACTATCCGTTGGAATAGGTAGCTGTCCTGTTTGGTTGCTGTACCAAACCAGATAGTTATAGAAGTACAGCAGTGTTCTTCTATAGCAGGTAGCAGGGTTCCAGTATCTCAGGGGCTGCCCCAAAGAAGAGGGAGTCAAGCTATTCTCCAAAGCACCTGAAGGCAGGACAAGAAGCAACGGATGGAAACTAATCAAAGAGAGAAGCAACCTAGAACTAAGGAGAAATTTCCTGAGAGTTAGAACAATGAATCAGTGGAACAATCTGCCTCCAGAAGCGGTGAATGTTCCAACACTGGAGGTTTTTAAGAAGAGACTGGACAGCCATTTGTCTGAAATGGTATAGGGTTTCCTGCCTGAGCAGGGGGTTGGACTAGATGACTACTACTACTACTACTACTACTACTACTACTATTATTATTATTATTATTATTATTATTGTTGTTGTTGTTGTTGTTGTTGTTGTTGTTGTTATTATTATTATTATTATTATTATTATTATTATTATTATTATTATTATTATTATTATTATTTATTAATTATTATTACAAATGATAGACTCAATAATTCTTCTGTCAAACTGTATCTATCTCAAGTCCTGGGAGATTATAGAACCCCAAAACCTGAAGGACTCCAGTGCTGATACTGTGCTTTCAATCATAGGAAGAGGTGGTGGGATAGAAGGCTCCTCCTAAAATCCACTCTCATCTCAACGGTTTTAAGCATGGTAGAGGTAAACAACTTGGCTGCATTTCTTTCCAGAACATTCCCACTTCACCATTTTTAATAGGCATCTGCAAGCATCTCCTTCTCTTTCTTATCATCATCTCCAAAATGGGAATCATTTAGATTGCCACACTTTGTGCAGATCTTGGTGCAGCAAGGCCAAATCAATGTCAAGTGTGTATTATACATATCTGCGTGCATCTGTACATAGCCTAAACTGTAGAAACTTACTGGCTGAATTGCTGCGCGTCCGCTGGCATTTGGCTTTCGTCTGTAGAATGGATCCATTTGGCAGGTCATGTTTAGTCGGCTGCTCCTTATGAGGGCCACTGGATGATTCCTGGGAGAATTGGGGGAAAATGCAAAACATCTTAAGCATCTGCAATGATTTAAAAGTAGGCTGTGTGTTGGTGTCAAAATTCACCCCTAGGTAAACAATGAGAGCCCACTCTGGCATTAGCCTAAAACGTGAACAATCCCTTTTAAACTAAATCAAGTTTTTTTTTTTCAAACTTGGCAACTTGAAGATGTGTGGACTTCAACTCCCAGAATTCTCCAGCCAGCACTGGGGAAAAACACTGACCTAAATGGTAGCGGGAGAAAAGATGGGACCCCCTTCCCCACTTCTCAGTCATATCCAGGCAAGGATTCCTTAATCCTTTGGGCAGACTCTAATATTGAGCCTTTGGTTCGGAGCCCACTGCAAACCCAAACTGCATGAGCTTCTGCATCAGTTGCACTTTACATAAATGGAAGTTTCACAAAAGGTCTCTTGACAAACTGGAAGGTTATGAACAAGATGGTGCAGACACTTTACAAAACTCTAGGCCTGCCACTGCCATGTGCATGCCCTGTGGGAAATTGCAGATTTAAAATCAGTTAACAGGCAACACTGATAAGGAAGAGGCCCAGTTAGTTAAATACACTGAACACCAATATACTTGGTGCTTTCTGAGGTGGCTTGTTTTCTTGCAGACATTTCATTACCCAAACTAGTTAGCGTCATCAGGGCTAATCCGTGCTAGTCAAATACTCTATAGGCAAAAATGGGAATAGGCACAATTGTATGTCCTTTAACCTGTGGCCATTGCTTTGCGCATGCAAACTTGGCAGGGATGAGTAAATGAATGGATATCAATAGTAGTGAGAAGGAGCAGAGGTTGCTACAGTCCAGTCTTTCCCCAGTCATTTGTAGGAATATCAGAGAGGAGAACAAATGTTACTCATGACCGTGAAGGGCTCTTAGGGTTAGTTCTATAGAATAGAATAGAATAGAATAGAATAGAAATGGAGAATAGAATAGAATAGAATAGAATAGAATAGAATAGAATAGAATAGAATAGAATAGAAATGGAGAATAGAATAGAATAGAATAGAATAGAATAGAATAGAATAGAATAGAATAGAATAGAATAGAATAGAATAGAATAGAATACTTCTCCTTTCCCTCTTATTTTTCCTACTATTTGCTTTTGTATTTTTGTATTTTATATTATATAGAGAGAATAGAGCTGGAAGGGACCTTGGAGGTCTTCTAGTCCAGCCCCCCGCTTAAGCAGGAGAACCTATACCATCTCAGACAAGTGACTGTCTAGCCTCTTCTTAAAAATCTCCAGTAATGGAGATTTTAAATTATAAATTAATAAATCATAAATTATAGATTATAAATTAATAAAACCTGTAACATCAGGGGAACCCCCCCCCCCACAAAGCCTGGACCTGCGTTCTTGACGCAGAGCGTCCTTCTTAAAGGCTGAGTTCCTTTCTCCTGCAGCAGATGGCGTCTTGGTTAAGTCAGCCGAACCTTGCCGTTAATCTTCCACAATGACTGAATTAATACTTTTACTGTTCTTCTTCTGGCGCTGCTCCTCTGCTGCAGGGCAGGTAGAATTTAAACTGGTGAAGCCCCCTCACCCTGTTCCCCTCCCCCCATAGGTTGATGTAGCTGGGAGGAAAATTGTGCCATTTGGAATCCTATTAGTTGTTTGTCAGGTAAAAGCATAGGTGTGTGCCAGCCGAGGGAGGGGAAAATGGAAACGCTTAGGATTTTTTGACCTGAATATAGTTACAATCCTTACAGGTTTGCGTTCTGTAAGAATCAGCACTCCTGGCACCTGCCAAAGAGGTTAGGGGTGCTCCTAAATATCTTAAGGGGGTTAGGGGTGTTCCTAAATATCAGAACTCTTTGGTCTTGCCATTCTTGGACCTGTTTTGTTTTGTTTTTTCTAGAGAGAAGGAAAAAAAAACCCTTGACCTATCCTGGCCTTTTGGGTAGCAGAAACAATGGGCAAATGGGCAAAGTGAAAAGAGACCTTATTCTGGAAAGCTACAGCCAGCTCTAAGTGGAACAGAGAAGTAGCGATAGCACTGATGATGTTACCTAGTTTGGGTAATGAAACGTCTGCAAGAAAACAACCAAGCTCAGAGAGCACCAAGGACCCCACAGTCCTCCTCCTCCTCCTCTCCTCTCCTCTGAAAACCCTACTCTCTTCTAGCATTGATGATGTTACCTAGTTTGGGTAATGAAACGTCTGCAAGAAAACAACCAAGCTCAGAGAGCACCAAGGACCCCACAGCTCTCCTCCTTCTCCTCCTCCTCCTCCTCCTCCTTCTCCTCCTCCTCCTCCTCCTCTTCTACCTTCTAGCACTGATGATGTTACCTAGTTGGGTAATGAAACATCTGCAAGAAAACAACCAAGCTCAGAGAGCACCAAGGACCTCACAGCTCTCCTCCTCCTCCTCCTCCTCCTCCTCCACCTTCTAGCACTGATGACGTTACCTACTACTTTGGGTAATGAAACGCCTGCAAGAAAACAAGCAAGCTCAGAGAGCACCAAAGACCCTTCATTTCAACCCTGAGCTACCAAAATTCTCCTTCGTTGGAACAGAGTGGTCTCAGCTATTCCACTTACCTTATTAGCAATCACTAAATTAACCAGGCCTCTGGCAGACTGGATGAGTGATTCAGCCTCTTTGCTGCAAAGCTCTTTAAGAGGTTGCCCGTTGACTGTTAAGAGCTCATCACCAGGGCTTAAACGACCATCCCTTGAAAAGAAAAGAAAAAGAAAAGACAGCAATAGGATCGTGAACCAGTGTCATCAGCTCTCTGCAACCGCTTCAGAGGGAACCCCTGCGTTTTTGAGATGCTGGTGCTTCTGTTTGGGTCATGTTTACATTTGCAAATGACTCTCAGATCACAGCCAAGGGATGTTTAGGGGGGCTAATAAACCAGCCTCTTCTAATTTTATTAAGAATTACAAATAGAAAGAATAAAAACTAATACCAACTAAGGAAGGAAGGAAGGAAGGAAGGAAGGAAGGAAGGAAGGAAGGAAGGAAGGAAGGAAGGAAGGAAGGAAGGAAGGAAGGAAGGAAGGAAGGAAGGAAGGAAGGAAGGAATTTTCCCCTTCATCCCAGCAAATAAAAACAATTTTATAGCATTTCTCTCTTTACCCCATAACTCATCTGTTAACTAAAAATCCAAAAGTCTCATCATTTGTTCTTTATCATCAAAAATTCAATAAGGGAAACCAGATATAACTAATTTTTATTGTAACCCTGGACAAATAAGCATTCCTTCCCTGAACTTTTATCAGTCTTACTTTTTGACCCCTCTAAATATAGTCCTGGAGCTTTTTTCATGTTAATCTTGTTCTTTACCCCAAAATCTTTCAAACTTTAACAGACCTCTTTGATATATCCAGTAAACAGAATTTGTCTTTCTTTCTTTTTTTAAACTCACTTCTCATAAAATGCTTCAAGACTTTCACAGGCCTCTTATATAGATCCAACGAGAAAAAAAAATCACAAATTATAAACTGACAATGGCAGCTTCTTATAAAGAAAATTTATATAAAATAGCTGGTACTTGCCACCAGCAAGATTGGCAAAAATGTTTAAAAATAAGTCAGATAGATGTTGGAAATGTAAACATAAGTCAGGTACTTATTATCATGTATGGTGGACACGTGTTAAAGCAAAGGGGTACTGGAAAAAAATACATACTTGGCTAGAAAAGATGTTGGGAAAACATGTAGATTTTAAACCTGATCTTTTTTTATTAGGCATCATGCCAGAAAAGATTGATAAGCAAAGTATATATTTGATTTTACATGTGATAACAGCGGCAACAATCATATTTGCACAATATTGGAAAAAGGAAGAAATACCATCAGAGGAAGAAATAATTAAAAAAATACTAGAATGTGCGGAAACGGACAGACTCACTATGAGGTTGAAAGAAAAAGAAGAAACAGAATACTATCAGACTTGGGACTTGTTTTATCAAGGGCTGGAGAAAAGAACAAAGGATTAGGAATTAAATTTGCATTAGTGAATGACAAACTCAGAAAACACGTTGTTAAATAAGTACTATTGAATTGTATGGAAAAAATTAATAAAATTTTTACAAAAAATGAAAAAGAAAAAAAATCACCGATGATTTTGATTTTTTTTTTTAAATCAGCCTGAAGTTGTAAGAAGTAACATGGGATAGTGAAGCACTGCACGTATTTATTTATCCTTTGCTATATATACCCTTGGCTTAAGTTGCTGAGATGTCATACAATGTTTACAAATATTCTGGTTTCTCTGTTGGTGTAGTAGAGCTCTACGAAAGAGGGCTTCCGTGGTGAAAGCAAATTGCAATACCAATTTCCTTTCTTGGCTGACAGCTTGAATGGGGGAGGAAGTCTACCTATGATAGGGACCTCCTCTATCTGTTCATTGAGATGAGAAATATACAAGCTTGCAAGGTTAACTGCAGAATGGGAGAAATGCAAACTATATAATTACACTATATATTAATATCTCTGCTGAACAATGTGCATAAGAAAATGCTACTCTATTCATATCCTGCTTATAGAGTCCCCGTCACTGTCTGGTTTGCTGCACAATTTCTACAGAAAGTGGCTATATAGTCTACTTTCCTACTCAGTGCAGGATCTATAGGATTAGGTGTAAACTGCAGCCTCCTGGACAGGTAACATTTGTCCAGTAGGAAGATAGGGTATAGGGTCTTTCAATATAATCATCGTTACCACTACCACCATCGCCACCTACGTTAAATATGCATGATTATGTGGTTTCCTAATGGGATTTTGTAACATACCTCTGAGCAGCTCCCCCGTCAATCACGTGGCTGACCATAAACTCTTTACCAAAAGCAGAGCCACTGGAAGTCCTGCAGACTTGAATTCCCAGCCCCTCGTTCCCAGTGGCAATGCAGAGCTTCCAGATGCAGCTGTCCTGGTTGGGAAGACATGAAGAAACTTGAAAGCCTGTCAATCCAGCTTCCATTACTTTGTTACCTCCTAGATAGGTTGGGCTACAGCTCCCAACATCCTCAGCTCTGATGACCCATTAATGCTGTGGGCAATGCCATCTACAACAGAGCTGGTGTAGACTGAGAAGCTCTTTGCACAGATCCCCAGCTACCTCTTGTTGTGTATGCTATCTTTGTTCCTTTCCAAGATAAAAGAGCCAGGAACCTGATAGGGATGCAATATCCTGGGGCAGTGGTGGGATTCAAATATATGAACAACCGGTTCTCTGCATGGATACCACTTCCGGAAGTCCACTCTGGGCCTGGGCAACAAAAAAATA
Source organism: Azemiops feae (assembly GCA_023970755.1). NCBI lineage: Eukaryota > Metazoa > Chordata > Lepidosauria > Squamata > Viperidae > Azemiops > Azemiops feae. The sequence continues at coordinate 745,561 of JALGBA010000552.1, read as the reverse complement.
GCTACCGGTTCTGCCGAACTGGTGCGAACTGGCTGAATCCCACCACTGTCCTGGGTGTATAATCTGTGCTGCTGGTTTAAATCCCCACCACCAGATTCCCTAGGCCAGGGGTAGGCAACCTTGGCTCTTTTATGACTTGTGGACTTCAACTCCCAGAATCCCTGAGTCAGCATGGCTGGTTCAGGAATTCTGGGTATTGAAGTCCACAAGTCATAAAAGAGCCAAGGTTGCCTACCCCTGGCCTAGGCGATGTTTGGAAGGCAGCTCACGTGTGATAGAAGGGGGGGGAGGGAAGAGAACCTCCTTATCCAAGCATTGCAAGTGCCAGGCAAACAGAGGCACAGACCTTCTTCCTACCTTGATAAAGAACTTCCTCTTCATATTCTTACAGCTATCGCTGGCATTGGTCCTCAGCTGCACCATGCTGGCAATCATAAGAGGATCGGATGTGGCGTCCTGGCTAGGCGAGGGGCACGCCGGCTGAAGTTGAGGGCATGGTTCTTTGTGACTCCAGCTGGCTTGGCTCTCAAAGGGGTTGGCATATTTGTCATCCGGACTCGAGCCATCATCGCTGGTCTTGCCATTGCAGAGGATGAGCGACCGGGAAATGGAGCGTAACGTTTTGGATTTCCGCCCTTTGGTGCTATTGTGCCGTTCCATCGTTGGAGACCCAGGAACCGGTGGTCAATTGGTCATGCCGGTTAATTTCACTTCCTCCAGTGTCTGCAACTGAAGATCCAGATGGAAGAGAAATGCAGGGGAAGGAGAGGGGGAGGTGGGGGGGGGAATGAGAAAAAGAAACTCATCAGCAAAATGTTTCATCTTTCTAAACCACCCACCTCTAGATTTCATTAAAGACAAGAGGCTCTTAGTTCCAAAAGAGCAAGTCATGAGGCATCACATTGATAGTAGCTCTGTGTATTCTTTAAAAAAAAAAAAGTTATCTCTCTGGTTGTTATTTTTTCTACCCAAATTGTCTGAAAGAATCAAAACCCTATTCGTGCAACTTGTTTTGCTTTGTTGCAGGATTAAGCCATTTTTCTGGGTTCCCACAATACATTAAACCAGAAGCTAACCAGCCTTTTCCAGTTCATACAGACCAGAACCTGAAAACTACATTTTTCTTTGGCGTCAAATTCCTGATGGGGTAGCTGTAAATGTTGGGTCTTTCCAGGTTCAGATGAGATGTTTAGCCTTAGAAAAAGGTATAGAGTATGATTTAAAAGTCATATGAGTTTTGGGCGGATGTAAGACTGAAAGCACACACATTCGTGTTAATTTTCTTGGTGGGCTTAATGTGTTGTGTGAATTGGTTTCCAAGTTCAGCGTTCAGCACTGAAACAGATGGGGAAGTCGTGTGCCCATAGTCACTGGAGAAATATAAACAGACTGGATGGCCATCTGTCAAAAATGCTATAATTGCAGGATTTCTGGATGAGAAGTTTGAGTAAACTTCAAGATCCAACTTAATACGTCAAAACAAATGAGCTTTCTCTTTTACCGTTCTTTACAAAGTAAAATATAAATTGAAACTTGCCTTTAGGAAATTTTCTTAGATTTGGAGAATCACAACATGTGTGAGGTGGGCTCCTCATATTATAAAATAGGTCTGTGTAACCCTGAAGGAACCAGATCAACAGAAGACACGTCTCATGTAGTAAAACTGGATCTCTTACCATCTGTAATCTTTGCTAAATATACAGATCGTCTCTAAATCCTACGTAACCACCCTGCCTTTCTAAAAGATACCATATTGCAAATAGAAATGAATCCCTCTGATCATAAGTCATGTCAGATCAAATCCGTCTGATAAATACATCGAATCAAAACCAAAAATAAAGTCACGATGCATAAAATAAATGATTTATTAAAAAAATCACACCTCAAATAATAAATCAAGTCCCTCCGATCATAAAGGAAAGATACAGAATCATCTGCAAGAGGAATATTTAGGACAAAAATATATCTATAACCTTGTATTGTATTGTATTGAAGCCCCCCTCCCCTCTCACAGCCATTTTCTTCAATTGAGTTCAGTCCCTCTTTCCAGGAAGATCTTAACAGGTGATGAAAGGAACTGAAGAAGAAGGAGAAGGAGAAGGAGAAGGAGAAGGAGAAGGAGAAGGAGAAGGAGAAGGAGAAGGAGAAGGAGAAGAAAGAAGGAGAAGAAAGAAGAAGAAAGAAGGAGAAGAAAGAAGGAGAAGAAAGAAGAAGAAGAAGAAGAAGAAGAAGAAGAAGAAGAAGAAGAAGAAGAAGAAGAAGAAGAAGAAGAAGAAGAAGAAGAAGAAGAAGAAGAAGAAGAAGAAGAAGAAGAAGAAGATGATGATGATCTGTGGGCTTGGCGGGAAAGAGAAAAGATGAAGAGCAAATGCTCTGGATTAGAAGACAAGAGGGATGCAGGATCAGACTAGAAAGGAAGCTAGAAAGCATATTTAGACCGAATAAAGCCCTTTTCCTCCTAATGACTTGGCTTGGAAACTTCTGCATCTGACAGGTTGAGGTGGGTTGAAAAGAAAACAAAACCATCCTTTGGGCTGGTCAAGCACAAAATTAAAACCTTTCACTGGGTTGCTAGACGGGATGGGGAAAATCTAGATTCTTAGGCAGGCGGGGAACTTGTGGGAAAAAAAATCCATCTCGTGTTATTACACCGCCCCCCCCCCCTTCACAGATCTGCAGGCATGCACATACCATGAGGCCCACGGAAGCAAAGAGTCCAGTTGCAATAAAGCGGAGGATGCTGATCCTTCCAAGAAAGTGTGGTCCACCTGATCCATCATCAACGTTTGGAGCCTAGGACCACCACCAGCACAGCCTGTCCCCAGTCATTGCATTTCGTTCCCTTTTTCCTGTCCCCCTGGCCTGCCAGGAACAAAGCTCTCTTGCCTTGTTTTGGTAATCCAAACCAAATGTTAACTGGTTGGCTGATCTCTCTCTCTCTCCCCCCCACTTGGCTCTTCCTCCCCCTCCCCCCCTCTCGCTTTTGTGCTAAGTCACCCCAACCTGTTTTTGTTCTGTACGTCAATATAATAAACGATGTGCCAGGAAAAGACCCCATTTGGTTCCCATTTGGAGGGACCGAAACGGAACCCTTTTGCAAAGACCTAAAGAGTTAACGGAGCTGCGGGAAGCCTTAGATCTTCCTTCGGCACAACACGAGGTTTTTCTGCCGATTGGCTCAAAGCGGTGCACTGCAAGCCCTTCGCATCTCATTCCAGTGGGCTTGGCACCCTCGCTGCGTCTTGATCCCTTTCCTCCGTCAATTCATTGGAAAGCATTCGATGCGTCTTAAAAGCACCCGGTCGATAGGTTTCCCCCCCAATCCCCATCCACCGTTTTCTTCCAGAGAAACGTTGCAACCGTGCTATGAGGTAGGAAAAGCATCCATAACCCACCCACCCCCCTTCCCCCCCACCCCTAAAAATGAAAAGCATTTAAAAAGGACTTACAACAAAGCTGAAAAAAATAATAATCACAGACTCCTTCAGAAGGCTGTTTGTCTTCGCCGGCCTGGCAGGAAAACTCAAGTGCAATAATTGGAAACACACCCTCCGACCGTCACATGACTTTATTTCAGTAATTCTCTACAGGGTATAGAGAATTACTAGAGAACCCAGCTATTGTTTCTGGACTGCAAAAGAGGCAGTAACAATAATAAGCGTGGGTCTGTTCAAGGTATCCCTCCAGATGCTATTCCCCCCCTTGCCGGGAGTGATCGGCTGCATATTTCTTGGTTATAAATCAAGGGGGCACAGCTTGCCCAGGGAGACGGTCCTTCCCCAAGATCGCTTTTGCAACCCTCGCCTTGCTGGCTGCCAATTTCCAGCAAGTGACTAGGAACGAAAGGGAGTGACTGTGCTGGTTTCCCACCACGTCCTCAGCCGGGGCTGAACGGAGATGGAGCCAGCCAGGGCTGCTTGGTCTGCTTTTTTCATTTAGACGTAGCCTCCGAGGTGGGCACAGTGCCCAGGTTGTGACACGTCGGTTGCACGTTTCTCATTTGGCCATCGTTATTTTCTCCTTTCTTCATTCACATCAGGGGTGTGGTCTGCAAGGTGGGGTCAAAAAAGTCAGGATAATGGCATGGAGTGTGTGTTTGAAACTGCCTGTTTTTTTAGCTGTGCTGCTGCACAGACAGTCCAAACCACTACACCTATTCCCCAATTAGGTGTAATCCTAATTGGGGGATTAACAGAAGAACAGAATAAGGGAAGGGACCTTGGAGATCTTCTAGTCTAGCTCAAGCAGGAAACCCTATACCATTTCAGACAAATGGTTGTCCAATCTCTTCTTAAAAATCTCCAGTGATGGAGAACCCACAACGTCTGGAGGCAGGTTGTTCCACTGGTTAATTGTTCTGTCAGAAAGTTTCTCCTTAATTCCAGGTTGCTTCTCTCCTTGATTAGTTTCCATCCATTGTTTCTTGTCCTGCCTTCTGGTGCTTTGGTAAATAAGTTGATGCCCTCTTCTTTGTGGCAGCCCTTCTAATATTAGAACACTGCTATCATATCGTGAATTGATAATTATTATAGGATGTATTTGCCAAACAGATCAGAAAAAGTTACAGAATAACAGAGTTGAAAGGACCTTGGAGGTCTTCTAGTCCAACCCCCTGCTTAGGCAGGAAACGTCATACCATTTCAGACAAATGGTTGTCCTATCTCTTCTTAAAAACCTCCAGTGATGGAGCACCCACAACTTCTGGAGGCAAGCCGTTCCACTGGTTAATTGTTCTCACTGTCAGGAAATTTCTCCTTGTTCTAGGTTGGTTCCCTCCTTGATTAGTTTCCATCCATTGCTTCTTGTCCTGCCTTCAGATAAAGAACAATTCTTCATCAGTTAAGGAGTGAGTGTTTACCAAAGAGTCAGGGAGAAGCTAAAGGAGCAGAAGTCAAAATCAACGGGTTATCACTTCTTTGATACCCTCTCTTCCTGGTGACTCTTTTTCTACTTCCCTTTTCTTTTTCACCTTGGCATCAATTTCTCTTTCTCCTAAGTAGCTGGCTGCCTTGGAAAGAACAGAGAGCTTTTACTTCAGGGGCCTCACTGCTCAATTGCAGTGGGCTTTTAAAATTGGGCAGTGGGTCTCTGGTTAACCACCCCAGTTATAAAAGGCTGTCTTTCAAGGCAGAGGTTTGCAGTCATGTAAGATGATAAGCAACAAGGAAGATTTTCTTTTTAATCTCTGAAATGGTGAATATAAACTAACAAGAGCAATAGCACTTAGACTTATATAGCACTACACATTGCTTCACGGCCCGCTCTAAGCGTTTTACAGAGTCAGCCTATTGCCCCCAACAAACTGGGTCCTCATTTTACTGACTTTGGAAGGATGGAAGGCTGAGTCAACCTTGAGCCAGTCAGGATCGAACTCCAGGCTGTGGGCAGAGTTAGCCTGCAATAGCAATAGCACTTAGACTTGTATACCGCTTCACAGTGCTTCACAGCCCTCTCTAAGCGGTTTACAGAGTCAGCCTCTTGCCCCCAACAATCTGGGTCCTCATTTTACTGACCTCGGAAGGATGGAAGGCTGAGTCAACCTTGAGTTGGTCAGGATCAAACTGCTGGCAGTGAGCAGTGAGTTAGCCTGCAAGGCTGCATCCTAATCACTGTGCCACCCCGGTTCTTCCAAACTAGTGGCATTTCTGTTCCTCTTCGGAGCCCAAAATCTACCTCTTCAGTGGGAAAAACTTCAACTGTTCCCCCCCCAAAAAATTTTTTCACTTACTTACTTGTTCTCTATACCCATGTACCCACCGTTACCTTCCGTATGGCTATCTACAAACGTTTTGGGTTCAGATCTGCTGTGTGAACCCAGGTAATTGTGTTTATTCCATGAACCATGATTAAGCAAGTCATCGGCTCAACCCTCCAAGCTCTGGGAAGGAGAGATGGTATATTGGATCATCTGCTCTCCGAATGCTTTAGCTTAAATCGAGGGCCAAACAAATGCTCTCTACGTTTATAGCCCTTTGGGGATTCTCCCCTTTCCATTTAGGATTCCAGGAATATTGCAGAAGCTGCCCATAAACCGACAATGTTTTGTGGAGGGAGGGGGATGGCATGTTTGTTGATCTATCACTTACACACACACACACACACAAACACACACACAGACAGCCCACCATCAGATTTATGGAGCAGAAAATGTTTATTGTCCGATGCAGTGACTGTTTCTAGCAGGAATTAGGCAGGGAAATGCTCATCGCTCCCATATGAACCAGCCAATGTCTTTGGCAGCTGGGGGTTCATTTTGTGTGTAGGTGAAACATGGCGAGCACTTTTTTTCCCTTTTTAAAGGGAGGCTGGATGCACCATGTGATGAATAGGAAAGATTAATACAGGATTGTTAAGCAGTAACAACCACACGACAGCAACAAAGTGCAACCATTCTTTCCATGCAAACACAATGTGACATTCCCACTATGATAGGAATGCTACATTTTAATAAAGATCGGACAAAGTGGCTATGCATTTGGAGAATATCTGTGGGAGGATAGAAGGGGAGTTTAAACAGCTTTTAAAATCTGCCTGGCTGGGCCAGACTCATCAAGGTCCATCCATCTTAAGTTTCGAAAGACAGACAATCCACTGTATATAAACAGAGAGCAAAACCCCATTCCTTCTAGCACTGATGATGTTACCCAGTTGGGTAATGAAATGCCTGCGGGAAAACAGCCAAACTCAGAGAGCACCGAGGACCCCACAGTTTAACCTTTAACCTTGTCTTCGGGTATAAGTTTAAACCTTGTCTTTGAATAGGGAGGTTCAAGTTTTGCTGTTATGGTTTGACATTAATGGCTGAAACAAATTTTATAAATTGTCTAACATTATTCCATTAAGCAAATAAATATTTTGCCTGAAACTACAACTTCAGGAGAAATGAGAAGGTAAAATCCAAAGATGAAGAGAGGATAAGCCGAACCACTTTCTGTTCAGCAGATGAGATAAGTACAAAATTCTGGCTCATCCTTTTCAGAGTTGATCTGTATTGGGACCCCCAGTTCAAACAATCAATCAAACAGTAAATAACAGCCTCATCAAGGAACTAACAAGAAGAAAACAACACTCCCAACAATAGAGACAGAGCAAGCTACTGTATATAATCAGAGAGCAAAACCCCATTCCTTCTAGCACTGATGATGTTACCCAGTTGGGTAATGAAATGCCTGCAGGAAAACAACCAAACTCAAAAAGCACCAAGGACACCACAGTTTAACCCTGAGCTACAATATTTGCTTCTATTGGTACCCCCAATCTCAGAATTCTCAACTAGCAGAGTCGTTACAGCACTTGTAGGGCTCAATTTGAACTCAGCTCAGACATGAGGGATTACTTTCTGCTATGTCTTCCAGCAATACTTGCTGAAGCACTGAGGGATTCACCTTAGATCCTTTCTCTGTCAAACTTGGCAGGTACAAGTACTCAAGCTGTACCTGATATAAGATAATCCCATTTTATGTGGATGAAAGCAATGAACAGCCAATCTTAAAATGGAGGTAAATAGCCTATAAACTACATCTGCTCTGAACCCCCTTTCTGGCAATCTCAAAGCCCCACAGGGTTGCCTTACCACTTCAACAACCAAATGATATACATTTCAACATCCCAATCTTTCATATTTAAAGTAGGCGAGCACAATAAATGGCTCTGCAGTTGTTGGTGAAATACACCTTTCAGCATCCCTCGCTACTGGTTACACCAACTGGGTCTGCTGGGAATTGTGACTTAGCAACATCTGGAAGGGTTTTTGTTTTTTTTTAATCTGTGGTCTAGGAGGTATATCTTACCTAGTTTGTGTAAAGATCCTATATTCTCCCCAAAATGAAAGAAGGAAAAGATGTGTCAAATCCTTCAACTTTTAAACTCTGGTGATTTGCACTGTTATCACCAGTTATCCAATGAATAAATGTGGGAAAAAACACTTAAAGTAAGCCTTTTGGAATTGGAAATTGCTATCCATGATTAAATGGTTCAATTTATGTTCAGTACGAACAATTTCTTTGGATCCAGTCCACTGTATCCACTGACTAAGCTGGCAATCCAAATTTGTTGTCCCAAACTAAAAATTTCCCCTAGAAACCACTGTTAAGAAAGAGCATCTGGAACATTCAAAATTTTTCTTCTCTTGTGAAAAATCAAAGCATAAAGGGGCTTGTGTGAAAGCAGCCTAGGCTAAATTTAGCTCACTTTTTTTCCCCAAAATTTTTTCCAAGGTTTAATTCTGCCATCACAGAGAGAAGGGGGTGGGGTGGGGGTTCTCCTTCTGAGTTAGGAGAGGCTATAATGGCCTCCGTCTGGGGCTAAATCAGAAGAATTTATAGCGTCTTTGAGAGCTACTGTTATTTCAGCTGCAGAGTTTTAGCTGTAAGCATTGTTTAATTCTGTCGCATGTAACGTGCGTTCAGCCAAAACAGCATTCCTTATTTTCGAGACATTATTTTCATGCATGAGCTTCCACAGGATGGGCCCATGATGCAAAAGCCGTGACATGTTTCATGACATCATCATGCAAATGATGTGATAACCATAGCATCATTTGCACAATGGCGTCATAATACATGTGATATCACTGTGGTTTATATCGGGCATCTATGCAATGTTCCAATATTTGACGGGCTGCCACGAAGACGAGGGGGTCAACTTATTTTCCAAAGCACCAGAAGGCAGGACAAGAAACAATGGATGGAAACTAATCAAGGAGAGAAGCAACCTGGAACTAAGGAGAAACTTCCTGACTGTGAGGACAATCAACCAGTGGAACCGCTTGCCTCCAGAAATTGTGGGTGCTCCATCACTGGAGGCTTTTAAGAAGAGACTGGTGGACAGCCAGTTGTCTGGATTGGTATACAGTCCACTGCTTGAGCAGGGGGTTGGACTAAAGGACCTCCAAGATCCCTTCCAACTCTGTTATTCTGTTCTGTTATTTCTTATTTGGAATTTCTTGCTTCAGTTCAGTCTCTACAATATCTCAATATTGCTGTCAGAAGCTGTCATTGTTCCAACTTGGAAAGTCAGGCAGATGGCTTCTAATACAGTTAACTGGTATGATTTAGACAGGGCATACACTAATGATATGACACAAAGCTTTTACTGTAATCCAGTAGATTCAGAGAGCTGGGTCTGAATGCAGTCTTAAACTACTACAGGGACCTAGCTTTCAACAAGAGTGTTGCAGCTGTGGCTGGTCCACCAGAATGTTAGTCTAATCCTGGTTACAGGGACATACTTCTTCTAACAAGGAAAATCCGTCCAGTTGGAGGAAAGGAATTCATCCCATCTCCCATTTCCAATCTAACAGCCCTGATTAATTCCTCTGGAGCTCTTTTTCATAGTCATTTTCTCATTCTTACATATTTTAGAAGTCACAGTCTTGGGAAACCACACCAAGCTTGCAAGCATAGGAATCGAGTGGATGTTTTCTTACACTGAAAATTTGCAAGCTAAAGTTTTGCTTGCTTCGTATGCAAACATGTTTCCGTCTCCCCCTTTTCCAAAGGATAGGAACATCACGGCTTCCATAAAGGAATTTTATTTTGGAGGAGAGAGATCCCTGGAACGCTGTAAATTTTGTGTATATTTGCGAGCAGACCAACCATTACGGCTGTACGAAAACAAGCCTGTGGAGCAGATTCAACAAATTCCACAGCAAAGCACTGAAAATCCCCAAATGTTTTCAAGCAAGCCAAATCAGTGCTATTTATTTTCTGCTGTGCGACACTCCGCACTAAAACATCTACTTATTCATTGTTCGAAAAACCAAAAGGGAAAAAAAAACCCAAACAAACAATGCATCACTGGAGAAAGAGAGATGGCGTTGCATATTTGCACTTACAGGAGGAAAATTACAAATATAATTATAATTCATGTACAAGTTCAGCATATCTACCCGAGTGGGGAAAACTGGCTATGTCAGCCATTTGTCCTACCAGTCTGGTGTCCAGATGCTAAATGTGGGCTAGCAACCATGCCCCCAGCTCTTCTGATTTTTAACTGGATTTGGAGTGGATAAAATTTCAAATGCAGTTTGCCTTCCTGCTGAGGAAATAGCAAGACAATTCTCTTGTATTTCTTCAAAAATGGACTTATAGTAAAGCTATTGCCTGCTCATGGTTCTGGATCCCCCTTGACAAGAAAAGCCCAAGTTTGAAGGGCAGAAAAACATTACGTTCGTGTGGAATTTGACACATTATACCTACTATCTTCCTTGACAGCAGGTGCCAAATTCATGATGCGTAGATTTCTTCGTTGATCAAAGTCTGAAAAGAAAGGGTGCAGCCCTCCAGTTAAGCCCTACTCGGCTTAACTCATGCTATTATTTTTGTCTTAAAAAATAAGCAAGTGCAACTGTGGTAGAGCTTAAGACTGCTATATTTCTCTGGAGAACAGCTGGAGAGTAATAAGCACAATACTAATAAAAAAAATAAGACAGTGTCGACATATTCTCCAAAGCACCTGAGGGCAGGACAAGAAGGAACGGATGGAAGATTATAAAAGAGAGAACCAACCTAGAGTTAAGGAGAAATTTCCTGTCAATGAGAAGTGGAATGACTTGCCTCCAGAAGTTGTGGGTGCTCCATCACTGGAGGCTTTCAAGAAGAGATTGGGCAACTATTTATCCGAAATGGTATAGGCTCTCCCACTTGAGCAGTGGATTGGACTAGAAGACCTCCAAGTCCATTTTTTTATGTTCTATGTTCTAAGCCAGGGGTCTTCAAACTTGGCAACTTTAAGACTTGTGGACTTCAACTCCCAGAATTGGAGTTGGCTGAAGAATTCTGGGAGTTGAAGTCCATAAGTCTTAAAGTTGCCAAGTTTGAAGACCACTGTTCTAAGCTGCTTCACTCTCAACAACAACAACAACAAAGGAATCTTAATAATATCCATTTGGATTGAATGCGAACGTTGCTTTCCTGGGTCAGGCCAAGACTATTCTAGAATTCCTTGACATAAAGAGATGCACAAGGAACGCAGGAAATGGCCTGAAAGTGATCATGTTTCCTGGTTGTCTGTCACACACCTGACTTTTGGTGATTCACTTTTTGTGTGCATGGAGATTTTAATAATTATGGATAGGCATCTTCTTCTACTCCAAGATAAAAGTACAGAATTTATATCATTCTGGTCAGAGAAGTATTATTAATTTCCAGAAGATTATTCTGTGCTTTAGCATTCCACCCCAGCTAGTATCCTCTGGAATACAGGCTGAACTGCAATTCTTTCAACTTAAGCCAAACTAGGTTTGTGAACATGCTGGGAGATCTTTTCTAAGGGACATGCTCAAACAAAATTTGATAAGATCCTCTATATGAAGCAATGCTGTACAAATCTGCCATGCAATTTCTCAAAACATTTCTTTGGGGGAATGAGAGAATTACTCTCTTATATATTTTTCTGTACCTCTTTCTTTTACAGTTCTTGCACTGGCAGACTGCCCTGTGCATGAAGTAAAACTGAAATATTAAAACCACCTCTACAGTATATCTTATGGTCTCACACATGCTCTTCTGGGATCAGTAACCATCTGAAATAAAACCCATTGATGTCAACCAAAGGGTCAGTTTGAAATGAAAAGCAAAAACGCTTTCCGCTTGTCTAAACTTGTTCCTCTAGGAGGAAAACCACTACATTCAATAGCACACACGTCTTAGTAAACATGTTGGAGTTCTCAGCCTTTACAACAGCATTCCAAAGACTCTGTGTGTTCACTTGTGCACAGATGTATACAGCCAGTAGAATCTCTCACTATGTTCAAACCCAACTTGTATATTCCAGCTGCGACATACTGCTTTTTTAAAATAACCATTTAAAAAACAAAACAAAAAAAACAAACCCAGCGCTTGGCAAATCCAAGGTTTTTGGAATATTTTGCTGTAATTCCAGAGTGCAAAATTTTTGGAGCACCTCAATATAATCTCAGAATAATTTCATAATATAACTTTTTTTCTTCTTCTCTAGCAAAACCCTTTGCTTCTTTAAGCCTGATAGTTTGGTCAGCAACCTGCCTTCCAGTACTTGGGGGGCTATTACAGAAAAGAGAGGGTCAATCTATTTTCCAAAGCACCTAAATGCAGGACAAGGAGCAACGGATGAAAACTAATCAAGGAGAGAAGCAACCTAGAACTAAGGAGAAAGTTCTGACGGTTAGAACAATTAATCAGTAGAATGGCTTGCTTTCAGAAGTTGTGTGTGCTCCATCACTGGAGGTTTTCAAGAAGAGACTGGACAACCATTTGTCTGAAATGGTCTAGGGTTTCCTGCCTTGAACAGAGGGTTGGACTAGAAGATCTCCAAGGTCTCTTCCAACCTTACAATTCTATGTTCTATGGAACTTTCCTGAGTGACACCCATCTTCCTGAGGACTTGGATATTGTTGATAAAGCAAGTATTATTTGACCGATTCTGCTACTGAGCCTCTTGTTAACTTATTTCTTATAGCACAAGAAGAAACTGAAGATAAGATGCTTTCCTTCAGAGTTTTACTGACTTGTTTCTAGAGAAAGAAAAGGAGAGGTGGGGGAATTCAGCCAAACTATTCCAACTTTTTTTTTTCCCTGGCACACATGGAAAATGTGTTCAATTGTTTAGACAATCTCTTAGCATCCATGCCTTACCATTCATAGGTGAACTGGCTGCTCCTATGTTTATCTAATTGCATGGATCACTTCCAATCTAACACCTTAAGCCCTTGCCCAAGCTTGAAATGAAATGATTCATTTATTACTATTTTTGCAAAGAAGGGTGGGGCGAAGGGAGCCAGCACATAGTTGTTTGCTTTAGCCTCCGCGAAGTCCCCATTCATGGGTGTGTGAAATTCATCAGTGTCCGGGGTGGGAGATTGCTGGTGAATGAAATCTGTGTGGGGACTAGTGGAAGGGAAAGGGGGAAAGGAGAAGAACAAGAGAAGCCAGAGAAGAACAAGATTTTCTTTGGATCGACCCTATTGTGGCAGCACTGGAGAAATAAAGCTTTAGGAGGCATTTGTGCGCTTTGTCTTTGCTAAATTCTCCTTTCTCCTCACAACACATAAATTCAACCGTTTGGAATCTTGTGCTTCTATTAACCCAACAAATGACATATATTGGGGCCGTGAAAGCTTCTTCTTCTCCTTCTCCTTTCTCTTTTCTTCTTCCTTTAATTATTGCATTAATATTGTTTTTATTATCTTGAATTATGAAAGATGGATTTACTGATTTTTTGTTTTTTAAACTGAGAATCTTTAATCCCTTGGTTTTTGTTTTGTTTTCTTGTAGTCCACTCTAGGTTACCTCATAAGGAAGGACAATATAAAAACACATCATAATAATACCACATAATTAAGACTAGTAAAAACATTACATTCCTTACAAGATTTCTGCATGCTTTTTACTCAGATTGTAGTTCTTTATTAGTGCATTAGCCCGGTTACTTGAGAGAGACCTTATCTTCTGTAGTATTAGCCCAGCCTGTTCGATCCAACAAGCTTGGGACATTTTGGTTACCTTTAATTGGGCAACATCTTCTACTGAAAATCTGGAAGCATCCCTTCTCTGTCGTGGCATGAGGTCCTTTTGGAATGAGGTCCTCCTCCAGATCAGGATAACTTCTACCAAGATTGTGTTCTAAAAGCTCTCCAAGACTTGGTTCCTTTCCCAGAGCTTAGGCTGGATGCTTGGACCCCCTTGTAAGATCTATATATGTTGCTGTTGGCTGTGTTCACCATCTTCTTTACTGTTTATTTTATCTGGACTGTATATTGCTGTTTGCTTTCATGCCGGGAAATGCCCAGGGTTGACTATGGAGCCATTTTGCTGCCTAGGATAACAGTCAAGATGATTGGCTTATGTTGCTCCCATTCCAGGCATAAAAAGAACAAAAACTGAATTTGATTTCATTTCAGTATAGTTGAGGAATGGTTACCCAGAATTTTGTTAATGTTTGTAAAGTGCCTCTCTATTGAGCAAATTGTATATGATGTGCTGTCAGCTGATATAAAGTGCTGTTTTCTGTGGCTTCTGCATCTTATTTTGCCAGCTACTATCCTTTTGATTGGCAATATTTGGTACTTCGTTCTGTCCAATGATAGGACTGTTTTTAGCACATGGACAGAGTAGTAACAAATCTTTAATGTCGGATGATGTGAATGTTATTATCATGTAGTTTGATAATCTGGGAAATAGCTGCACTGTGTCTGAAGAATACCGAAAAAGCAAAGGCGACAATAACTACTACAACAATACCTTTTCTCTGTCATTTCTTGCATTTACATTTCAAACAAAATGGAATAATCTTCTGTTGAGCAAATGGAGAGTTAGGAGACATTTGGTCTGGGTCAAACCAATTGCTCAGAATAGCAGATTTAAGAAGAAGCATTCTGTTTTTTGTCAATTACATCTTTAAGTATATTTTTAAAAATAATAACAGAATAACAGACCCTTGGAGGTCTTCTAGTCCAACCTACTGCTCAGGCAGGAAACCTCATACCATTTCAGACAAATGGCTGTCCAGTCTCTTCTTAAAAACTTCCAGTGTTGGAGCATTCACAACATCTGGAGGCAGGTTGTTCCACTGATTAATTGTTCTAACTGTCAGAAAATTTCTCCTTAGTTCTAGGTTGCTTCTCTCCTTGATTAGTTTCCATCCAGCTTCTTGTCCTGCCTTCAGGTGCTTTGGAGAAGAGCTTGACTCCCTCTTCTTTGTGGCAACCCCTGAGATATTGGAACGCTGCTATCATGAAAGAGGTTTATTTTATTTGGGGGTTTGGGTTGTTGTTGTTTTAAAGAAAAAAAACTGCCAAAATGTCTAAAACGTCTACCAGAAAGGCAAACCTCACCCAAAAGTCTAACAAGAAGAAAACCTTTGGAGACTTTTTCAACCTGGGAAAAGTTAAATCCTTCAGACAGTTTTAGTTTTTACAAGAGCCCTAAGTATATTTTACCAATCATATAAATGTAACCTTGGTACATTTTTTCCCTCGCCTGATCCCATAGTTTTCCATAGCAAAAATGGCTTCATGATAGCCTCCAGGCTTCTGTGGGCTGGATTCTCCAAAACACAGATCCTCCAAAAGAAAACAGCTTCTAACCACACCCTCTTCAGGCTATGCTGATCAATTTCACTTAAACTCAGACTAAACAACGCAAGGCTGGCAAATGCGGCGGCTATTTGTGGAAAGAATGCATCCATGAAGTCACTAAGGAGATGGATGGCCATCGACCAAGGTGGTGGTCTAAGAGGGGAATGTTTCAACCTGGAATTCACAACTGGTTAGAGAAATGATAGCTATCCTGCCAGATTCATAGCTGTCCTTTACCAATTCAGAGAGATTCAAGATTCAACCTAACAGCGAAACCATCTACCTCATTTACTCTCTGCCTTGATTAAGAGATGGATCCAGGGGCAAGGGAAATGGGAAAGCTTCCAAATTAACCTCAATTGTTTCAATTAAAGGAGAATATTATTTTGGCGATGTGTTCATGAATTACGGGAGCTCAAAGATGAAAGATGCTGATCTTGTCAGCTGGCAGCCCAGGTTGGAGACCTGAGCGCTACACAAAGGGGTGAGTTCCCGTTCCTTGCTCCAGCTCCTGCCCACCTAGCAGTTTGAAAGCGTGCAAAATGTGAGTAGATAAATAGGTACCACTTCGGTGGGAAGATAACAGCATTCTATGCACCTTACGGTATAGTCACGCTGGCCACGTGACCACGGAAGTGCCTTCGAACAATGCTGGCTCCCTGGGCTAAGAAACGGAGATGAGCATCAAGAAAATGAGCTGAAAAGATTACCAGGAAAAACTGGGAAGGAACCAAGAAGAGGTGGGATTCTTATACTACTTAGTCAGTGAGTGACAAGAACCGATGGAAGGGAATATTTGTAGTTTGGGGTTGAACTGTGAGGTCCTTGCTGTGCTCTCTGAGCTTGGTGGTTTTCTTGCAGATGTTTCATTACCCAACTAGGTAACATCATCAGTGCATCATTAGTGACAAGAAATGTGTAGGAATGTCCTGCCTTGACGACACAATCATCTCTTCAACGGTCCACAGCCTTCCTGGTTTCCCATCCTTCTCTTCAACCCAGGGAAGGAAATTAGGCAGGGATTTTTTTTTTCTTGAGACTTTTTCAGGTGGAAAAAGTAGAGACACCCAGGGAAGCTGCGGAAGGGTGAAACATGATTCCTAGAAAGCAAGGACACAGGGACTAGAAACTTTTTTCCCTTCCAGCAAGAAAGGAAGTTCGAAAAACAATACCAGAAGAAACTGAAAACGAATTGTTTGGAAGCTTGAGAACAAGGTAGAAGAACAGAAATATATGTTTCCTGAGGGAAAGATAGTTTGGGGAAATCCAAACGATAAATTTCAGCACAGTTTCAACTCTACACAAAGTTAATAGAAAGCAATTGAGATATAATGTAGGTGAGTTTGAGGTAATGCAACTTTGAAAGGACATGCAGACATGCATAGAA
The DNA here is from genome assembly GCA_023970755.1 of Azemiops feae. NCBI lineage: Eukaryota > Metazoa > Chordata > Lepidosauria > Squamata > Viperidae > Azemiops > Azemiops feae. Next base: position 729,119 of record JALGBA010000552.1, on the reverse strand, counting down.
TCTAATTTCTAAATTAACCACTCAAGGGGGGGGGGGGAAACCTTAGGCATTACTGTGTACTGCTCAGTGGAAACTTCTGCTCAACACACAGCAGCGGTCAGAAAGAAAAAAAAAGTAGGAAAACAAATTAAAAACAAAACATTAGGTCCACATTAGAAACCAGACTGGGAAGAAAATGGTATATTATAACACTGCTAAATAGCTGCATTGTAAGCTTTTAGGTTAAAGACATACTTTCAATTCTGGAAAGAAAGAAAAAAGAGAGAGAGAGAGAGAGAGAGAGAGAGAAAGAAAAGGAAAGGAAAGGAAAGGAAAGGAAAGAGGAAAAGAGAAAGAAAGAAAGAAAGAAAGAAAAAGAAAGAAAGAAAGAAAGGAAGAAAGAAAGAAAGAAAGAAAGAAAGAAAGAAAGAAAGAAAGAAAGAAAGAAAGAAAGAAAGAAAGAAAGAAAGAGAAAGAAAGAAAGAAAGGAAAGAAGGAAGGAAGGAAGGTAGGAAGGAAGGAAGGAAATCTGCATATACTAATGTAAATCTACTGGGTTTTGCTGTTATTTAAAACAAATATTCAGTAAATTTTATTCCACAGTATACAACACAAAAGGGTGCTCTGACTGAATCTTAGAAACAAACTTTATGACATTACAAGCAATTTAACAGCATCCAGAGAAAATATACATCAAGCATATAAAAAAGGTGGAGTCTTTGGTCATGACCTCCATCTTGACTTTTTTCACCATAAAATTTTTGTGGCTGACAAAGAGTTAGTGGGAGACTAGTATAGCTATTTCAAGCTCTTTAGCTCTCATCAGCCAACACACACACACACACACACACACATATATTTATAATCAGAAGTGCTTAATATTTTATCAGCAACACATTGTCTAGGTTCCAACATTTAACTTACTAATACATGTTAAATTCCTTTCTCTCTACCTCGTTTTTCTAGCCATTGATAAAAGGTATCCCATGTTCTAAAGTACACTGAATCTTCTTTCTCTTTCATTTTCAATGTCAATCTATCCATTTCTGCACAATCTAATTTTTTTTTAATTAACTCTTCCTCCGTTGGTAAATCTTCATTTACCAATCCTCCGTTGGTAAATCTCACTGCAGTTAATATATGTAAAATTAGATATATACACTCTTTCTCATAATTTCCTACAATTATGCCTAATCTGACCAGCTTCCTTTGCAGGTATTCACTGTGGATAGTAAACCCTCTGCTTGCCTCTGTTTTGGTTCATTATCTTTCAGCCTCAGAATGAGACTATTCTCTGAGGGAGTGATTTTAAATCAGGGTATTATGGACAATTTAAGTGGAAACTAGGTTAAGTTATTCAGAAACAGAACTCTGCAACTACTTGTCATAAGAAAATGGGTGGAGAAGAGGTTGGATGAGGACTTACAACATTTCATTTAGTGACTATTCGAAGTGCCAACAGTGCTGAAAAAAGTGACTTGTGATCGTTTTTCATACTTACGACCGCTGCAGCATCCCCGTGGTCACGTGGGCAACTGACTCACATTTAGGACGGTTGAAGGGTCCCTTGGGTCACGTGATCCCCTTTTGCGACCTTCTGACAAACAAAGTCAATGGGGAAGCCAGATTCACTTAACAACCATGTTACTCACTTAACAACTGCAGTGATTCGCTTAACAACTGTGGCAAGAAAGATTGTAAAATGGGGCAAAATTCACTTAACTGTCTCGCTTAGCAACATAAATTTTGGGCGCAATTGTGATCGTAAGTTGAGGACTTACCTGTATTGAAAATTCCTTGAAATCAATGCAGACTTTCAGCTTCTGCTGCAGTCGTCCAACAGTTGTTTAAGTGTGAGAGATTCAAAGGGCGCAGGGCCTCAAACTATGTAAAACTGCTGCAGCACATTGGAAGTCCTGCTTCGTAAGCCATCTGCATGTGAGAACACACATAGAGACCCAAAGAATCAGGATAGCCAACTCCTGAAGAGGTTCTGTAGAGCTGACGGTGTAAATTATTACATTTCTCACAGCCAGCACAGTTAAGCAAACACACCTCTATTGAGCTGGGAACTGAATCTGTGAATCCCACATCACATTGAAATGCTGGTTTAGATACTGAGCAATAACACCTCTCCCTTATTCCAATGTTGGAGAAACGTTTGCAAGCTGAACCACACAGAAATAAACCACTTACCTGGAAATACTGTGATCAGATCTTCAGGGAAGATGGACCTCGTGAAAGGACTGTCCTTCGGGTTACTTGAGGATTGCTGATAGCTAATGAGAGGAGGCTAAGAGTGCCGCCGTGATCTTCTCACCTTTCATAGAATAATAGAAGTTGTCTCTATTGTTTGGCGAGTTTGAAGCACATTCCATGTTTTGCCACTTAACCGGAGAACGTCCACATGAACATTCAACACCCAGTTGTCTCCACGTCAGCTGATGGGATCCTCCTGTAGAGTCGACTATGAGGCAGAAGAAGGAGAGAAGATCAGGCATGACTTCGTATTGCAGGTTTAAAAGGAACAGGAACTCCAGTAGCCTCCATAGCTTGTGAAAAGAAACACCAAGTTAGAGCCAGAAGTAAATGTGGTGGTGCAGAAACAGTATTTTACTCTTTTTTAAAGTGTGTGTGCATGTGTGTGTGTGTAAGTGGCCTTTATTTGTGCCGCTGGTGCTGAATTAGCATTCTAAGTCCTTGTTTTATTGCAAAAAGGGGGAGCCAAAAAACAATAGCACCCACCATACCCTGAACGGGCTCATTGCCTGCTGTTGAACAAGAACAGTTTTCAGTCCAATTTGTGTCTTTATATAATGGGTAGTTCTTGAAACGAAACAGCTTGCCTTGAATGTGCAAGAGGCGTAATGTTCGGCATAAATCAATGTTGCCGACTTGAGTTGGACTTTAGGGAGAGGGGGGAAAGCTTCCTGATGTTTGAATGTACATATGTATGCATGATGAATGAATTCTTTGTTCAGAAAAAAGAAATAATTGCTTGCAGGAGTAGACTGAGCATGCTTGTTTGCTCTCTCTCTCTCTCTCTCTCTCTCTCTCTCTCTCTCACACACACACACACACACACACAAATGATGTACTGTGCAAATGTAATTGTAATTCTATGCTACAAAAACCTCTTTTCCTTGTGTCAGTCTTACAATACGTTTGGGCAACATATAAGGATCCATTTCAAGAGATGCTTGAGTTAGAATAAAATAGAGAATACTTTATTTGGCCAAGTGTGATTAGACACACAAGGAATTTGTCTCTGCTACAGAAGCTCTCCGTGTACATGCAAAGCAATAAAATCATTGTCATCATCCCAATAAGAGGGGGTATTAAAGAAGATAATAAGAAGGATAATAATACTACAGACATACTGCATGAGTAAATATATATAGGCATTAGACAGGACAGCCCCCTGCTGAAAAAGTTTTAGGTTGGATTCCTATGTTGAACGTAGGAGGTTAGACTTGATGGACTACTACAGGGGTCCTCAACCTTGGCAACTTTAAGACTTGTGGACTTCAACTCCCAAAATATTGAAAGACTGCTATCATGTCAACCTTAGTCCTCTTTGTTAGACCAAACATTCTCAGTTCCCACAACCATTCATTGTAGAGTTTAGCCTCCAGTCCCCTAATCATAGTTGCTCTTCTCTACACTCTTTCAAAAATCTCAGCATCTTTTTTGTATCGTGGTGGCCAAAACTGGATGCAATACCCCAAGCGTGGAATTCCGTGTGATGATGGTTGCTTTGCACTCACTACGGAACTCTACGATGACCCGCCTTTTCTTCTGCCTACTCTTCAAGGATGGAGGAGTCAAGACTGAAACATCTACTATGGGAGAAAAATAGGAGAGCATGCCAAGTCTTTCTCAAATGGTGTTCTTATATCTGCCTTGCAATTTTTCAAATGTTTTCATTCTCCCATGAAAGAAGCTTTTGTGTTCCTACCTTACTCGGGGGTTATTTGAACATTTCTGAACAATTATTCTTTCTTGGTGATTTTCAGCTGACTTCCTCGTTGTAAGCGGTGGAGTGCGCTACTGGGGCCATTATTTTCTGCGATATATTTTTCCATCACTCTGTAGCCTATCTACACTTTCAAACCTGAAAACGCCCCTTAGGATCCCTTTCCTGAACAGAATGGAAGCTTGGCCAATCTTGATTACTGGAGAAAGGCTTGTAGAAAGAGAAGAGAAGAGATTGACACCCATCCTTTGGCCGTCTCAGCCCTAAACAAATGCAAGAACACCACGGCTCCATCCTTACAAATTCCACCACAATTCACTTCTCATAAAGAAATATCAAAAGCAGGTTCATTTTCATTAAATAGAACAGGATGAAATCTTGTAGAAAAAATCACACAGGTTAATATTTTCTGCCAGGGACTAGCCATGCAATCATCTTTTAGTCAGTAAACCTGAATTAAATACTATAACGATGAATCAGAAAGGGAAAGGAAGCAGAGTTAATCAGAATAGAGCTGGAAGGGACCTTGGAGGTCTTCTAGTCTAACCCCCTGCTCAATCAGGAGACCCTATACTATTTCAAACAAGTGGCTGTCCAATCTCTTCTTAAAAGCCTCCAACTACAGCTACAACTTCTGAAAGCAAGCTGTTCCACTGATTAATTGCTCCCACTGTCAGGAACATTCTCCTCATTTTCTAGGTTGCTTCTATCCTTGATTAGTTTCCATCCGTTGCTTCTCGTCTTCCCTTCTGGTGCTTTGGAAAATAGGTTGACACCCCCCCCCCCTCCTCTTCTTTTTGGCAACTCCTCATACTGCTCTCATCTCACCCCTAGTCCTTTAAATTAAATAGCACAATTTAAATAGTAAAATATAACCCTCTGCTTTTCATAAAATCTCTGCATTTTGCTACTGCAGAGACCATCTTCCAGCCAATTGGGAAAGAGGGCTGGGGCTTCATCTTTTTTTTTCCCCAGCACGGTGCTGCCTTTTGGGAAGAGATTATTTTAGCCAGTGTTGCACATTCAGAGGGAACAAACGGAGCAGTCCCTCCTGTACGAATCCCGATAAGCTAGATTGATCCTTGATCTGGGTGGTCCAGCTTTGTTCCATTTTCTTCCAAGTTTCCATGTGTGGCAGGGGGTATCTTGACATAAGTCAGCAGGACAGATCCCCCTCCCCAATCCCCGGTACTTCCTGCAAACACAAAGCAGGAATTTGTCTGCATACATTCGCCCTCAAAAAGTATAAGCTCATCCTTCAACAGTCATGCCAGAAAGTAAATGCTTTCCAGGTTTTTATTTTTGAATGAATCATTTACGGAAGAGGCTCCAAGTGCACAAAAGCCTGAGAGAAGTTTCCTCCAACAGCTTCTCGCTTCCCCCACTCCAGACTCCTTGTTCACTTGTGGGATTTTCAGTCCAGCGCGGAAATGTTGGCTTTAGAAGATCTCAGAGACGGAGAGACAGAGAGCAAAAGGGAGCCCCAGACTCCTCCCAGGTATGTTCCTTGAGGCATATTTATGTATTTTGTACCTAAAACTTTCTATCCAGTACTTCCAGGGCTTACGACGCAACCACGCAGGAGAGCTCGCAAGATTCCAGTGGGAATGTAAAACTGATTAAAAGGAAGACAAAGTAAAAACATTACAGGAAAGAAGATGGTGGCTGGAGCAGGTCCCACGCCGTCACAATGGCCTTTGCCTGTAGAACAGGGCTCTCCAAACATGGCAACGTTGAGACTTGCGGACTTCGACTCCCAGAATTCCTCAGCCAGCATGGAATTGAATTCTGGGAGTTGAAGTCCACAAGGCTTAAAGGTTGCCAAGTGTGGAGACCCCTGCTGAGGAACGAAAGCCTTCCTAAGAAAGTAATCAGAGGAGAATTGTTCAGCTGCTTTCCTGAGGCAGGGAGTTCCACATGTTTTCCTTTTTGGGTGTGTGTTTTTGACAGCAAGGCAGATGACTGGCTTGGGTAAAAGGGGGGGGGGAGGTAGGGTTCTCCTTGCTTCCATGAATTCTCTCCAAACATTTGTCTTTCTAAACTCCTTTGTTTCCCTGCGAAAGAAGGGAAAAGAAAAAGAAGAAAAACAAGGAGGATATACAGTAAGCATCCTCTCCATTGCTCATTCGTTCCTATAAATATTTCCACCACCCTCCCTTCTCCGTGCCAAAATGGCTGGCAGCCCAGGGGTGGGGCAGGGAAACACTATCCTGAGGTTTCATGGGCCTTCTCCAATGGATCACTCTCTAGATATGGTTGGACTACCATTCCCAGAATTTCCACTCAGATTTCTGATGGGGAATTATGGGAGTTTTAGTACCAACACATCTAGAAGTTGCCCAATAGAGAAAGCCTGCTGTAGGCTTTACCTTCTTACAGTCATTAGAGTAAAATAAGCATTCTTTTTTAAAAGAGAGAGAGAGGGGGAGGGAGGGAGGGAGGGAGGGAGAGGGAGGGAGGGAGGGAGGGAGGAAGAGGGGGGGGACAGGCTGCTTCTTAAAGAGTCACGCTGCCATCCTGTGGTCAAGAAGAAAGAAGGTCAAAAGTTAGAGAATTTTTTTTTAATCAACATTTTATTCAAGATTCAATCATTAATTTTGAAAGTTGTTCAGTTTACACTGCTATTTAAAAGATGTTTCGATATACCTTTAATTCCTTCCTCATTCTCCTCCTCTTCCTCTTCTTCATCATCAACATCATGTTTTTTTTTTTTTTCCCCTCCTATTTTTCTTTCGTGAAAGCACTAACAAGGCAGGAAGTTTTAACTTTTCATTCTGAGGAATTTGCAGGAGGTTCTCTGTTTTGTGCTCTAGTCTCCTCCGAGGCAGGCTTTGGTCTGTCAAACATTGTCGTCGACTCGTCGCTAGGATTCCCCGTGACTATTACCCAGTGGTTCTTGATCTCTTCCGCTTTATGGGAATCTAGGTAGGTGTGGCAGTTGACTTCGCATTCTTTTCCAAAGTATGTCCTTGAAAAAAGCAAAACCACCACACAAAAACCTAAACAGAAACTCCAAAACAGTCTTTTCACAGCTGGCTTTGGGCAAGGGGCTGGACTGAAAGACCTCCCAGGTCCCTTCCAGCCCTGATCATGAGAAAGAATTAAAGCTAGTTTAAAGGTAGGTTGTAAATCTGGAGATGCCTGGGCTCACCTTATCCAGAAGGTCCTAGGAACTGCGAGTGCCTGATTTGTGTGGCTATGGGCAATGACAACTTTTGTATTGGCCTAGAAAAAGGAACAAGAATGGGGAGGCTTTAAATTTCCATATTTTTATTGATTGATTGATTGATTGATTGATTGGCCCTTGGGCCATATCAAAGTGCAAAGTTCCAGAAACAAATTATTACTAAAATTTGATAAAAGCAATTTAAAATGGAATTAGATAAAATACAATTTAAAATGAAATTGGAATAAAATGAAATTGGGATAAAATACAGTCTAAAATGAAATTGGAATATAATATAATAATTTAAGATATAGATAAAATACAATAAAATTATATTTCGGTGTCACCCTGCAATCTACCCCAATCAGTCCCACATATGCAGATCTCAACAGGACCATTTTGCTTATTGTAATTGCTTATTTCAGTCAATTATAGCGGCTCAGAATTTTCAAGCATAGAATATAAAACATATTTCCTATTAAACACGTTTGGCATACAAGTATACGTAGTCCTTGACATGGAACTGATCGCTTAGCAAGTGTTTGAAGTTACAATGGAGCCCCCCCCCCAAAAAAAGCTACTTACCACCCATTTCTGAAGTTACAATGTCTGCCCATCCCAGAGTCATGTGACTGCATTTGGGCAGTTGGCAACCACCTTGCATTTACGGCTGTTTGCGGCACCCCACAATCACACAATTGTGATTTATGAGACTTTGTGGGAAACCAGTGTTTACCTCTGCTTAGAATCACAGTGTTTGCTTTATGACAGGGGTCTTCAAACTTGGCCCTTTTATGACTTGTGGACTTCAACTCCCAGAATTCCTCAGCCAGGCACGCTGGCTGAGGAATTCTGGGAGTTGGAAGTCCACAAGTCATAAAAGGGCCAAGTTTGAAGACCTCTGCTTTACAACTACGGCTTTCATTTAATGACTTCTGCAAAAAAAAAAAAAAGGTGGTAAAATTGGATCTGGTTATCTGATGACCCGCTTTGTGACTGTTATGACTTACGATCATAATTATGGGGCTCAATTATGGTTGAAGACTACCTGTATCTTCACATCTCTTTTAAACCCTGCTAATATTGACCGTTTATTTTGGGGCTAGTGCTAATGTTAGCCTGTTCCTCTTGTATAGTACAAACAATAGCACAGAGTTTAGCTACTGGCTAAGAAAGATCTGAATGCTGATGTCAGTGAGAGACATAAAATATGTGCACATGAACCAGACCGATGTTGTCCTGAAGAACAAAAGCTCAGAAGCAGGAAATAATAGATGGAGAAGTAGAATATTAGCTTATTTCCAAAGCTGTAGAAAAAGGGGTGTTATGGAAACTGGAGAAGTGTTGGATGAGGCTGGTAAAGTTGAAGAGGACATTTAAGACAGGCCCACCAACAAAGCTAAGAATGAAGTTCAGAATGTCTATGAGATTCTCAATCATCCAGGTCACGGTTGTGTCCAAGATGTTTTTTTCTTGGCAACTGGACTTTCTTTACTTTTCCTTGAAGACGTTTCACTTCTCATCCAAGAAGCTTCTTCAGTTCGGTTCCAGAAGCTTCTTGGATGAGAAGTGAAAAGTCTTCAAGGAAAAATGAAGAAAGTTGAGTTGCCTCTTGAAAAAGCACTTTGGGGAAATTCAGTATGGTTCTCCTTTAAGTTCTCTCTCACACACTCACATTCTCTCTTTACAAATACAGATGTTTTCTTACAGGGATTGGCAAACCTTCATATTCCAGGCGTAATTGTGGATCCAGGAAGGTAACTTGCCAGGCACACAGGTATGAAAGTTCATCCGTCATGAAGACGGACTGGAGAGATGATTTCTTGGCCATATTCTGAAATGATCTATAGTCGCTGGCCAAAAACAGCTGGAAATGAAAACATAAGGAAGTGATTTGCCTGGAAATTAGATCACCATTGTTGAAGATTGACAGAAACCAAAGGGAAAAAAATTACCAGTATATTTACTGTTCCCTATGATCTACGATGATCAGAGTTTGCATTCTCCCATTTGCAAATCTGAAGTTGAATATATGGAGGATTCTGTATAGTTTCACAGAATGGGAGAAAATACAGAAATACAGCTACTGTATATTGAATCAGAAGCTGGGACCTTTGCCAAAGTTACACTGATCTAAAAGTTGTGCTTGGGATACAGATGAAATTTTGAAATTGAACAATAGGATCCACTCATGGACATCTCCAGGGAAGGGGCGTTAAGAAAGAAAAAAAAAAAAGGTCAAGATGCAACAATGCATCTAGGATTATAACTCTGAACTGGATTGGGGACTATATAAAAGTTGGAAAGTGTTTCTTAGGTGGTTTCATCCTATATCAGATTATTTTTAACTCAGGCTTGTCTAACTAGACTTCAGTTCTCCTGACAAATGCATTTTCTATTAACTCCTCCCAAAATGGTTTTCTTTATGAAACATTGGACTTATTAAAATGATGTTATTTATCACTAACCATTTTATCTTGAAATCCACCAGCTGTTCCAAGGCCAAAATTCTGCCCGAATCTAACAGGTTCCCCCATGGCTTCTCCTTCGAGGCTTTAATATAAGGAGAAAAATATCAATGCAACACAACGCAGTACAATCCAATCATTTACTTTAAAGCAACTCCTTTAATTCTATATACAGAAAATGTTTTTCCCTGGGAGTCTAAGCAAAAGGGAGAAAAGGAGTCACTTGGTTCCCAAAAGTTTCCAGTTCAACTTTTCATGGGGAGAAAGAGAACTTTGGGGAAGGAAAGGTAGAGACTTACAAGATATTTCAATCCACAAACTTGATGGCATTCTTTACAAATTTTCAACATACACAGCAATAAAAGGCTGTGAAGCAGCCATTATAAACCAGCAGAGCATGTGTGTGTGTGTGTGTGTGTGTGTGTGTGTATGCATGTGATTGTGTGTGTAAGAGACAGAGAAAAAGGATTGATTCTAAACTGGAACAATCCATTGAAAATGATAAAATTACAGTACTGCTAAGCACTCATCAAGGAGTAAAAAAAAAGACCTGGAGTCAAATCTGCAGTCAGTGATAAGGATTTCATTTCTAACCAAAAAGAAGGCAATTCCAGGTAGGGTGGAAAAACATTCTGATCTGGAAACTTGGGAAAAAGCTGCCAATCAGGGATGGCAAGGAGGTGATTCATCATCTCTTCATTTCCCTACATTTACATAGTACACTGAGAGCAGGAATGAACAGAAGGACTGTCCATCTAATAAATGGGGCCATATAATATGCAGGGTGGATTTGGAGGAAGAATGGGAAATTCTGTGTCTTCTAGCTCTGATGTGCCTATTTTAGGAGTCATACTATATTCAGTCTGTGTTTCCCATCTCAAGATGGTGGGAAGTGGCACTCTCAATTTTCAGCAATTGTAACCAGATGAGGAAACCATTCTTGCAGGTTGCCCACCTCTGACTTACTGTTTTAAGGCCGTATGTGACCTTCAGACTAATTCCATGTGTTCTCAGGCCAACTGCAAACACGTTAGGTCAGAGTTCAGCGGGGACCATGGATAAAGAGGTCCTTGGAAGAGATATGTGTGTCTCAAGAGAGAAGGGAGTGTCCCCACTCACTTTTAGTTTTATTAAACTCTCCCTTTTGGCCCTGTTCATCCTACCAGCTGCACTCGGTGTGACGTCATCAACGTGGCTCCTCCCACAAATGACACCAGGGTCCCATCCATTGCTCCCTCCCTTTCCCTCTCAGCGTTCACTAGACTTGGTCCTTTGCCCATCTGACTGCTAAATCTTTTTGCGAGAGTGTCCCACCTTAAAATCCGAAATGCATTCCGCCCCACGGGGTTCACATGATTGATCGCACTCAAGTCACACGGAGCTGACAAATTATCCCCCGTATACAGAGTCGATATATCCGGATTCACAGCCAGGGACATATTTCCACCCATAATAAGAGCTTTTTCCTCCGGGAGTCTAGTCACGTCTAGGTTCATGAATAGAACTGTGTCTCCAAAATGAATAAATCCATCTTTTGAAATGGAAAGCTGCTCCTGTTTGTGAGAAGAGAGAGGAAGACGGTAAGTGTGCACAGTTCCCCTTTGCCTTTTCCACAATGCACGGCCATTGAGCTTGGTGGCTGGAGCAAATGAGTAGGGAACAAAATGCAAATGTTTTGGAGAATTAGGAGAACCCTCAAAATGTTTTGTGATGTAATACCTTCTTGTAAAGAGTATCTTTCAGTCTTCGGGATTTCTGGCTTAGTAGTTCTCCATTTTCTCTTTTATATAAAAAATCTTTCAACGATTCCTATTTTTAAAAGAAAAAAAAGCTTAAATTAGAATTTAATATGTATCCTGTATATTACTGCAGCATGATCAGGTGTATAAAGTCTGCCACCTTAGGAAATTCAGCCCAAATGGCTAAATCCCATATAAAGAATGAAAACGAAGACATAAAAGAACTATGCAGAGGTTTTCCCATCTATGATGACAGAGTAAATGTGTGAAGACAACAATATTTTGTAGACATGCACAGTGAGGATGCTTGAGGAATATAGTTGTTGTAAATTCGTGTATAAAATAATTTGTTGAACCAATGCAACAGAGTAGAAGGTGATCCAACAGCTTCTGCCTCTTTCTATGGCTCATAGAAATACATTTTTTTTAAAAAAAAAGAGAGAATGCACATTTAGCATGCAGGATTAAATCCCTATTTCTGGAATACGCCAAATAACTCACAAAATAACGCAGAATGAGATGGAATTTGGGTTTAACAAAACAAGGCAAGTATCCAGCTGTAAATAAAGAAAGACTGCTGTTATAAGAGTCAACTAGATTGTCAGCAAAATCTAGAGTTATTGCTATCAAATCTCCCTCTCTCATATTGTGCTCAACAAAGTTGCTTTTGAGATTTGCACAAAGAGCAAAACACGAATGGAACAATGTAAAGGGTGGAGCGTTTTTATTTACCTCTTCTAGGCACAGGTCTTCAAACCAGTTTCCAAGAAGCACACCGGGACTGTATACCCGGCCACTTTTACTTGTCCGAACATTGATCATCTGGAGAGGATCAGAAGTGAGGGCACCAGGCTGGCTTAAAGAAAACGACACTTTGAACAAGTCCGCAATCAGCAAAATAACTGATCAATGTTGGGTTTACAGGTTGCTATGGGGACCAGGATTGGCCAGGATTGGTCTAGTGGGACAGGGCTATTAGCCAATCAGAATCGATCTGACTAGAATGGATGAGGGAAGGTGTGAGAACTTATCTGCATCCTTTTAATTCCACAGCCGGACTGGAGACAGCCCCAAATGAGACACATTTTTGTAAAGCAAAAAGACTCTTTTTGTAAAGCAAAAAGAGAGAGAAAGAATGCGAAAGTACAACTTGACAAGCTTCTTTGAGAGACAAACACACACGTGGATATTCCAGATTAAAAATAAGTGAACCGTTCTTTCTCACAGCTTTACAGTGAATGATATTGTGTTTTCGATGGAGGCAATATTTTTTTTAAAAAAAATAAATGATAAATAAACAAGATAACATGCACAAGAAGAAAATCAAGGAAGTGAAAATGGTAGTTAAAGCTGGGGAAGAAAAGGGTAAGCCAAGTGTGCTTGTATCTAAAAATGGTTTGTGTATCTCCTTCCTTTTTATAGTATTTAAGGCATCTATTGATACATAAGGAAAAAAAACCTCCCTTTTTATGATCCTGTAATCCCTTAATTGGGGTGGAGTCAAAGCTATCGACTCTACCCCGAATTAATAATAATACCCCTATTTAAAAATTGTTATTGATATGTAAGAAACACATAATTAAATTCAGAACAAAGGCATTGTTGTTAATGTATTGGCTTAAAAAAAAATCATCCATTCAAGTCAACAGTTTAAAAGTCAAAGTCTTAACTTGAACACAAATATTTTCACCTGCCAAACAAACAAGGATAAATTTATCCTGACCTTTCTGTGGAGGACTTCCACATCTTGAGAGATGCAATAAAAAAGAAACATTCCAAAATTACCAAGTTGTTGGGGTTCACACCAAAGTAGACGAAATGCTACGTATGGAAATTTTACATAAATAGAATACTAGTTGTGAGGAAGGAAAATGGGGATATCCAAGCTGGAAAACAAAGATTGTGATTTCACAGTGTTTACACTTGTCATAACATAACAATGTGGTAGTGAATATATGAATTCTCATAATTCAAATCATGAATAATTTGATATTCTCATCAAGAACTCTGTTCCAAACAAGCTTGCTTTTACTATATCCAACTTTAAAACAAACAACTTCTAAATATAAAAACAGAGCAAAGGATCTTGTGGCATTCTAAAGAGTGAGAAGTCTTTGCCAAATGAACATTTAGTGTGTTGTTGGTAAAGACTAATATACTACAAATTCCTATTTATTTTGGTCACTTATTAGAGACATATTACAATGTACATCACTGGCATTGCATATTTTTTAGGATATCTGACATACTGCAGATCATATGCAGTACTAAAACATCATTTGTATATTTAATGGGACAACCTATTTAAAAGTTCTCAATTTTGCAGCAGCAGGATTATTATGGACTATACAACAGCTCCACCTCCTGGAATATGTGAGACAATGCACAAGGTGATTAAATTTATTTTAAAACTGATCCCTAGATTACAAAACTCTCCCGCTGGATACTTACATAAGAGAGTGGATAAACATTTGTTTTTGCTCAAGTTTATTTAGAATTCCCAATTAAGAGTTTGGAACCAACTTTTAGAGTGTAGAGATTTATAATAATCTGAGTAAAATGTCTAGCATCATAAGAAGACTGTTTTTGAATTCAAACTTGTTTTTTTAAAAAAACAGTTTTAATTAGGTTGGCTGGTTAATCTCTGAATATTTGTACAGAAGATGTATACAAGCCATCTTTAAAGGGAAGCAGAAACTTAAGTCTGCAGTTTTATACATGTTTATCTTGAAGATCTCTCCCTCGGAGAATGGGTCTTATTAAAATCAAAGGGGCTTGTTTTCAAATAGAATTGGGTTGTCTGGACATCACATATTAGCTATACAGAATTTAATTTCTGGGTAATTGTTATCCCATTTCTTCTGCAATTCAAACAAAGCTTAGTGAAACATTTTTTCTTTTGCAAAAGTGCTATGTATCAAATCTTCTACAGTTGCTTTAATAATAAACAAAAGAGATTCCTAATTTTTGCTACTTTCAGAATGCTTTCCTGTGATTATCCAGACATTCTATTAAGCCACTTTAGCTGGATATCAAGACACATTAAATGCATAACTATATTTTAGTCTAAAGAACTGTGTAAACTCGGCCACTGTGGTTAGTTTATGAGTTGGTGTATCACACGAGCCGCCAAAAAGGAATTAATTTGAGACACAGCTGAGCGAACTACACACATAACTGTGTGATAAAAACATATTACAGAAAGGTAGAGAAAAGGAGGCAATTATTTTAAATAAATAATTACTTTCCATATGTCATATTAATCATCATCAATACAATGGCTAGTGACCCATTTTATTTATTTTGCTTTATCATAGAAAAGATTGAAAGCCTGTTTTCCAAATCCTAAATCATGAAATGGATTTTGAATTTGCCTTTATCCAGAGTTGGAATTGGATCAATTCTATTTTTAATCAGCATGATCACACCAAACAGTGTGTGTGTGTGTGTGTGTGTGTGTGTGTGTGTCTGTGTGTTTTGCCATTTGGGAGAAGCATGTCAGTTAAGTGCATCTTTGAACACCCATTTGGGCCACTCATTTCCTCTTTGGCAGGAAGTCCCCCATCAAGGGGATTTTTGTTTTTTAAGTTTTTCACCTATTCATAATTGTTGGGAAGGACACACCCAGGCTGAGCCTCCTTCCTATATGCAAGTCATTCTTCTCTTCACAGCTGGGAAGAAAAACTTCACAAAAGTACCATGGAAATTGAGGACTGTCCTTGACTCCTTTTACCACTAATTTTACCCATAATTACTTTTTTTTTTCAGTTTCTCCTTCCTTCTATGTTCATAAAAAGAGCAGAAGAATGCAAACATTTACAGCCAGTTTGATGTAGTGGTGAAAAGCACTGGATTAGGAACTAGGCGACCAGGAGTTCTAGTCCCACTTTAAGGTACAAATCTAGCTGGGTGTCTTTGAGCCAATCCTTCCCTCCCAGCCCTAGGAAAGAGGAGGCAGGGGCTAACCACCTCCAAAAAGTTACAGTAGGAACAAAACTGCAGGGACTCGTCCAGAAGTCAAGTCCAGTTTGAAAGTACACACAAAGAAAGTTACTATTAATAAAGGCAGGGCGACTCTGAAATTAGGCAAAATAAGGCGATTGTTTTAGACCAGAGATTTTGACTATTGGAACATGACAATAAACAGCTAGCTGTTTTGTAGGGCCACATTGTTTACTTATCCTTAGACTCAAAACTCTGCACAAATGACTGGATAATGGACCATGGCAGGAAATTTGTAGGAGAACACGTGTGTGTGTGTGTGTGTGTGTGTGTGTGTGTGTGTGTGTGAAGACTCAAGTTCCGTTTTTTGTTGTTGTTGCTGTAATGATTATTATGGATGGTGATTCCTACCTGGCCAACATGGTCCCAAGATCCCCTTTGCTTTCCGAAGTGGTTGTCTCCAAACAGAGATCCATTGGCCCCCTCTGTGAATAGCAAGACCAGGTTTTCAATCATTACATTTTGGGTAGATGCCCTGTATAAATCGCCACCCCGTTTTAGGTTTTTGGTGTGTGCATATCTGTCAGTTGCAGGACAGCCCTGGAGAGGGAGAGCTGATCCAGAGTTTGGCGTTTCCATATTTCTTTTCTTTTTCTTTTAAAATCGCCTAACATGGCCTCTTTTCTGAGTTCCCACCCAGTGATATAATTCCTGGGAAAAGTGCCCTTGCGAGAAATATGGGACACAAGGATTGTAGCTAATGCTCCGTTCTTTTGGGACACCTGCAGATGTTCAGCATTTGTTAAGCCATGGATTAAAAGGAATGGAGAATTTTTTTGGGGGGGGTTGGACAAGAGGATAAACGGGCAAACAACAAAGCAGGCATTATGAGCCTCAATCTTGACTGGAATGTGAAAGATTTTTGTTACTAAGGAATCTAAGTCCTCTCCAAGTTACCTTCTTAACATTAGCCTTTCCAGCAGGGCCATTCTCGGCCATTATTAGAAAAAAAATAAAGCTTGTGCTTATTTTATAGTCAATCAAAGCTTAGTAGGTCAGTCAATTTATTACAGTCTTAGACCAATACAGATAGTCCTCAACTTATGAGCACAACTGAGCCCAACCTTTCTTGCCACAGTTGTTAAGTGAATCACTGCAGTTGTTAAGTTAGTAACACACGGTTGTAAAGTGAATCGGGCTTCCCCATTGACTTTGCTTGTCAGAAGGTCGCAAAAGGGGATCACGTGACCCCGGGACGCTGCGACCGTCATAAATATATTCCAATTGCCAAGCACTGAATATTGATCACGTGACTATGGGGATGCAGCAACGGTTGTGTGAAAAGAGTCATAAGCCACTTTTTTACAGTGCTGCTGTAACTTTGAATGGTCACTAAACAAATGGTTATAAGTTGAGAACTACTCGTATTCATCTGTCAAAACCTACATTTGGGGTCTGATAAAACCACTTTGCGACCCTTTGTTTTAATGTTGCAGTGTGTTCAACCTGCTGCACTATGGCTTTTCGTGTGCTTTTTAGCCCATCTGGGGACCAACTAAGAAAGCTTTCTTTAATTTGGCCATTGTTGTCTGCTTCTAATATTAGAACGCTGGAAGCAGTTCAGGTCCTGAAGGAATCGGCCCTACATTTCTCTGTCAGAGTTCCTTTCCTTTCCTTTCCTTTCTTCCCTCTCAAGTCGTATCGGTGAGCATGTGGAAGCAATTACGATTAAGAGCTTGCGATTATATTCAAAGTTCCACGTGATTTGTAGTGGTTAAATGTTTTGCTGGGTGGGGAAAGAGGATGTTTGAAAGAGAGGAGGGAAAAATTGCATCCTTGTTATTCATTACTGGTACTTTTTAAAAATTTAGAATGATCGCATATCCGTGGCAAAGATCTCTGCAGATTAGGAAGAATCAGAACTACATAATTTCAGATCTTACTGGGATCGGGGGATTAATTGTTAATGTGTGTTCTTTGGAGTTATTTTTAAATCAGGTATAGTTCAGTGTTGGCAGTTTTACTCTTTCTGCATAATTTCCACCAGTACTCTTATTAATGGTAATATCATTAAAGGTGGAGATGGGGAAATTCATTTTCATCTGAAAATTCATTTTTTTTTTCATTTAAAATGAATTTAACGTTCTTTCATTTTCATTTTACATTTATCAGACTAATAAACAGAAACTGCCTTTCAAAATTTATCTCTCTGAATGTTGCATTCAGTTGCCAACTTGGAAAAAAAAATAACCCTTTGGTGTGAAACAATAAAAAAAAAAATACATATCTCCACAAAAGTCACCTATAAATATTATTTCCGTATCAGGGAAGATAGTGTAAAAAGGCCGTATATTTCAGCAAAATGACGGACCAAAATATAACGCTTTGAGGAAATCTACTGTATATAAAAATATGCATTTTGGTGCAAAGAGTTTTAAAAAAATAAAAATGGGAAGTGCAACAGATTGAAGTTGACAGATTAGAAACAGAAGAAATGGGGAAAACATTAAATGGGGTGCCTTGAAGCTGAATATTGAAAACTAGAAATTGAAACTGATTTTTCTATAAAGAAATGCCTCCGTTTCCCTGATTTGTATTAACTATGTGAAGGTTGCAGGCATTGATTTTACAATGAGACTTTGGGCATCTTTTGGTGCCTTAGCAAGACCAAATCCACTGCAAGGGATAGCAGAATATAGGAAGCAAATTCTTTACTTTGTTTTGAAATCAGCCTGACTGAGCGACCTCCAGCGCAGATGGTTGTTTGCAAAAGGCCCCAGGCCTGTCTCTACTACCTGGTGCCTTCCAGATGTATTGAAATTCTTGGAGTTGTAGGTCAAAGGATCCGGATGACACCAATTTGGGGAAACCTGCTGCAGGAGAGCAGCAGATGTATTGTTGGATGTTAAGACTTATTTCAGCTAGTTTACATTTCAATTCATTCCTCCTCCTACAGACGGAATGGCTTCCTACACTTTAATGGCCAGTTAGTTACAGATGCTATAAGGCAAGTCCACCTAAATTCACATTGTCACAAGAGGTGTGTGTAACACCCCTGAATTTCACTTTATTACCCCCTCCCCCAATCCTGCAGCCTCTCTGCTTCCCATACCCCACGCCTAAAAACGAGCGGTAACTTTATTGCACATCGTAGTTACCATCTTATCTGAGCATGCCCTTTGCCTGGTAGTAATTTCTGCTTGTCTGAATGTTGACTATTGAAGGGCTGGGTTTTTCTCCTGCTCCCTTTAACACTTAGCACTGTCCTTTCCCCTCCAAACTGGTCACTCCTAATTCCAGCTTCAGAGAACTGGCTGAGTAGTGAAGCTAATGCAAACCAGCAGGATAATTTTGCAGCACTGTGTACATTCTCTCCCTATGATGTCATCCCTGCTGTCGGCTTGGGGCAAACGTTTCCCACTCCACTGTTGTTGGCGGTTTTATTTATTTAAATTTGCCATCAAAGAGGATGGGTCATTGGCATGTTCTCATCCATGTCGGGGATTTAATGCATGCATTAAATATGAATGAAAGGAGAGTTGTTGGTTGTTTTTTTAACATCGTTCCCAATATAATCTAAACCTCCATCAAAATCACATTCCCCGCCCACCATACAAAATGAAAAGCACACCGCCCGCTCTCAGATAAACTAGCAGGGAAACTGATGACATTCCCTAAAATACAGCACACATTTATTTGATTTTTTTTTAGATGTATATTCCACCTTTTGTGCAGAACTGCTCCAGGTAGACTATATGGTGCTTCATGCTCCCATTTTGATTTATTTTATTTATTCAATTTTCATGGTGCCCATCTCCCCTAAAAGATGACTCCGGGCAGCGACAACAACAATTCAATAAGGTGGATTTGGGTTGAACATGGCTGGCCCAAAGTCATTCTGTAAGCTTTTGAGGGTGGATAAATAAGGCTTTCTTGGCTCTTGTCTAGCACCTTAACCATTAGTGGCAAAACATGACTCATAACCTATTCAGTTGATGCAACCATATTTTAAAACATATCCAGGTGATTGAGTAAACCATGATAAAGCAATCTGTAGTACACTGTAAATTTAATGAGAGTCATTCGCTTTTAGATTGGCACAAAGCACAATTATAGCTTAGTGTTAGCCACAAATGAGCCAAAATATCTTGTTCAACACGTTAAGGGTTTTCATCATATTCGGAGTTTCAGTACAGCCTGAGTTATGAAGGTTTGTGGGCTAATTATAATTCAGCTATCTTCACATGGAGCTTCCTTTCTGAAGTCCCTTTGCTTAAAAATGGCAAGATAGGCAGCAAATAAATTTAATAACAAATAATGTCAGTGACATTATTATTATTATGTTTGCTTTTGGAATATCGCTGTTTCACATGGAGCTTCCTTTCTGAAGTCCCTTTGCTTAAAAATGGCAAGATAGGCAGCAAATAAATTTAATAACAAATAATGTCAGTGACATTATTATTATTATGTTTGGTTTTGGAATATCGCTGTTTCTGACATTGATGCAGGAGGAGGACAGACAGAGCCTGGGCATAGAGTCAAGAGAGGAATCAGCCTGGAGTCATTACATGACCACAAAGAGTTTAAGTCCAGCCCCTCTTGAATTCCATTGATTCTTATCTAGTGACAATTTAATGCTGACCATTAGTTGACTAGATTCTTGTGTATAGGCATGAGCAATAAATCAGCTTAGTTGGAACTTGACACATAATCCCGATTCTTTGCGCCTGACATCAGACATTGATCATGATTTCATACTCTTTCCAACTTCCATTTTTATCCGTCTCTCAGCTTCTATAGACTAACGTCTCCCCTGCCTTTGGGGGGGGGGGAATGAGACGTGAACTGCCTTGCCATGATGGCACATGTTTCTGATTTGAACATTGTTGAAAGGAACGGGAAAGCCTAGTACCACGGATGGCTTTCTAACCAGGCAGTTTTCGAGAACGATCTGGTGACACAGAGCACACCCAAGTCAGAGCTCTCGTTTGGGTTGCAACACAACTGTGTTCTCTCTTCCTCCACCCCCGCACTCGGTTTTTCATTTAATAGTGGAGATATTTATAGAAAGCTTTTTCATGCAACAATCTGCCAGAGCAGTAATGTCACGTGAACATGCTGTCATTAAAATCAGGGCGAAAGGGTAAGAGGAAAATATAGAAATTACCCACCTTTTAAATGTTTGAACTTGGCAACAACTAGTTGGGTGGGTCCAAGATAAAGCTTTTTGTCCAACGTTTAGCAGAAGGGAAGGGTGGGAAAAAAATTTCTTAGTCATTCCACAGCCTGTTTTGTTCAAAAACCTATCTGACCCACTGTGTGATTTACATGAAGGAAACTCATCTACTATTTTGAAATATAGAATTTAAGGAAGTCTCTTTCTGTTGGCCAAGTTTTTATTTTATCCTTGAAGAATTGTGAATGAATTCTGCAGAACACATGCATTGGGGGCAGGAAAGATAATGTCATTTTACACTCTTCGTTTTTCAGCCTATTCAACTGCCTAAACATTATCTTGATCAAACTGGAACCATCAAACAATAGTTATGAAATCAAAAGCTATTTTAGTATTTATGAATGAAACACTCAAGCTGTTGTTTACAGTTCCTAGAGTTCTCTTTGGCAGGATTCGATGAATAAAGCTCTCCACTCATTAGAAGAGATCAGAAACATAATATATATATATATATTTGGTACGCAGCGAGAGAACAAAAGGTGATTTGAGTTTTTAAGAGCTTAAAACTAATCTTGCCAATATATTAATAGGGAACACAAACATATTCATATTTCATAGTCATCAACAGCTGCCGTTAGAACTTACCAAAGAATGCAACATCTGCTTCACCCAATATGTCTATGGAGATTTTCAATCATCCAGGTCATGCTTGTCCCAAAGGCGCCTTTCTTCTAGAACTGAAGAAGCTTCTAGGATGAGAAGCGAAATATTTTCAAGGGAAAAATGAAATCCAGTTGGACTTCACCCAAAATGTTCAAGTATAATGCAATTTTATTTTGGCTTAGCATATGTGCACCTACTCATTGCACTTTGCATAGCATGATGTATTATCTAGTGTGGTGTATGGGTTTTTAATGTATTAATTGCTTAATATGCAAAAAGAGGGAGTGTCTTTCTCACAAAGTCAGAAGAGGGAATCTGATAGGACTTTCCCCCATAAACAGAGTAACAGAGTTGGAAGGGACCTTGGTGGTCTTCTAGCCCAACCTCCTGCTTAAGCAGAAGACCCTATATCAATACCATTTGAGACAAGTGGCAAACAAAAAACAGACAAACTTTAAAACAAATTTTAAAAGTATTTGCTTTTTAATACAATTTGTTTCTCAGAAATGGTCCTACCACATAGAACCACCTTGGAAAGCTACTTTGCTCTAGTGCAGGGATCTTCAAACTTGGCCCTTTTATGACTTGTGGACTTCAACTGGCTGAGGAATTCTGGAAGTTGAAGTCCACAAGTCATAAAAGGGCCAAGTTTGAAGACCCCTGCTCTAATGGTTAAGGCACCAGGTTAGAAACTGGAAAATTGTGAGTTCTAATCTTATCTTAGGCACAACATCCAGATGTTTGACCCTTAGCCAGTTGTTCCCACCTAGGAAGAATAAAATGGCAAACCACTTCTGAAATCTTGCCAGGAAAACATCAGGGACATGTCTGGGTGATTATCAGGAGTCAGTTCTGACTTGAAGGCATTAAAAAAAAAATAACCTTACATTCTTACTTGAACTTACCAGGTAGGAGATAGTCACTGTTTGAATTTACCTTTTGAATTCTAAGCTTATGGAAAGGATTTCCCTCCCTTTCCAAATTAGATTTTTCCCCCCAAGAAAATCTTTCTCTACCAATACGCCAATAATGCAAATGAAATGCAAATAAAATATGAAAGTCCTCCAAAAGGCTTTTTTAGAATCAACTCTAAAAAAATATTCTTGGTCCTAAATGTTTTGGATGCTCTTCCCCGAGAGCTCAAGAACCCTTTGAGAACTTAATGGAGACTCTAAAGAAAACTCATTTTATGAATGTCTAACTTTTCAGTTTCAGATAAGACCGGACTGATATTTCTAGGTAGGACAAGCAGCCCTACCTAGAAGAATTAATGGAGATAAATTTGATATCTTGATTCAGAACAAGGACAAAGTAACATTAGAGCATTTCAACCTCCTGGGACATTACGTAGCAGACCTTGAAATGACTGTTTGGAAAAAAGCAGACCTTCAACTGTGCCACTGAGCGAGTCATTGTTGAACTCACATGCATCAAAAGTGTCAGGCTATCTCAGAGAGTCTGAACAAACATGACGGGTTTTAACACGTCACAATTGTTGATTGATAAGGCATTAGCAATCTGCATAGCCAACCTCTCTTCTTCTCAAGAGAAGAAGACAAGAAGCAACGGGTGGAAACTGACCAAAGAGAGAAGCAACCTAGAACTAAGGAGAAATTTCCTGACAGTTAGAACAATTAATCCGTGGAACAACCTGCCTCCAGAAGCTGTGAATGCTCCAACACTGGACGTTTTTAAGAAGAGGCTGGACAGCCATTTGTCTGAAATGGTATAGGGTTTCCTGCCCGAGCAGGGAGTTGGACTAGATGACCTCCAAGGTCCCTTCCAACTTTATTATTATTATAAATTCCTTTCTTCCCACCCCAATTTAAATCCTACCTCAGCCTAGCCATTCTAGGCATCTGATGAAGAGAACTGCAGCTCACCAAAACGTGTACTTTTAAATAAAATTTGTGAGATGGAAAAGATGCTGCCTGACTCTTGATTCACACACACACACACACACACCGGTTACTGGGATACTGTGTCTAGAATCTGAGATTTGCCCTGAGCTCTGTATTAAATTACCCACTTTAAACATCCACATGGAGTATCAACAGCTGGTTGAACCAGCACCAGATTAGAACTAGTGAAAATATGTCTGCTGTACTTGAAATTATTTTTCCCCCCCTTGCATGTAAGGGAAACATCCATAAGTGAAGCAAGGCAATTCATCTAAATCAGTGTTTTTCCAAACTTGGCAATGTGAAGATCCGCGGACTTCAACTCTCAGAATTTCCCAGCCAACATGGCTGAGGAATTCTGGGAGTTGAGGTCCATGCATGTTCAAGTTGCCAAGTTTCAAAAACACTGATCAAAAAAGCTTGTCTGGAAGCACTCAAGCATCCCATCCTGTCCTTTAAAACCGGCTTGGCGGGTTTCTGAAACTACCCTTTTCAAAGGGCAAAAGAAAGAAAACGCAGGACACGGAATCATGGTCTCCAGTTATAAGAAAAGAAGCACAGGTTGAAAACTGGAGAAAATGCCGTAATGGGGAGAGGAATTTGATGGCGGACCCAATGGTGTCCTTTCTTTTGCCCCATGTCTTCAGGGAGATGTAATTTATTTAATTTATTATGGATTTTGCCCAGAGCAGAGAGCTTGAGCTCCTTGTCAGTCACAAAAGCCTCTTTCAACTCTATAATTCAATCACTACAAAGTCCTGCAAAGACCAGAGTTAGAAAGCAAAATAAGCATTAAAATGTGAACACACATATATGCACACACAGAGCCTTCTATGAATAGCCCAAGAGAATTAGCTTAAACTCATTACATTTAATTGGCTCTTAGGAGCTTAAGAGGAACACAAATACTGCAGTCTCTTTATGGCATCAATTATTGCTAGCCCCAACCTATCGTGGGATTTTTTTTCTTTCTTTTCTTTCAATTAAGTACTGACCTCTTTCTATTTTGGGCAACTCTGCTCCACTTCTAGGAGCATTCTCGCTGAGAAACTACCAAGCTCTGTAGAAGATCTATTCCAGCCTAAATCGGCCAATAGGGCTGAAATGGT